>WAAF01005392.1:502396-616055 GCA_013400475.1 Tricholaema leucomelas | reverse complement strand
TTCTATTCTATTCTATTCTATTTCAACTTTTTTTTTTTTTTCTTTTTCCACAAGTCCTCTTGCCAGACAAATCTTCTCCCCAGCCTGTGTGCTGATTCGCAATGCTTCTTTTTTTTTAGCAGGCTTTCCCCGGAGGAGCACAGCAAACATGACTAACGTTTTAAAGCACAGTTAGTTCATATTCAGAGGGTATTTCTCTACAGTCAGTGTTACAACAGACTTTTCATTTAGTGTGGGGTGGCAGTGCAGAGGCAGGAGGATGTTGTTCACAGCCTGCATCCCTGTGACTGTCGTCAGTCAGCCTTCCAGCGGCAAACTAGGTCAGTGGGGCCGTCTAGATCAAAGCTTCTCCTTAGACACTGTAAATCGCATGCTTTCATACTATTCCTACTGTACACTGTGTTCTTCTGTAATTATAAATGTATGTTTCCCATCGCCACAAAGACTTCACATTGCTCAAAGGAAATCTGTCTTCAAAGGCTTGAAACTGTTGAAGGGCAGGCCCCCTTCTGAGAGCTACCATTGCTTCGGGTGATTCCTTCTTTAACTCATCCACAGTAGAAACATTAGCCAATTCAACTGGCCCGCATCACACCGTGTCTGAACTGGCCCCCGGGTTGCATTTCAGCTTTGGAAAATGGCATTGCTGAATTTGAAAATGCAAACTTGGGGGGGGAAAAAAAATAAAAAGAGAGACAGGGAGAAGAAAAAAAAATAAAAAAGAAACAGAAGAAAAAATAATCAACTCCTGTACTTGTACCCTACTTGTCCCAAAAACATTAAACTACTTACTGTTAGTCATCAACTCAAGCTCACAAAAAATACACAGCATTTTTATTTCATAGAATCGTAGAATCATAGAATCAACCAGATTGCAAGAGACCCCCAAGATCATCCAGGCCACCCTATCACCCAGCTCAACTAGACCATGGCACTAAGTGCCTCATCCAGGCTTTTCTGGAACACCTCCAGGGATGGCAACTCCACTACCTCCCTGAGCAGCCCATTCCAATACCAATCACTCTCTATGTGAAGAGCTTCCTCTGGGGAGAAATAATAAATTCCACCAGTACAGGCTGGGAGGTGACCTGCTGGAAAGCAGTCCTGTGGAAAGGGACCTGGGGGTCCTGGTGGATAACAAGTTACCTATGGCACAGCAATGTGCCCTTGTGCCCAAGAAGGCCAATGGGATCCTGGGGTGTATTAGGAAGAGTGTGTCCAGCACAGAGGTTCTCCTCCCCCTCTACTCTGCCCTGGTGAGACCTCATCTTGAATATTGTGTTCAGTCTTGGGCTCCCCAGTTTAAGAGGGACAGGGATCTGCTGGAGAGGGTCCAGCAGAGGGCTACGAGGATGATTAGGGGACAGGAGGGCATGGCTTATGAGGAGAGGCTGAAGGGCCTGGGGCTTTTTAGTCTGGAGAAGAGAAGATTTAGAGGGGATTTGATAAATGTTTATGAGTATCTGAGGGCTGGCCAGGAGTGGGGGGACAGGCTCTGCTCATTTGTTCCCTGTGGTAGGACAAGGAGCAATGGGTTTAAATTGCAGTGCAAGAGGTTCCACCTCAACACAAGGGGGAACTTCTTCACTGTCAGGGTGACAGAGCACTGGAACAGGCTCCCCAGAGAGGTTGTGGGGTCTCCTTCTCTGGAAACTTTCAAGGCCTGTCTGGATGTGCTCCTCTGTGATCTCTGTTAGATAGGATTGTCCTGCTCTGACAGGGGGGTTGGACTCAATGATCTCCTTGGGTCCCTTCCAACCCCTAACATCCTGTGAGCCTGTGAACTTCCTGTTATCATCCAGCCTACACCTCCCCCAGCACAACTTGAGACCGTGTCCCCTTGTTGTGTTGCTAGTTGCACCTTCAAGAACGTGAGAATTAAGATGGTGCATTATTGGGGGACTAAAAAAAAAAAGAAAACACACAAAAAGATAGCAGGAAATCTATGGAGTGAGATTGTTATTAATTACTTTTATGAACATGTGTATGTGTTTGTACCTATGTGTCTGTGTGTGTGATGGCCCATATATGTATGCAACTAAAGTAAAAACTGGAAAAGTTTCCTTCTACGATAGCATTTAATACCATGAGTAATTCCAATGAAGCTACTGTTTTCTTCTAGGCAATGACTTACTCATGACAGCAAGCACTAATGAATATTTGCAGGATTGGGACTTAAAATTAAGGTGTATTTAATGCTAACACTTGAAACTCATACTTGAAAAGCAGTCATGAATGAAGATAATTAAGCATAGAGCAGTAGCCACACACTATATTAGTTTTAGAACTAATTATATATGAAAATGAGGAGTTATCTGCCTCACATTCTTTACAAAAGTGGGCCTGTGGATAGTTAAGGTCACACAGGAATGTTATGACACATCAATAACCCAGTTTTTCTCATCCCATGTAAGCGTCTTAACCCTGATTCTCCATCATCTCTCTTTCAGCCCACAACATAGCTCCCCCCAGGCAGACTCACTCTGCTGTGTGCTTTCTCTTTCTCCCTGTTTTAAACACAAAATTTGCATGAGCATTTTCTTCTCTATTTCAGTTGTTTCTTACATTGCTCTAGTGCTGCTGGCACCTTAGAATGATAGAATCGTAGAATCGACCAGGGTGGAAGAGACCTCCAAGATCATCCAGTCCAACCTAGCACCCAGCCCTGTCCAATCCACCGCCTTGGTACCATCAACCTGTACCACCTTGTCAAAAGATGTTCTCCAAACTCAGAGGAATTATCTGCACCAGAGTACTTGAAAATCATAATTAGATAGAGGTAACTATATTGCCATTACATGAGGCCACTCCTGGAGATGAAATCTGTATTCCCTAAAAGAAATAGAAGGAATAAAAAGCATTATTAGAATCATAGAATCATAGAATCATAGAATGGTTTAGGTTGGAAGGGACCTCAAGGATCATCCAGCTCCAACCCCCTGCCATAGGCAGGGACACCTCCCACTAGAGCAGGCTGCTCAAGGCCTCATCCAGCCTGGCCTTAAACGCCTCCAGGGAGGAAGCATCCACAACCTCCCTGGGCAACCTGTGCCAGTGTCTTACCACCCTCACTGTAAAGAACTTCCTCCTAACATCCAGTCTAAATCTCCCCTCTGCCAGTTTAAACCCATTCCCCCTCATCCTGACATTACCAGACCTTGTCAATAGTCCCTCCCCAGCCTTCCTGTAGGCTCCCTTCAGATACTGGAAAGCCACTCTAAGGTCTCCTCGAAGCCTTCTCTTCTCTTCACTGAGAGCTATGTGATGTGACAACAGTGTTTACATTCATTTAAAGATTCAAAGCCAGTGAGCCTTCCTAACCTTTGGGGCAAATTTTGGATTTACATGTGTTGCAGGGCTGGAAGAATGCCTTCTGAACTCTGCCTGTCTGCAAGAGCTGAAAGCAGCAGCCTGATAGAAGCTAGCTGTGTGTCACAGCTTATCAAGGTGGCACCCTTTTCTTTACAACCCTGGAAAAAAAGCTGTTGAAACCTAGCCTACTATAGACTGCTGCTTAGGGAAACAGAAGTGGCTGCTTGTGTATTGCTGTTTGCCTTTCTGCAGAAGGGGTGCATCACTGCCTGCCTTCATTTGCTTAGTCCCAAGGAAACAGAAAAACACTGACTTAATGCTTTTATTCTCCACTTGAGACAGTTTGATAATTACAATATTCCATCCCTTTTCCAGACTCAAATTATTCTGATTATGCAAGTGCCAAGCTTTCAGCAAGAACTGGATTCTTTGTGGCATCTATAGGTAACTGAGTCTCCCAGCCTCAGTAGGGAACCATAATTAGTATCTGTATTGTAGGAGCACTCTAGAGTGCAAGTCAGAAACCAAGAGCCCTGATGTTTCAGGCATTGGAATGAGCTGGCCAGGGTGGTGGTTGAGTCACTGACTCTGAATGTGTTTCAGGGTCATTTGGTTGGGATGCTTAGGGATATGGTTTAAGGTGAATCTTGTAGAGTAGGGTTATAGGTCAGACTTGGTGATCCTGGGGGGCCTTTCCAACATGGATGTTTCTGTGTCATTCTGTAATATACTGTTCAGCTGCAGTGCAAATGCCTCATCTCTGGAGATTTCTTACCTAAACACAAAGACTTTGGCTGTACCTTGTGCATACCAATAATAGCACACAACATAATAAATTACTGATCCTAAATTAAGTTCAAAAGCTTCAGATTCCTGTTTCTATACTTCCTATGTAGAGGCAACAGAGATACATAGCTTCAAGGTTTTCAAACACTTTTTAAATCATCATGGGTATTATAAATCATATCATATAATGGGTTTTAAATACACATTCAGGTACTGAAACACAGCTGATAAGCCTCTGACCACCTTCAGTATACCACTGAATACCGTATACACATTTTCAGACACAGTTCATGTGGAAGACTCTTGTGAATCCACTCCTGTGAACTCAGAATGAAGTTTAATAAGTGAAAACAGCGTGAGAATTGTGCATGGAAACCTCTTCTTTGCTTTCTGCTTCTATTTTTCTCTTGATTGAAGAAGAGCCGAATAAGCCCCCAGTACAGAAACTTGGGACTACTCTTTGAGTTTCGAAACACTCGTTTTATATCTTTGTGTTTCTCTGGTTTTTACCCTGCTCTATTTCCAGATGGTATTAAGTAAAATTCAGGGGAATGGTCCTGGCATTTTTGGGAATGTTTACTTTGTTTTGAGAATGTCCATAACTGAGCATGTCTAGGACTGAAAACATCGTGTTTTTGTGGGAAGAAAGATGTTTTGAAGCTTATGATGTTAGGATTAAAAAGTACAAGACTCAATTGTATAGAGTCTCCAATTATACTTCTGCTCAGAAGAATCCTTGCAAGAAGATATATGCAAACTAGAAGAGGAATTTCATCTTTAACTCATTAGTTTTCCATGGAGAAACCACATGGCTGGACATTAAAGCACAACTCTATCATTCAGTACAGGCTGTGCTTTCATTTTTTCTGAACCAGAGCAGAGAGCAGACTTTATTCTATGTATGTTCTGATTTTAATAATGTAATAAAAAGAACTTAAAATTAATTTAAGCCAATTGGAAAAAAAAAAAAAAATCAGAGGCCCTAATCAAGTTCCAAACATTGAATTTTGGCATTCTTAGCTTTTCTCACAGGCAGTTCCTCTCTATCCCCTCTTATAGTGTTACTTATACTTTCTTTACTGTAATCAAGTCTTATAAGGGTAGGAAATGGTGAGAAGTCATAAAACTTATAACTACAACTTCTTTGGACATTTAGTGGTCTTTTCTACATCAAAATGTTGTCACAAAAGCTCTTTCCTGCAAAACCCTTCCCTGTATGACCATCTGAGCATCAAGGTAGTGAATAAACAGTAAGAGCATGAATATAAGTGTTTCAGGTTTGAGTATCTGAACTCTGTTAAGGTGACCAATGGACTTCATTATTTCAGAAAGGACTGATATTTCCAAATACCATGGCCTATATACTGCTAGCTTTTCCCTCACCTAATATATATTCTCACGTTTGAACATGACCTATTGTCCTTTTGCGCGGCAGAACTTGCTCGCTGGGGTTTTGTTTTAGCATTAAAAAAAAACCCTTTGTTCTCCTTAAGGTGTTCTTACTCAAGATCCCATCTACAGCTGTACTTGAGCTACTCTCATTACTGGGGTTGCAATACAACAGTACCCTAGAGCATCTCCCATATGTTTAGTAGTATCAGTCTGACATGTAATTTCATGAAACCCTGCGCTGGCTGGGTTAGTCATTTCAACATGCTATCATTCTGGTGCTAAAGAAGGGGACTCAGGCAATCTAACTAAACCCACATCATCGAGGTAAACGTTTCAAACAGTGTGCCAAACTTTTCCCACACAGGAAAAGCAAGCAACTTATTCTGAAAGATATTCAGGTGGATAGCTGTTTACTTTTACCTATATCTACTTCTGGTTTTTTACTTATTCGATGATTTATTTGGAAGAAAAGAAAAAGAGAGTGAAAGTAGCCAGGTGAGGGTTAGTCTCTTCTCCCAGGCAACCAGGAACAGGACAAGGGGACACAGTCTCAAGTTGTGCCAGGTGAAGTATAGGCTGGATGTTAGGAGGAAGTTTTTGCCAATGAGAGTGATTGGCATTGGAATGGGCTGCCCAGGGAGGTGGTGGAGTCACCGTCCCTGGGGATGTTCAGGAAAAGCCTGGATGAGGCACTTAGTGCCATGGTCTGGTTGACTGGATAGGGCTGGGTGCTAGGTTGGAGTGGATGATCTTGGAGGTCTCTTCCAACGTGGTCGATTCTATTCTATTCTATTCTATTCTATTCTATTCTATTCTATTCTATTCTAGTACATAAGAAAAGCAGTTGAGTGGGAAAACACATTTGCCTTGGACTTTGGAAGGCTCTTTTTGACCATTGGCTTTCTCTGGGCTGCTAAGTCCTTGGGAATGATGGGGAAAGCACAGAAGAGACATAGTCCAACTCATCATCAGCTAGAATTCCTCTAGACAGAAAGTTTCTATCTTCTAGCAGTCAAATGTACTCACTTGAAATTCCATATTTGCTCCAGATGATATGAGCAAATGTGAGAGACAGAGGGCAGGAAGGCTAAGCCTATATGTGTAAACTGTGAGCCATACATAGCTTCCACTGTAGGAGCACTCTCCTGCTGCGTGTGTGTGTTTGTTTTATTTTACTTCTTCTTCTGCTTGCATTTTAAATCAAATTCACTTCCGAAAATGCCAACAAATTCAGCCTAATGCTCATGCCAACAAAATGCATCTGTGCCAAGAATATATGAAAGGGCACTAGAACATGTACTTGTATCCAGTCAACAGATGTACAGAGAGAGAGAGCTGAAAATCCAACTTGGAGAACAGTACATCGTGAGCAGAAGTGCTGATTCATCACACCGCCGGTGAGCGTAGGAAATGCCGACCAGGTTACACACAGGTTCGACTGCTATCACCGCTGCTCACCCACAGCAGTGGTGGTGCTACCAGTGCTTGTGCTGGGCTTCATTAGCTCCAGCACAGAACCACGGATCTGACCTCAGTCAGCTGCCTTGGGAAACTCTGCATCTATCTACATCTTTCATCAAGGTGTAGCCAGCCAGACATAATATGCCACTTGTGAGTGCACCAGGGAATAAGGAATAAAAGAGACATGGAGGTTAAGAAAAGTGTTAACCCCCAGCACTTCTCTGAGGCATTCAAAAATCCTTTTGGGACACTGTTGAGAAATTACCAATATGCCAGTAAACTCTTCAGAACCAAGATTCATTGGAACATGGAGGAAAATAACACAGTGCCAGAGAAATGGCTTATGCTTTTCAAATGTCAGAGAAGGGGTCAAAATAAACACACACATGCCAAAAAATAAAGAGGAAAATTAAGAAAGGATAATGGTTTACATGAAGAGCTCTTGAAAACAGCTCTCTTTCTACCCTAGCTATTTCTATGGCTTCCTGCCTGTTTTCCCTTTTTTGTGTTCCCAGGAGGTTTTGCAAGTCCTCTCCTTTGAGTCAAAGAGCTTGCCCTGGCATGCCTGCCCTGACTGGCCATGCACCTCTGGGCTCTCAGAGTCAAAAAACACAGCGGGGTGAGGTTTCTTAACATCTGCATGAAGAGCTGTGCCCTGTTTTAAAGGGAAACCAATATAACTAATGCCTCATAATTACATCTCAGAGCCTTCTTTAGCCTTCCGAACCAGCCAAAAGCCCCAGTAATACCCATCTCATTAGATAAAGTCCAGGTATCAGCTGCTCATTTGGAGGATTATTCTTTTCTGTGGGAACCCATTCAGGCCTCTATCTCATCTGCTAAGCACAGTTACAGCCTACACACCAGCCTCATAAAATGCGGTTTATTGATCGCATGAAACATGAATAATTGACAAACAGAGGCCTCCGTCGCATTCCCAAATGCCATTTGTTACCATTTAAACCACACTTCTGAGTCAGATTTTGTTGACTATTAAATAAATGAGGCAGAATATGTGTACACGTGGACAGGGGGATGTGGGACCGTGTTACGCACGTCTGCGAGATTAAATGACTTTTAGTTCTCCAACTATTTACCCACCTCCTCTTCAGTGCCAAAGTGAGACCGTGCCATCCCTGTCCTCCCACCTCTGCCAGTTCACTGACAATATTCAGGGTAAAAAAAATCGAGTCTTTGAAAAAAAATCAGGAAATTCCTTCAATGTTAACTCAGCCCCATCTATATCCTGTGTATTTTTTGGCCAAGGTGAATAACAAAGAGTAATACAGTGGGGCCATTAAACTGGACATTCCCCACCTGCAGTAGTAAAACTTACCAGACTATTTGAGGCATTTCCCCTTCTAAGTAAAAGTAGCAGTACCAGCAGTAATAAAGGCAATTACACTGAATCAGAATGTCAATAGCTTAGGGATGCCAGCTGCAAGATTTACCTTTAATAAGGATAAAAATTAAACCTTGCTTTTGTGCAAAGTAGTAGAATGTACTTCATTCTGCCTGAAATTTATCAGAGCCATCCCTAAAACACAATGAAAATGTCCTTAGGGGAAAAAAAGCACCAAAGCAAACAAACAAAAAGAAAACCCCAAACCCAAAGCATTAAAATAGTGGTTCTGAGCAGTTTTGAAAGCTCTACTTTGGTTATTACACTTCAGCCTCCACATTAGCAAGATGTAGCCTTTATTGATGTGCAGAGATAATTCCCTTTATTCAAATGTATTTAGACACAATGCAACATAAAGATTTATGTAATAGACTGGTCCAGTACGAAGTCTTCAGATGTATGTTTCTTAATTTTGTTTTCCAGACCACTGAGCTACTATCATTTGAATCTCTTCCAGAGCCTAGTTGCTACTCTATGCTATTTTTGCCCTTGCTCCATCCAGGAAGGCAAAAATGTTTCCTTGCAGTAGCCAAAGGCAATAGACCAACAACTCTGACCAGTGCAGACAGCAAGTTTGGGAAGGTTATAGCTTTAAGAAGACTTGTGTGTGGGGGAAGGTTGACAGTGGTGAATTTGTAGCATTGTGCACTCTTAAATGCTCTCCAGAGCTGCAATGAATATTTTCTTTATCTCTGCTTTCATTTCTTAAAGTTATATTTTGAAATTCAGGTAAGAGAAACTTTGAATCCTAAACCTATACTAAGAGGTGGTTGTCCAGTTTCACCTAGACTCCTGAAAATGTTGTGACATTAGTAACAGTAATTAATTAGCTGATATTTGTATTTCCTTGTACCAGTAGTACTTATTTATCAGAGTTTTTTACATACTGTTTTAAATGAAAAGCAGTCCTGTGGTAGGATAAAAGAAAGTTAGAACAAGGGAACTTGGAGAATGGAAAGGGATAAGCCAAAAAGGAGACTTCTGGCTACAGGATCACCCTTATTCTTCACTGACACTGGAAGGAATTTAGCTAAGGCTGGATTTTGTGGATCCTCTATTAATGTCCATTTTAAGTCCATTTAAACAGTCTAGAGAGAACTGCACCTCACTAGAAGGTGACACTTGGTGGTGTTTGGTTAATGGTTGGATTTGGTGACCTTGAAGGTCTTTTCCAACCTGAACGATTCTATGATTCTCTGAGTATATCCATGGTTGGCTGCTCTTGAAACTGAATCTGAGCATTGCAACCATAAAGTCATACTCCTAGCCTATGGACACAGACAACTGTAGGAACTAATACTAAAGTTATTAACAACAGTTAAAAGGACAGATGAAGAAACAGCTTAGTTTTGTTGATGCAGTCTACTGTATTCTGCCTTAGCCAACAGGCAAATCATTAATCTGGTACTCATTTTAGTTTGGGTTTGGTTTTAGCTTCAGTCTTTTCACTGGTTTGTCTCCCTTGTTAGTTAAAACTATAAAAGAGAAACCATAATATGCTAATTTGCTGATGAAACAAAAAGTTCATGTAAAATCAAAGTATATTGTAACAGAGGGATCATTTTGATGAAGAAAACAGAACAATTGGAGAATAAATGAGATGTTTCTGCAAATGTTTACCTAAAGCATTTCTCTCTGTCAGAGCTAGCTTCCCCAGGATGGTCATACATATGGAGAACATGAAAGAGAAGTTTGCTGTGGTCTAAAATGCAGTTTATTGCTAAATGGAGCAGGTAGCACAACAATGACTAAGATGCCCGGAACACGGGAGCTATCTGAGGCCACACTTACCAATGTTGCCGTCACAGATACTAAGTGAAAAGTGTGAGTCAGCATCTCTTATGAAACTAGGTCTTAAGCCTTGCATCATCAGAGTTTTCTGCTCTTCACTATGGCTCTGGGGCTGGACAAGGCTACACTCTGGCTCTGCACAGCAAGGCTGTGTCAACAGGTTCCCACCGTAAGGGCAGTCTCACTGCAGCCCCCCATGGCTGTTGATGCTTGGGTGGTCTGAGTGGTCCTTAGCGCTGTGTCATCTGCTACCTCTCCGAAGGGCACCTGAGATCCTCCTGACCACTCCCTTTCAGCTGGCATTGAAAGCCTGATGTCTGTGCACTGTAATAATCTGACTCCACCTTGGTGACACTGCCCTTCAGCATCCACACTGGTCCTGCTGCATTAGCTTAATTAGACAAGCTTGTACTCATGAAAGTGGGTAAGAGAGGCACAGGAAGCTCAACAGAGGTCACATAAAGGGTGTGACAAGTAGAGGTGACAGCCATGGCCTACAGTCACGTTAGACTGTACCTTCATAGATGCAAGTTCACCTCTTTTCTATATCAGGATCCCACACTTGTTATCAACATCTGGTGTGTCTGAGACATCCTCCCACACACTGGGAACATAGCCAAGCTGAAACAGCTGTTACTGTCAAGCTTTGGTCCATTTTTGCCTCTTTCCATCACCAGTCTTCCACCCTTCTCACAAAACCACAAAATCCTTTTTCTTTCAAATAAGGAATGAACAATGTGGAGCTGTGAGCTTCAGGATATGCATAACCACCTCCATCTTGTGTGTAACTAGCTGGCACTAGCTTAGAAAATGAGCATTCTTGTTTCCATATTTCCTGACTTTACTCTCTGTGCCATACCTCAATCAATGGTCTGCACTCATAGGAAATGGTTATTTCAGATTCAGTGTTGCCAAGTCCTGTTGCTACCAGTGTGGAGACATGCGTGGTCATACTCATATCTTGTTGCTGAGCTTCATGATGGGTGCCATTGTTATTCTGATAATTACATTGCTAATGCAGAGCTAATAGATTAGCTGAGTCTACTCCTGTCATAGAGCTTGTGCAAGGCCATTTGCTGGCTGGGTCTATTCAATCTGTTTAATGCTGGTGATGTCTCAGACCTGCTGAAACCATTCAGAAGCAATGGTTTGCTCAGTTGGGCCAAGGGTCCAAGGGCCAGGGCCAAGATTTTAATCCAGTGACATTTTGTTCCAGATCTCTGCAGTATCTCACAAATATGTCATCTGGAAATCACTTCCCTTTTAAAGAAATGCATATCCTGAGTTCAGGAGATAATTCTTGCACCTGTAGCCAGGTGGGGTTGGTCTCTTCTCCCAGGCAAGCAGCAACAGAACAAGGGGACACAGTCTCAAGTTGTGCTGGGGGAGGCATAGGCTGAATGTTAGGAGGAAGTTCTTCGCAGAGAGAGTGACTGGGAGGTGGTGGAGTTGTCATCCCTAGAGGTGTTGAATCAAAGCCTGGATGAGGCACTTAGTGCCATGATCTAGTTGATTGGATAGAGCTGGATGATAGGTTGACCTGGGTGATCTTGAAGGTCTCTTCCAACCTGGTTGATTCTATGATTCTATGATTTCTTTTCTGGCACACATGTCTTAGGGGAAGGCATTTGCCGTTTGTTACACTCTCCAGAAGTCTCCTGAATAAGAACATGCTACTGCTCTCTTCTAGTAGAGTGCATCAGCTCCAGGACACGTCAGCCTTCCCCAGAATTGCATTGCACTCAAGATTTTGCCCTCTTCTGCCTCCTTCCATTCACAAGTAACTTGAGTCAGTGGTGTCTTTATATTCAGTGTAAATCATATGTACCATTGCTTCTACCTCCTGCCTTTGTGCAGAGAGAAGACAATAAAATATAATTAACACAGCACTGATTTCTTTTGTCTTCTTCATGTGCACTCTCCTCTTAGTACTGGTTGAACGGCTACATGATACTGTTTATACTGTTCCCTCTGTGCTTTCCACATAACACCACTCTTTTAGCTTCCGCTGGCTATCTGTCCTCTAACACTCACTCCTACTTCACCTGGAAAGAACTGTTTTTAACATCATTTTAGCATACTCTTTGTCTCTGTATATCTGTCTCTCTTCAGAGAGCTGATGGCTGAATCACCCTCTGCATTGGGGATAAAAATAATTATGGAAGGGCTAGGAAGCTCCATGGGTTTCAACTTGCAGAGTTTCTGTCGGGTTTGCCCATCAAGGGGCGGGGGAGGGAGGACAGGGTGTGGTTTTACCCCTAAGCTAAAAATACAAAAGGCAAACAGAGGTTCCAATAAGTGTAAACTACACATTGTACCCAGTGTTATTATATTCTGTATTGGTTTAAAGCCTACCTTTCATGAGGATGTGATAGTGATGACTTCACCTCACCCATCACTTAAACCGTGGGAATTGGTAACCATTTTAGTGATGGCAAAGATAATTTGTGTCCAGGCAGAAAAAAGAAATGCTTTATCCAGCCAAAAATGATGGTGTTCCTACTACTACTTCAGGACAAGATTAAAGCTTGGAATGGGAATCAAATCTTTGTGGTCAGGGAGAATCTGGACACAGCCATGACTGAAAGGCAAAGAAGCAGACAGCATAGCCCAGCAGGTGCCAACCAGCCTGCTGGCTTAGGCTGGGCTGCAGACTTGGCAAGAACATCAAGGGCTTAGTAAAAGAAGGAAGAGAAAAGTCCAAACCTGAGGTGGGGGGCTGTCAGAAGGAGTCTGAGAATCTCTTTCAGGGTTGGAGAGGAGGCTGAGGTGGACAGACTGTCTTGAGGTGGAAATTGCCACTGTGGGAGATGTCCATTCAGGGCATGTAATCTTCTGTAGTTTCCAGGAACTAGGGAGGGTATTATGAATGTGGACAATTAGTTCTTGGGAATGTGTCTTTCACTGATGTTAATTCCACTGCTTGGTTCTTACACCCTGACAAGAGGTATTCACCTCAATTTGTTTTTAACAGCATTGTGTAAAACCCTTTGAAGACTAGAACAACTTGATACTCAAGGAAACAAAAAAATATCAGATTGGATTCAACTGATCACAAAACAGAACAAAACCAGAACAAAACAGAAACCACCACCAAAAAAAAAAGCTCTAATTTATATTTTCCAGACTTTTGTTAGCTTGCATAATTTGTTAGAAATCGCCAATATCAGCTTTCACTCCCATGCTTTCCTCACATCAAGTTCTTCTGAAAGATGACATTTTGTGGATCTAAAAACGTAGCAGAGAAGACAAGAGAAGTATTATTATGTTGGTTGTAGGAAGATCTTCCTCCTGTAAGGAACCTCATAATTAAAGTGAACAAATAGTCTCAATCTGACAAAGCCAAATAATTTTTTTAAGTATTATTTTCTATCTCTACAATTAGTCCAGACTGTTGTCATCAAGATGATCTTTCCTACCTGGTCTTCTTACTATGTCATCTCCCTTTTTATAGTCTCTGAGTCACTTAACTCAATCTCTTATAAGTTTCATCTCATGCTCATTTTTTCTTGTGATAGTTTTTAAGTGTTACAAGCCACAGAGCCTCTACTTGTGCTCAGGACCAACTCCTTTTCACACTTATTCATTACAAGCTTTCTTCCTCTGCTGATGGTTCCAGCTTTTATCTCCAAATCCCCTTCTCAGAAATGTTTCCATCATTTATTCCGTTCAACATCGAGCCCGAAAGAGCTCTCACAACATAACTTTTTCAGCTTAGCCCTTTTTCTCTGTTGTTCATGTTGCTCTGGACTACCACTTTCTACAAAAGCATACAGAAATAGTAATATTTTCACAATTGAGATAGTGAGGGGCCTGGAGCACAGCCCTGTGAGGAGAGGCTGAGGGAGCTGGGGCTATGCAGCCTGGAGAAGAGGAGGCTCAGGGGTAACCTCATTACTGTCTCCAACTACCTGAAGGGAGGCTGTAGCGAGGTGGAGGTTGGTCTCTTCTGCCAGGCAAACAGCAATAGAACAAGGGGACACAGTCTCAAGTTGTGCCAGGGGAGGTCTAGGCTGGATATTAGGAGGAAGTTCTTGCCAGAGAGAGTGATTGGCATTGGAATGGGCTGCCCAGGGAGGTGGTGGAGTTGCTGTCCCTGAAGGTGTCGAAGAAAAGACACTTAGTGCCATGGTCTAGTTGATTGTCTAGGGCTGGGTGCTAGGCTGGCCTGGATGATCTTGCAGTTTCTTCCCACCTGGTTGATTCTATAATTCTAAGATAAGTCTTATGTCATTAGGATATATAAGACAATGACCACATGATTGTGCCAGCATAGATCTGTGGCCCATCCTACTCCTTTCATATCTTACAATGTCGCCATATTAGATATTCAAGTCCTGCATAGAGATTGTATAACACCAGGATGCTTTAGACTGGTACAGGGCAAACAACAGCAATAGAACATTGTGTGCAGACATTTTATATCAACTGATCATTTAAAATCTAACAATAATTTGTTTTCAATAGGACCGACATCAATGTAGTTGTTTCAATGACTGACAATCAACAGTAGTTGTATCAACACTCTGCCTTATGGAATCATAGAATCATAGAATGGTCTAGGTTGGAAGGGACCTCAAGGATCATCCAGCTCCAACCCCCTGCCATAGGCAGGGACACCTCCCACTAGAGCAGGTTGCTCAAGGTTTTGTTGGGTGTTTGTTTGTTTGTTTGGGGGGTGTGTGTGTCCCCTTTTTAAAAATTATTTTTAATAAAAACAAGTTAGAAAGAAAACCAAAAGTGATTGTATCACAGAATCATAGAATCAGCCAGGTTGGAAGAGACCTCCAAGATCATCCAGTCCAACCTAGCACCCAGCCCTGTCCAGTCAACTAGACCATGGCACTAAGTGCCTCACCCAGTCTTGATTTGAACATGTTTAGAACCAAATGCCTATTCAGATGTATTAAGCAGGTCAAGTGTGGCATTTTTTTACATAGGGTTTGATAGCCACATACTATTAGAATAAAAAACAAAATGCAGTTTCTGAGTCCTTGATAATGCTATGGGAAAATGCAAGACTTCTACCAAATAAAGATCAGATAGTAAATCTCATAGTAAATAAAGTAAATCTGATAGTAAATATGAAAACAATTCAACAAAAAGTTTCTAAATGAAGAAGGGCTTCGGAAAGACTTAGGAGGCTGATACACTATCAAAAACCCAAAACCAAACCAACAAAACCAACCAAACAACCAAAACCTAAGTTGTCTACAACTACCTGATGGGAGGCTGTAGCCAGGTGGGGGGTTGGGCTCTTCTGCTAGGCAAGCAGCAACAGAACAAGGGGACACAGTCTCAAGTTGTGCCAGGGGAGGTCTAGGCTGAATGTTAGGAGGAAATTCTTCACAGAGAGAGTGATTGGCATTGGAATGGACTGCCTAGGGAGGTGGTGGAGTCACCGTCCTTGGAGGTGTTCAAGAACAGACTGGATGAGGCACTTAGTGCCATGGTCTGGTTGATTGAAAAGGGTTGGGTGATAGATTGAACTGGATGATCTTGGAGGTCTCTTCCAACCTGGTTGATTCTATGATTTTATGAAACAAAAAAGTAAACATGGTAGTGTGGGGACATAAGGACAAATCAAATGGCACAATATTTCAGAGGTGAATTTTGATATCTTGTGTGCATTGCCAAAGAACTGGAACTTCCACAAGAGGAGGGGTACCAAAGAAAATGTATTTATTCTTTGAGGAATTTGTAGGTACATTCCCTATCAGGATTCTTTAAAGCTCAGATAAAAATATTTTACTGAAAGTTGTGGAGAGACCCCAGGCTCTATGGAAGTCAATGCTTGGAATTTAAATACTTCTTACCAAATTTTATATCAGTCTATTAGCCCTGGGAATTGTGTTGCACTTCTGTTTTCTAAATGCTGTATGCTTTGGTGATCACAGCCTATTGCTTGAAACAATTTCAATTCTAGATGTTAATTCAAGCGTGTCTACTACCTCTGTACTCACAGCTCTGCAAACAGCTTTGCATCTGCTGGGCCAGTATTTTTGAAAGTTGTTGTAGGAAATGTCAGCTGCTGGTTGTGTTGTGGGTAAAATGCTTTCTATCAGTGTTCTTCTTTCCAAATAAATGCATTTAGATTTTAGTCACAGAGAAACACTAGATATGGTAAAGAGCACATGTTTTCAGATTGTGCATCCATTTGTTCCAGAACTTTATTTTAAAAGACATATAGAATCATAGAATCAGTCAGAGTTGGAAGGGACCACAAGGATCATCTAGTTCCAACCCCCCTGCCATGGCCAGGGACACCCTACCCTAGATCAGGCTGGCCACAGCCTCATCCTGCCTGACCTTAAACGCCTCCAGGGATGAGGTCTCAACCACCTCCCTGGGCAACCCATTCCAGGCTCTCACCACTTTCATGCTGAACAACTTCCTCCTCACATCCAGTCTGAACCTACCCACCTGCAGCTTTGCTCCATCCCCCTAGTCCTGTCACTCTCTGATACCCTAAAAATATCCTCCCCAGCTTTTTTGTAAGCCCCCTTCAGATACTGGAAGGCCATGATAAGGTCACGTCAGAGGCTTCTCTTCTCCATATAGGTCTGATTCCTTTCATCTTCTGTGTCGGTGTAAATGTTTACAATCAAAATTTAGCTGCTTTTGTATGTTACCTGCAGAGCAGGTTTTCGTGATGAACTTTTTAAGCAGCCCCTCTTGATGAACTTCTTCATCAGCTCTCCTAAAACACAGAGAAATAGCTTGTATCATCATAACCATCACTGTAAAAATGGTCAGAACACCAATCTTAGGGCTGAGTCTTTCAGAAATGAAGCTCAGAACATCAATCTTAGGGCTGAATCTTTCAACAATGAGATAAAATAGAAGGAGAAATAAAATTTAAATAGAAGTTAAATGAGAGGAAGAAGACTGTAAGCATTAGCAATACTCTGATATCACTAAAAATTATTATGTACTCATTCCAGAGGTTTCTTTTACATTAAGCTTTTTCTTTCTACACACACAGTTGAAAAATGCAGTAAGTAACTTCATTATTTTCACTGAACAGCACATAGTAAAAGGGATTCATCTCAAATCTTGCACTGAGTTCTGAACTGACCAGCCTAAGCTGATGCTTTAATCAGAAGAGCAAGGCTTTGCTGCAGATCTCACCAAAGAAAGGATTTCCCATAAAAGAACCAGACATAATAAAAGAAAATTACTTTAAATTACCCTGATCTTCCCTCTGACTCATTCTGGGATGCTTTCTAACAAGCCAGGACAAATCTGAATGAAAATCCAAATAAATATTTGTTGTCAGATTTAATATCTAGTAGATATTATTTCTAAAGAAACCAAATTATTTAAGTGGCATAGATTGCAATATAATTCTCTGAAGAAGAGATGTTTAAGACAAGTGGGCATAAAGGTAGCAGTTTAAAATAAAATTAAGCAAGGACAAATTAATGAGGAGAGTTACATTAAGAACTTAAGCCTCGAGATCACAGGCTCACAGGCTCACAGGATGTTAGGGGTTGGAAAGGACCCAAGGGGATCATCGAGTCCAACCCCCCTGCCACAGAAGGACAATACTATCTAACACAGATCACAGAGGAACACATCCAGACAGGCCTTGAAAGTCTCCAGAGAAGAAGACTCCACAAACTCTCTGGGAAGCCTGTTCCAGTGCTCTGTGTGTTCACCAAAACTGTTAACTCTGTTGACTAAGGGAGGAATTCATCTTCCAAAATGAATGTTTCTTAAAACATTAATTTTACTACCTTCTTTGCTTGATGAACACCAAATCTTGTAAATGTTTGTTTGAGCTGAGTAATTCAGCACCTTAGAATCATAGAATCAACCATGTTGGAAGAGACCTCCAAGATCATCCAGTCCAACCTAGCACCCAGCCCTAGACAATCAACCAGACCATGGCACTAAGTGCCTCATCCAGGCTTTTCTTGAACACCTCCAGGGACGGTGACTCCACCACCTCCCTGGGCAGCCCATTCCAATGCCAATCACTCTCTCTGGCAAGAACTTCCTCCTAACATCCAGCCTAGACCTCCCCTAGCACAGCTTGAGACTGTGTCCCCTTGTCCTGTTGCTGGGTGCCTGGCAGAAGAGACCAACCCCCACCTGGCTACAATCTCCCTTCAGTAAGTTACCAGTTGCCCTTTAGACTTGCAGAGAAGTGTTTTTAAATAGGCTATTAGTACATACCACTAAAATCTCACTGAATTCATGTTAACCATACCCAGAGAATCAAAATGAAAGTTTCTTTTAAAATCTAAGCTGTCAGATGCTGAGGTTGCCAAATATGAAAATCCAACCCCTGTGGATGCCAGCTAGTGCTCCCTTGATGTAAATATCCTGCTTTTATACTGAATTAAAGCACAGTACTTGGGTTTGCTTACTTTTTAAATAGATTTAATGTCGAGACTTTCAGACAACTTCTTTGATTTTGCTGCTGTGATGGTTTGGGTGTTCCCTGCCCCCCCACACTTAAGAAAAATCACCCAGACTAGGCTCAATCAGTCTGGAAATTGAAGCTTTTTGAATATAGCTTAGCACAATATACAAGCAGATATTTACAATACATACAGAAATACAAGTTAAAAAGTAATACAGAAACACAACAGCCCTCTCAGAAACCAGAGTTCCCAGGAGGGGCTCCCAACCACCCTTCCACTTTCCTCCCACCCCTCTACCTTGTCCCAGACGTTACCTTACACTCTAGGTGAGTTTGGATGGTTGGCCAAAGGGGTTATAAAGCAGAAGGATTAGTCAGGCAGCAAGTTAGAGAAAAGTGCAGCCCAAAGGCCAGGGAGAGACTCTCTTATCTATGTCTGTGTTCCTGTTCTTAAACATCTCAGCAAGCCTATGAGTACAGTAGACATCACCACTGTTTTCTTTTCACAGCTTAGAATCTAATTCTTCTCACCAAAATATCCCAGCTAGGCTCAAAGTAGCACAGTTGCTGAGAACAAAACAACAACCAACAAACCAGCAACACAGCATCTAGACACAAAAAAAACCCTTGTGGAAAAAGGCAATGTTGTTTTTGATGCAAGCATGTCAAATTCGGTAAAAAAGACCCCAGAACACTTGGCCTTTTCCTTGAAATATTTCACCAGCAACTATCTCTCGAAGTTAGCATTAATGAAATTAGCTTAGCAGATGAGACTAGCACATTAGCCAGTCGTTGGATTTGTTTTATACCTGAGACAGTAAAATAGACATGGGAGGGGGGGAAATAAGACTGGATTCAGGAATGAGACACAAAATACAGCTAAAAGGCTCTGTTAAAATCTCCACTTGTAATTCTCAGCCTTTCACAGAAGCCTTCAAGGGAAAGCACACCCAGTTTAGTTGGCTAAGGAGAGTGTTAGGCTATTGGGCCAGCACAGACTTACTATAATAGACAGTGTGCTTAAAGAGGTCAGCTCGCCCAGTGATGTCTTGAGAGGAGATACTGACTCTGCATTTTTAAGAAGCCATTTATTTGTAGGGAAGCTGATTAAACCACCCAGGCATTGTATGTCCTCTGCCTCTGGAAAGGATGTCAATGGATGTTTAATAAATGTCTATTTACTGGGCTGTATGAATATTCAGATGCCAAGGTGCTTAAAGTCTGATTATCTTTTGTAGCTGAGTGCTGGCCCCAGAGCTTTAAGGTTTGTAAGCGTTTCTGATTCACTGGGTTGCTAGAGTACAATGATAAAGCTAAAGAGATCTCTTCAACTATTATTAGCTTATAATGATTTATTTATTACCTTTTTTTTTTTTAAGCTATCAGGAGTTGGTGGATGACCATCTGTGCACAGAATTCACTTATATATACACTCATTGATGTGTTTATTAATAATTAGTGTATGACCTTGCAGAAAATTCCTTTGAAATGGAAAGGAATGGTAGGAGGACAACCCAGCTAGTATAATGCATGGTTCTACCAAGGGCAAACATATGCAGTTGTGCCTTTCCCCTGTGTTCTTGCTGGAGCCTATTCCTGCCTCAGAGCAGTGATCCCTTTAAGCTTCAATTTTGTCATTATTCCTAAAGTTATTTTTTTGGCCATGAGTCTGTAGGCTGCAATTCATTTCTCAATGATGTCCAGACAGCTCAGTGTGTCCAGAGAATGTAAGCCAAGCCAGGGTTTATGCTGGGCTCCTGAGAGCAGACAAGTGGCTGTTGACTGAAACCTATTGCCCTTCCAACATCCACCCCAGGTAAGCAGCCACGCACATGGATGTAGAAAGGAGAGGGCACAATCACTGAATGGGCTGGACCCTCCAATGCCAGCCTGTCTTGTGTGCACGGAGAGGTGCCCCTGCTGCTTGGGCTGTGAGCAACTAAGGCTTTCTGTGTATGACATAGTAGCATTCATGTAAGCCTTGGAGGAGCATAACTGATGAAAATGTGGCAATTAGGCTATTCAGGTCCTGCAGGATTAGGGAGCAACTGACAAGGAAATTGGAGGTTCTGCCTCTTGGAGGTAGGCACGGCAGCGAGGGGTCGAAATGATTTTGTGGTTCTAGCCCTTGGGGCCTGTCTAAAGTTGCTGTTCTATTAATTATGCAGTTTTTTTACAGGTATACAGAAGATGAGAGAGTTTGGCATTTTCTTGCCTGCCCTGCCAGCATTTATTCTTTAACAAGACCAGCCTTGTGTAAACAGTCTGAGCCCAATGGTATTTGCTTAACATTTTAATTAGGAAATATTTTAAAGGGAGGGAGCTGGAGGTGTCCTTTGTTTTCTGCCTGGTGGTTTCCCATGTTTCTCATGAAAGGGAACAGACTCAGCTCTTTTGTCTATTCTCTGTTTTCTTGCACTAGCATATTAATAAGACATCAGAAGGCACTTAGCTATTTGTAACAATCCACCATATAGCCATCTCTGTGGTAAGGGCAGACCTGCCGTCTCTTGCTCTAATCATGCCATAACTGTGCAAGGCGTTGCTAAAGCAGACTGTTATATTGCCTACAAATCTGTCATTTTCTTAACAGCCCCAAATAATTGTGCACATTTATCTTTCAGTTTTAGGGAAAACAGTGAGAAATTTCTGTTCCATCGCAACAAAACTGAGTGCAGCTCCAGCTGGTTTTTGGTTGGTTGGGTTTTTTTTTTTTTTAATACATAATTTTCAGCTCAAAGTTGATGTTTAATAGTTGCAAGGGACATCCTCAGGTGGATTTGTTATTCTTCTGGATTGTTGTTGTTGCTAAGGCAGACAGACGTGCCGATTCTTGAGAGCAGTGTTTCAAGCAGGGTGCTTAGTTCCTCTGGGAGGTGCTTGGCATGTTCAAATCAGCAGTTCTGACTTCTTGTTGGAGCCATGCATAACTCTACTTCTGCTGGCTGGGCCATGGGAGAAGCTTCCTTTTAGCATACCTTGTGCAGCAGGGAACGAGGCTCGAATCTCAGCTGTGTGAGTATGGTGTCTCCAGCACACAGTAAGCGGGTGGACACCACTAATTGGACAATTCACTGCCGCATGGGGCTGCCAGCTGGCAGGCACAACACCTCCCCGCTTCAGCGTTACATGCTGTAAGGTTAATTCCCCCAGCGAAGAGCAGGTGTTTTGTGGAAGGCTCAGTTGGGATTTCCTAAGAGCTCAGCAGATCTGTGCTTGAAGTGAGAGTTACAAATGCTGGGATCATTGCTTGGGTCTACAGGAAAGGAGTTGTTTTCACTTTCTCACGCTCAGCCTTCTTTGAAGGGGCTGCAAAAATTGCAGTTGAATTCTGCTTCTTCCCTTGACAATTTGACCTGGTGTGCAAAAGCAGCAGTGACATGATCCCCTGCTAGTCATACACTTACAAATGGATCATTTCTTTATCTCAGGCAGAACAATTATGTTCTCTGGATATCTTTATTGCCTCTGATAAGAAAGATTATGTTTTCATGTACAGTGTGTTGCAAATGTTTTATGATATGGAGGGTTTTACAAAGCATTCAGAACCGAAACCTATCAGGGATGGGGGGGGGATCCTCACCAGATGTAAATCAATGTAGCTGCACTGTAATCAGCTAGGAATCTCTCCTTCTGTGGCTTTTTAGCTCAGTGTCTGTATAGCTCACTTTACTTGCATAAAAGGCAAACACACTGAAATAAATACATACCTTTGACATGCAAAAGATAACTGGTAATTGCCAGAAGAAATCCTCTGTAAGCTAAAAATCCAGCTGAAGTTCAATAATTTTAAAGCAAACCTTAAATAATTACTGCTGTTTTTTTTCTTGATTAATGAAGATTTTTTATGCTATTACTTTACTGCAAGAATTTGGTTTTAAAAGCTTGGATCAGAACTGTCTGGAACATTTCTTAAGTGTTGGAGGGCAGGTAACACCCAAACCATCACATCCAGGCTCAGAAAGAGTTTGGAAGATAGGTTTTTCTAAACTTCTTGCCTTGACTTGTAAGGGGAAACTTAGAACTACCTCATATACAATGTTTTTTTGCTCTGCAGAGGACCTCAGAAGTGCTCTTCCCATCTAACCAGTATGCTCAAGAGTTGAGAACTTGCTAGAGGCACCATATTGTATCTTACATAAGATTTTTTTGATGAAAGAATCTTAGCAGTTTGTATCCAAAGCTCTTTATCTCAGTATTTTTTATGGTTTCAAATCCCTTGAGTGCCTTGCATTTTGAATCATATGTTAAATTTAAGCTAAGCATGTGCAAAACTGGTGTGCAAGCAGCTCGTGCTGGTGTAAACAGAGGACTATATTATATACTCTCATTGGTTTGTCTCTTACAAATTCTAATGAATGGATGCGAAGCAACAATGAATCAGAACTCTTGCTTCTGATAGTCAGCTTTCTCCAGCATGACTGTAGCACTGAGTTTCGAAATCTCTGAGCCAGCCAGGCAGAGAAAAGCCAACTTCATAACTCAGCAACAGAAACTATACGAAGGCTCTTTCAAAAGTCAAAGGGTTGTAATTTAGCGTATGCTTAAACGTTGTGTTTAAAGCCAAATACATTCTTGCAGGCACCATTGAATCCAGAGTCAGGAAATAATGAGACAAAACTATTAAAATGAAAAGTTCTCATTCTGTTTTAACTATTTTTGTCTGGTCATTTCTTAAGTATGCTTTCAACAATGCACTTGCAAAGCAGTTAACTTTTGAGAAGTGTCTGCTGCAAAAGCATGTGGAAACTCCCAAAAATTCTTTCTCACATGTTTAAATGGTAATTGTCTTGTCATTTAATATTGAAATCTTTCATTCTGCCTCACACTGAATACATGAATTATATGAACATTCTCCTTGGATGTTCTTCTTTTCTATTTTATCATCATGCTAACATGGCATTTTCTTCCCACACATATGCTTCCCCCCCCCTCCCTCTCCACTAAAGTCAGCATTGAGCTTCTATAGATCTCCCCTTATTTTCTGATTAAAAGGCAAAGGTCATATTAAACCGAATCTTGCATACCACTTTCTGGGAAAGGCAGCCTGAACAAAGTATGAGTTTACGCTCAGAGTGCAAAGATCCTCCCCACAAAGCATTCAGTTGTGGTACCTAGGTGCTTTGACATGTAAATGGAACACCACGGGCACTAAATAATTGGGTCAGATATCTTCAAGATCTTCGTGCTACTGTCAAACACAATTTAGATCAGATAATTTCCAATGTTAAATGAACTTACTCCTCTCCCATTAAAATCAAGACCAAAATTCCCGATTGGTAGCACTCTGGGCAGACTGAAACCTGAAGACATTATTTCATCTTTCATGATTTGGTTTTCTCTCACACTTGTTGGTAATGGATAAAGTGTTATTCTCATAATAGTTTTTTTTTTAATTGCATCATTGATTCTTGACTTTGGAACCATCTCATTCCTTTAATCTCCTTCTTTCTTTCAGTGGCACATTTTGTTGCAGATCCTGCAAACTCTTAGCATGAGCAATTGATCCTCTTAAGCCTATGGCGTATCAGTGGAAATTAGCTAGGCCATTGGAGAAATCAAAAGCAAGCTCACAGTGTCCTACATGCTCATAAAGATCACTGCCCTGCAAACACATGATAATGACTTGGTGCATAGAGCAGTTTCACTGAGTTCAGAGCTTTGATGCTACAATTTGCTTCATGTACTTGGAGCCACTTTGAATATATCGGGTTTCCTCACAAGTCTGTGAATAATAAGGATTGGGGCATACGATGACTTCTTAAGGAGTAATAAATCAATGGCATTAAGTATGAGAAGTTGGCTCCTTGTAAAGCTCTTTTGAAGTGTAAATGTTTGGGCATCATTTTGTTACTAGTCTGTTTTGTTCTCTCCAGCTCAGCTGATGTGATAACATTGGGTTTTATCAGAATGACTAGAAGTGGAGAAAAGCTCAGCAGATATTTCAAGAGGTTGACAGTGATTTCATGCTTTTGTGAATACTGATGATCCTATTGTGTTCCCCTCCCCCAGTTTATTTTTTTTAAACAAACATGTCAAAGCTAGAAAATTCAAAGAACTTCTGAACTAAATATATTAACTTGAGCCATCACAAGGTGTATTATAGCAGCATGGCAGCAACACCACTTTTCAAGAGGTAGAAGGAAACATCTAATGTATCATAGTATCATAGGATCATCAGGGTTGGAAGAGACCTCACAGATCATCAAGTCCAACCCTTCACCACAGAGCTCAAGGCTAGACCATGGCACCAAGTGCCACGTCCAACCTTGCCTTCAACAGCTCCAGGGACGACGACTCCACCACCTCCCTGGGCAGCCCATTCCAGTAGCCAATGACTCTCTCAGTGAAGAACTTTCTCCTCACCTCGAGCCTAAACTTCCCCCGGTGCAGCCTGAGGCTGTGTCCTCTCGTTCTGGCGCTGGCCACCTGAGAGAAGAGAGCAACCTCCCCCTGGCCACAAACACCCCTCAGGTAGTTGTAGACAGCAATAAGGTCTCCCCTGAGCCTCCTCTTCTCCAGGCTAAACAATCCCAGCTCCCTCAGCCTCTCCTCGTAGGGCTGTGCTCGAGGCCTCTCACCAGCCTCGTCGCCCTTCTCTGGACACGCTCAAGGATTTCAATGTCCCTTCTAAACTGGGGGGCCCAGAACTGAACACAGTACTCGAGGTGTGGTCTAACCAGTGCAGAGTACAGGGGCAGAATGACCTCCCTGCTCCTGCTGACCACACCATTCCTGATGCAGGCCAGGATGCCATTGACTCTCTTGGCCACCATGTATCTCAGAATAAACAGTAGTTGCTTTCTATTGAACATTCACAGAAAGACCTATTTTGGCAAAAATAAAAAGAGAGAAAGCCAGAAGAAAACCTTGCATGTGGAAAATGTAACACTGTCTATAACCTAGGTTATGCCATTGCCTCACTACTAACTGGACGAGGCACTCAGTGCCATGGTCTAGTTGATTGGACAGGGCTAGATGATAGGTTGGACTGGATGATCTTGGAGGTCTCTTCCAATCTGGTTGATTTAGGTTGGGTATTTGGAGGAAGTTCTTTACTGAATGGATGGTCAGGCACTGAAACAGGCTGCCCAGGGAGGTGGTGGAGTCGCCATCCCTGGAGGTGTTTGAAAGGAGAGTGGATGTGGCGCTTGAGGCTATGGTCTAGTGATGAAGGATGCTGGGATGAAGGTTGGACTGGATGATGCTGGTGGTCCTTTCCAACCATAGCCAACCTGAGAGATTTGATTTCATAGAATCATAGAATCATAGAATGGTTTAGGTTGGAAGGGACCTCAAGGATCATCCAGCTCCAACCCCCTGCCATAGGCAGGGACACCTCCCACTAGAGCAGGTTGCTCAAGGCCTCATCCAGCCTGGCCTTAAACGCCTCCAGGGAGGAAGCATCCACAGCCTCCCTGGGCAACCTGTGCCAGTGTCTTACCACCCTCACTGTAAAGAACTTCCTCCTAAAGTCAAGAACTTGTCAGTGTAAAACTAATGATTGGACTCGATGATCTCGAAGGTCTTTTCCAATCTAAGAAATTCTGTGATTCTGTGATGCCATGATTCTAAGTTTTGAATGCTTCTTTGTTACAATTTCAAACAGCAGAATAAATTTCAGTGGCCTGAATTAAACATGTGATAATAATATCAGGCAATTCAATATAATTTCAAATAATTCTATTAGAAAACCTAGCAAAACACCACTTTTAATCCAAAATATGATGATGGACTACTTTTATTTTTAAAGCATATTTTAAATTCTTTCTTCACTTTGATCATTCATTTGATTTCTTTAGAAGAATTGCTTGAATAGATTAAAAAAAAAAAACCCAAATCAAAACACTAAGGAGAAAAACGTGCCAGAATTATAAAATCAATCATAGAATCATAGAATGGTTTAGGTTGGAAGGGACCTCAAGGATCATCCAGCTCCAACCCCCTGCCATAGGCAGGGACACCTCCCACTAGAGCAGGCTGCTCAAGGCCTCATCCAGCCTGGCCTTAAATGCCTCCAGAGAGGAAGCATCCACAACCTCCCTGGGCAACCTGTGCCAGTGTCTCACCACCCTCACTGTAAAGAACTTCCTCCTAACATCCAGTCTAAATCTCCCCTCCTCCAGTTTAAACCCATTACCCCTCGTCCTGACATTACTAGACCTAGTCAGTAGTCCCTCCCCAGCCTTCCTGTAGGCTCCCTTCAGATACTGGAATGCCAGTATATCAGCTCAAGTTCTTCTTGTAATCAACACAGCTGAAGAATCGGCCCTGAATTTTCCACTAATACAAGTGAACATGAAACATCTCCAAGCATTATTTTCTTTTGAATTTCCAGACCATTTTAACTTTGAATTTTTACAGTATTTATGACACTGGTAAGTACTTGTGCAGTTGAGATTTTGTACCCTGCTGAGCAAAAACTGTCACTTTTGTGTAAAGTAAATTATGCATGTTAAGTTTTGGAGCCATTTCTTTTCCTTTATTTTTTTTTCTTTTGCTTTGAATGATACAATGTTCACATTAAATATAGATTGACCCTTGGAGGAAGTAGCATGAGCCAGTGATTTTTCTGTGTTGTGGGAACTAGAAGACCTGGGTCTGTTTCCAATTCTGCCACTTAATCGTTATATCACCTTGAACAAAGTCCCTCTAACAAAGTCAAACTTAAGTGCTTCAAGTCACGGGTCCAGCTTCATATTCAAGCACCTAAATATGCAGAATTTATGAGCGAAGGAGTTACATAGTGCAGGGGGTCAGGCTATTTATTTTGGTGTCTTGATGTGTATTTTGGTGCACAAAGTTGGGTTTTAAGTTTCAGAAACTTGCCCTGAACTTTTTATATGGTCCACAAAAGTAATTGTGTGCGTTCTTACCTCCTGGGAAGGAGTTCACTGTAAAATGAGGGACATCCTTTCTTGAGGGATACTCATGATACAATTTTAAGCCTTCAGAGAATCTTCTACAGTTTTAAATCTGCCATCAGATTAGTTAGGAAGCTCTGTACAGAATATAAAAAGAAAGTTCAACTGCAAAATTCTGCTGTTAGTACAAGTGTTTCCTACAGTTCAGCAAAATCCAATTTCTGGACTGGGCAGTTGCTCTTTCTCCTCATGAAAAGGAGTATCAGTCCCATTAAGATATAGGGCATGGAGTGATAAGACAGGGGCAATGGTTTTAAACCAGAGCAATGTAGATTTACATTGAACATAAAGAGAAAGTTCGTTACAATTAAGGTGGTGAAATACTGGAACGAGTTGCCCAGAGATGTGTTTCAAGCTCAATCCATTGGACACTCGAGGCCAAATTTCCTGGGCCTCTGAGTAAGCTGATGTAGTTGAAGATGTCCCAGCTTACTGCAGGGGGGTTGGACAAGATGACCTCTGAGAGTACCCTTCCAACTCGATGCGTTCTGTGATTCTGTAACACCTGTGGCACATAGGAAAAAAATGCTGCCATTATTACCACAAATAAGAATTGCTTTCTTAGAATCATAGAATCAGTCAGAGTTGGAAGGGACCACAAGGATCATCCAGTTCCAACACCCCTGCCATGGGCAGGGACACCCCACCCTAGATCAGCCTGTCTAGACCCTCATCCAGCCTGGCCTTAAACACCTCCAGGGATGGGGCCTCAACCACTTTCCTGGGCAAGCATTCCAGGGTCTCACCACTCTTAGTGAAGTGTTTCTATCTGTAACAGGGTAAACTAGAAACCAAGAAATTAGGAGAGAAGATCCTGAATGAAACTCACTTTGGAAAATGGCTTGGAAATACAAGTAAGGATATGGAAGATGAACAGAAATGCTGAGCGAATGTGGGCAGAGGTTGGAGAAAGGCAAATGTCAAGAGCAGGATCTTGACAGAAAGGTTACTCAGAAAAAAGATCTAGGTATATTTAATCATAGAATGCACTGGGATGGAAGGGACCTCAAGAGGTCATCTAGCAGTAAGTAGGAATATCCCCAACCAGATCAGGTTGCTCAGAGATCCATCACGCCTGACTGTGAATGTCTCTAGGGATGGGATCTCCACCACCTCTCTGGGCAACCTGTTCCAATATTCCACTATCTGGTGATTAGGAAATTTATCTGTGAAACAAACTCCTCTGCAACAACAACACCAAAAAAAATTGTTTACAGAAATTTCCCACTATGCTTTGGAAATTTTGTAATGATTTGTCTTCAGTGGGTATCATTGCTTTTCCAATAGGAAAGGCCAACTGAGATTGTTTCAAGAGAGTATAAATAGTGCTCTGCAGAAGAGGAACTTTATATTGCCCAGTAAAAACACAGAAAGCCACAGTTTTGTCTTTTACACAGAAATAATTCACTCAAGGATGTTATAATTAGAGAAGGGTAGAATTCTATATCCCTAAAACCTAAGTGAAAAAGAAACCCCACAAATCCTTGGTTTTGCCATTCTGTTACAGCAAAGCAATGGACATAACCACTCTATTAGCCACATATTGCAAGGGAGCAATTGCTGCACTAAATGGAAAAATCTAAATCCCTCATGATGGAGGAAAAGAGAATCTGAGACAGACAGGACAAGCCAGTGTTCCCTGACTCTAGCAATGGGCTGCACTGTACATCTTGGAGAGGATACAGCCCTAAAGCATTGCAGTACAGAGGAACATGAAGTTATGGATTGCATGCAACTGTTGGAACATGGTTCTAATTTGGAAAAACCCTTTCATTCTTGCGTACAGCCTGCACCGGGATAACAAAGCCATGTGGTTAAGCTACTATATCAAGATGAGAACAGATTGAACCTGTTAAGCATATGATCAGCCCTTCTGTGAAGAGAAAGTGTTGTTCTCCCAGCCCCCAGTTTGATTTCTACACTTGCTATGCCCTGTTCTGACCTAAACACATGTCAGCCCATGCTTGACTGCTCAACACTAGTGTGTGAGCAGCTGTGCTTACAGCTGTTGACAATGAAGGGATTTGAGCTGCTGAGGTGCCATACTCCTTTGCTTTCAGTCTGCCAGTAATGAGGGCCACAGCCAAGATGAATACTCTTCTAGATCTGTGTGCTTAGGATTTAAACCCTGCGACACTAATGTTACTGCTCTGCTGTGCCATTTGTCTGTGCCTCTGTGACCATTTGCTTCCATTCCTGTGAGGATATAAGCTGAACTTCTAGTTCTACACTGAATTCATTATGCTTTCCTACCATAGGTGTCAAAAACTCAGATACCATCTAGAACAGAACTCCTTTCCATGGTACCATGTCAGTTGGTGTGCACTCAGCTCTTTTTTGGTTTTGGCTTACTTCATGTTACATATGCTCGGTACTTTTGTCTTTCTCCCCTGCTATCAGTGTCCTAAAGGCCAGGCAAACAATCCAGATCAGCAGATGGTACAAGTCTAGAAGGGTTCAGAGAGAAATTCAGTGTTTCAGGGCCTGGAGTCTTTAGGACATTGAGCAGTTGGTGGAAGTTATGATTTTTGCACTTTATACAGTATGTGCTCAGCTCCAGGCTTATTCTTCTGCAACCAGGGAGCCTCAATCCTAATTGTAGGAAGACGTCCCCCCACCTGGCTCAAACTCTACATTTGTGAGTGACATCAAATTCAGGCAGAACAGTAAAGGAATTTGAAGCTTAACCATCTTGATACAAAACAATTCACTGCTCAGTATGTCTAAACCTATGTACATTCCAGAAGATTTGGTTTACACACCACCTCCTTCAGCTGAACCGAGTTTCCGATCTGCTAAACCATATATATCTTCTGAATGCTTTTCCAGGAGGTGATGCAAGGACAAAACATGTTAACAGTTCAAGATTTCATTTTCCCATATCAAGGTTTGCAACACATTTAATGCAACACATTTAATACAACTCTTTACAGCTTCACAATGGGCATCTCTTTGCTCATCTTGCCATCATGTGTAACACACTCAAGGCCTATAAATATGTTCAAATATCACCCAAGGCAAAGTGTAAATTGTCAGAGCTGCCTTTCTTTCTAGGGTCTGAAGTAAAACTTGCATGTTCCACTCTGCCATCACTCCCGTAACACACAAACACACACCTGCTTCTTACCCTGGGTATCATTTCAACGTGGGAATAATAACTCATGTTCTTCTTGTAGGAGAGATAAACTGAGTAACTTATAGTTTGCTGATTGGACTGATATAATCAGAAGCGGGTGTGGTGTGACTTAACAAAGGAGGTGCTCAACCAATACTAAGCCAAGGTGAATCACTGATTGGATTTTAAAAGTCATGGGGTTGTGGTCATTTTTGTCTCCTGATGCAACTAATTCCCTGGTTTGGGACATAGCTGGTTGGATAAGAGAGAGCTGAGATGAATAATAGGTTTGGCAAGGAGCAAGACTCCTAAGCTGGTTGGCCATCAGCATTTCACACCAAAGACAAAACCCATTTGAGGATATTAGATAAATAATTATTTTTAAACATATTTATCTCTCCTTCATCAGACACTTACCTCATGTATCTGTGCCTATTTTCTGAATCTGATCCACAACCTGATAAGAACCTCATGTTTAATGTACTTTAATTGTTGTTCCATAGTGTGCTTGACTTAGAGATCCTCATCTATGACTGTGTTCTCATAGACAGCAAAATTAATTTGATGAAACATTATTATCTAATAGGCACACCGTTTTGTCACTGGCATTTAAGGGAACATGTTATACCATTCCAAGGTGATCAGGTCTAGGACCACCTCTTGTGCTCTGTTAGCAAAACACCTAGTGTAATGGGCTCTATCTTTTCCAGGTGGTATCATAACACAAATCAACAAGTAATGGTAGGAAAATGGCACCACTGAAAAGTTCCAACTGCTAGCAATGAAAGCTGAAATTAACTCCAAAGCTCACTGGCAAAGAAACACCTGTGGATACAGTGTGTAGTAAGTGAATAGGAAAGAATCAAGCTCTTAAGCTGTAATGCATGACAACAGAAATTTGACTAAATGAAAGCTCCTGCTACCAGGCTGCAGCTTTAAAATGATTGCTCCAGAGGGTTAGGGTAGACAGGGTAACTCATAATTAGTGTACTTGAAAAATAATGCAAATAAAGGAACAACTTTCTCAAAGGCAAAAATCCCAGTGTTACATAAGTGATGCTTAGGAATGAATGCTGGCTGGAAAGGTCTTTGCAAAGTTTCATATTCATTATCCTTGAGGCAAAGAGAATTAAAGCAGAGAGCCTCAAGAAGACACCAGCACAGACAGCACAGACTCAATTTTCATCTAAAGTAATGGTGTGAGCAATCTCAGACCATTACTCCCAACTCCAATAAGTTCATTGTGTCCGCATTACTGCTTACAAGCTGCACACACAAAAGGAGACACTAAGGTTTCCCTCCCTGCCCCATCTCATTTGGATAATGGAGTTCAGTATGATGGAAGTTTTCATGTCATGGATGAGCAGCCTAAGTGATAGAGAAATAAAAAGTTGTCAGCAGCCAAAGGCATGTCTTGGAGAGACACAGCATTGCCACCAGAGACATTAGAGGAAAGTGAAGTCCTACTTCTAGGATGTATAGATCCTGTAAGCACAGGTTGCCATAGGTTGTTCTTTTGTGCATTTGCTGCTACAAGTCATCTACAGAGGCTAAAGAAACACCTATTTAAGGAAGATTTAAAGGGAAAAGAAAACCCAGACTGTCAACAGACTGTCTGGTGTAAATTTTCACTGGTTCTTCTCTGCTTAAACCAAATAATGGACTATATAAACAGAGTGAGGTATATAAACATCCTATATGTAGTACACTCAGTTGAATAAACAGTTTGCATACTAATGTAAACGGCTTAGGTGTTTTAATGTGCTGGTGCTATAGCAGATTCTTAGTTATAGACTTCAGAACTCAAAAGGGAATGTTTATATTCAGGCTTTTTGATCATATATATATATATACTCAGGGACTGTGAATATTTTCTCCCTTGATCTTACAATTTTTTTTCTTGGTGCTATCAGTCAGTTTCACAAACTTCCCTTGACTGGTAAAAGCCTTCAGTTTCTTTCATTAAAAGGTGACTGAAAATAGTAGTAGTGTGGGTTTCCCTCCCACACTACCAATTGAAACATGAATACTTCAGGTTTGTGAGAGAAACAACATCATGTCCTGCTTTTTAGGAAGCTAAACAAAAGTTAAAAAGATGAGTTATGAGATAATTGTAATTTGCCTAAATAGGAAGAAGAAATTCAGGAGAAAACTGAATCTGGTAACCGATTCATTGAATTATAGAATGATAGAATCAGTCAGGGTTGGAAGGGACCACAAGGATCAGCCAGTTCCAACCCCCCTGCCATGGGCAGGGACACCCTACCCTAGAGCAGGCTGCCCACAGCCTCAGCCAGCCTGGCCTTAAACACCTCCAGGCATGGGGCTTCAACCACTTCCCTGGGCAACCCCTTCCAGGCTCTCACCACTCTCATGCTGAACAACTTCCTCCTCACTTCCAGTCTGAACCTACCCACCTCCAGCTTTGCTCCATTACCCCTAGTTCTGTCACTACCTGATAAAGTCCTTCCCCAGCTTTTTTGTAGGTCCCCTTCAGATACTGGAAGGCCACATGTTGGTATGTAATAGGTATTGCATATCAACAGTGTCTGTGTCTACAGAGTTCCATTGCTCACTATCTTTAAATTCTGTGGTTTAAACCCTGCTATATGGCTGGTTACACTAAATGCATTCTCTTCTTTATGTGCAATAAAAGGGGAATCTCAGAAGAGGCCTTCCCAAGCCTATCATCAGCTAAATTAGGTAAAGAAAACTGATCTTAGGAGCCACGTTACAAAAGTGATGGGTTCTTTTAAGAGCTCCAGCGTTCAGAATACATCTTTGTGTCACTGACAGCAGAGACCATAAGCACAGCCAACAGGATTTCTTTAAAAAGCTGGGGGTGGAGTAAGCCACTATGCTGCAGCATTTATTTCTCTCTTAATTACAGGTGTCATTGTCTCTGCCATCTGGCCTGTCTCATGACAAGAGTCTCAACAGCCAAAGAGCAGAGAAATAAATAGACAGTTAGTAAAATGCATTGACTGCATGCGCTGCTGAGTAAGCAATTGCTGCCAGCACTAAAGCTGTTTCCTCACTCTCAGATCCTAGTGCAATTTCTCCAAGTGCTCTGTTAACATGTAGGACTAGAGTTTCCCTTCTGTCAGAGAGGGAACCAAAATGTGAACTCAGGCTGACTAGCTGAGTCATCAAGAAGAGCTGAAGCCCAAACTAACAGAAAGACTGTCACTCTCCCTGATGCACAAATGACCCTTACTACTGTACAGACAATTTATTTTCAACTCAGGCATCTATACGCTGTAGTGCATTTGCATAGCATCACCACTTGGTAGCAGATACTGGGGTGGAAAATTACAGTGTGGTAAACGTTCAGCTCTAGTGTCACTCTGCTAAGCTTTTTGCCATTGGAATGGGCTGCCCAGGGAGGTGGTAGAGTCGCCGTCCCTGGAGGTGTTCAAGAGAAGCCTGGATGAAGCACTTAGTGCCATGGTCTAGTTGATTGTCTAGGGCTGAGTGCTAGGTTGGCCTGGAAGATCTTGGAGCTCTCTTCCAACCTGGTTGGTTCTATGATTCTATGAAAAGCAAAGGCTTTTTAAGAAGGATGCTCTGATTGCTAAACAGAATAATTCTGGTAACTTGACTGTGCCTGATGTGAGATTAACAGTCTGTAGGTTGCTTCTCTCATGAGCTGCAGTTTCTGGTTTCACTGAAACTTTGTTGGTCTGTGTTTTGCCTTGCTGTGGCATGATCTGCATTCAGATACTTTCATGAAACTTTCATTGACATCACTGGGAGTTGTACATGAATAGCTGACACCAGAATTTGGGCCTTAAAAGGTTATGGTGCCCTGAGGAGTTGTTTTTATGTATTTTGCTTGGTTTCCTCTGTGACTATCCTGGGACACAGCTGCTTAACTAAACAACAAACATGCTTCAGGAATTTGAACTCTTTGTGAGACATTACCTAGTACAAATAAAGGTGCTCTCAGGGCATGAAGCAAATGTGTGGAATTTATGCAATATTCATGCATTTGCTTTCCATTCCTAATGTTTTTCTCATGTGTTCAATGAATTTCTCTATCACAGGATTTATTAACTAAAACAAGAGTAGAGCATGGGATGAGGGAAGAGGAAAAGAAATACGTATGAATGTTGATAAACCATGCAATAGACTGTTGTACAGATGACCACAATAGAGCACAAAACACTTCTACATATCCCCTCATCTTCTGAATTGATTAAACTTACAGTGTACAAGAGAATATCATGAACATGATATCTTTTTCCTCTTAAGCAGAGCAATCTGCCTTATGGTAAATTCTGTGATTCTATTAAATGATTGCAAGGAAAAAAAATTGCATTAGAAAGTTATTTAATCCTGAATAATAGATTAAAACTTAGATTGTATTAGCAAGCACTCTCAGTCCAGTGCACAGCAGCATTGCAGTGGGAATCATAGATGAGAAATGTGACACTGCAAATCTCTTTTTGGGGTCACTGCTTCCTCTGCTACCACAGAGCCGTGAGTGGCCATGTAGAGTTTCCTTCCTTTCTCTTCTGAAATCGTTAGAATGTGAGCCTTATAAAAACTTGCACTTACCTAAGAGGAAGGACTGCCAATACATCTCTGCTTGGTGCAGGCAGAGCAGTGAGATGACATTCTTTGAAAATACTCCTGACTTTTACTGCCCACATCTGTCTTCAGAGGAAGGAAATGCAGTCTCTGCACAGAAAAGACTGGATGAGACACTTAGTGCCATGGTCTAGTTGATTGGACAGGGCTGGGTGATAGGTTGGACTGGATGATCTTGGAGGTCTCTTCCAACCTGATTGATTCTATGATTCTATGAAAATCTGATCCCAGAAGTTACTAGTGTAAGTAGTTCCCAAATCCTATGATTTCTAGGGTCTTTTGTAGGAGAAGATTTTCTGTAGTCACCTGTCACACTTCCCAAAAGCAAAATGCAGATGCAGATGCAGATGCTTTCTGATCCTGCCCATCAACCATATCACAATTTACACTATCATGATATAGCAAAGATAGTAGATTAGAGACTAATATGTGTCCAGATATTAGNTTCAAGGCAGGATTGGACGTGGCACTTGGTGCCATGGTCTAGCCTTGAGCTCTGTGGCAATGGCTTGGGCTTGATGATCCGTGAGGTCTCAACCTTGGCGATACTGTGAGACTGTGAAGTGCCCCATCCAGCCTCCTTTTAAACCCCCCAGAGATGGTGACTCCACCACCTCCCCAGGCAGCCCATTCCAATGCCACTCTTGCTGTGAAGAACTTCTTCCCTACATCCAGCCTAAACCTGCTCTGGCACAGCCTGAGGCTGTGTCCTCTTGTTCTGTCACTGGATGGCTGGGAGAAGAGACTGACCCCCATCTGACAGATAATGTCATTGCCTTTGATGCATGATAGTGTCTTCCAGTCAATGCCTTCCTAGAACATATACCTTAATTAACAGCAGATACTGGTTCTACACAGGTGTGACAGAGTAGAAATCTAAGATTTGGAGATTCATTTTAAGCTTTTAATCAATTAACCAGCCCAGAGGAGTTTTGGAGGGTTGGGTTTATTTTTGTTTGGCTGTTTGTGTTTACTTTTTTTAAAAGAAAAATAAGTTTTACCCTTGGGAAAAACTTTTAAAGAGTGGATTGGATTTTTTTTTTTTCCCCTTTGGTGCACAGATATAGGTCATGAAAATCTGAAGTATAGGTAAGCTACCCTCGGGTTATCTTTAATTTCATGATTGCATGAAACCTTACTATAGGTAAGGCTATGAACATCTATCACAAATTATGATATGAATAACTTTGGGATGTGGGGATGCTGGAGCGTGTCTAGAGAAGGGCCACTGGGATGCACCTCTCCTATGAGAACAGACTGAAAGAGTTGGGACTGTTCAATCTGGAGAAGAGGAGGCTCCCTGGTGACCTTCTTGTGGCCTTCCAGTATCTGAAGGAGGCCTACAAAAAATCTGGGGAGGGACTTTTTAGGCTATCAGGGAGTGAAAGGAATAGGGGTAATGGAGCAAAGCTGCTGGGTAGGTTCAGACTGGATGTGAGGAGGAAGTTGTTCAGCATGAGAGTGGTGAGAGTCTGGAAGGGGTTGCCCAGGGAGGTGGTTGAAGCCCCATCCCTGGAGGTGTTTAAGGCCAGGCTGGATGAGGCTGTGGGCAGCCTGCTCTAGGGTAGGGTGTCCCTGCCCATGGCAGGGGTGTTGGAACTAGATGATCCTTGTGGTCCCTTCCAACCCTGACTGATTCTATGATTCTATCATTCTTTGCTTTTTCTGTTGGTGTTGTATTGTTTGGAATAGTTGTGTCTGCTGAAAAGTGTTTCCTACTTGTAACTCTTTTTCTAGCAACACTCATCATGACCTTGAGATAAATAAAGGGCAAGAAAATAGGCTGCAGCAAAAATGGAGAGATGTTAATGTGTGACTAGATATTGAGAACACTCAGGCTGCTTCCTCAATAATTCAAGCCCTTGCTCTAAGAAATTGTTGCAGTAAATTAATTCATCTTAGAGCTACGGTATCTTTTTTATTCTGTTAGGGTTTTTATTGAAGGATCTGATGTGAAAATAAAGTCTGCTGCAACTTCAGGCAAGTTCTCTCCATGTTTAATTACCTGTATCATTTAAAAAAATGAAATAAAGGAGTTCAAATTTTCTTTAATTCATTTGCCTTCAGCTTGCAGCCATTATAATTCATTACAGCACTGCTTAGGTTACAAAAGCTTCTGCTCTGATTAAGGTCCTAGTAGGCTATGGCCACATTTGTTCATCATTTCGGGTAAAACCATGGTAAAAATTTTCTCCAGCGTCTCCCTGTGGAGTAACATGACTTTAGACATCATCTCTGGGGAAATGTAGCCTCCCTGGAACTGCTGAACAACATCTGCATTGTCCAAGGGTGGCATGAGAGAAGGCAGATCACAGGATCACAGGATGTTAGGGGTTGGAAAGGACTCAAGGAGATCATCAAGTTTAACCCCCCTGCCAGAGCAGGACAATCCTATCTAACACAGATCACAGAGGAACACATCCAGACAGGCCTTGAAAGTCTCCAGAGAAGGAAACTCCACAACCTCTCTGGGCAGCCTGTTCCAGTGCTCTGTGACCCTCACAGTAAAGAAGTTCCCCCTTGTGTTGAGGCAGAACCTCTTTTGCTGCAACTTACACCCATTGCTCCTTGTCCTATCCCAGGGAAAAAATGAGCAGAGCCTGGCCCCCCACTCCTGGCCAGCCCTCAGATACTTATAAGCATTTATCAAGTCCCCTCTAAGTCTTCTCTTCTCCAGACTAAACAGCCCCAGGTCCCTCAGCCTCTCCTCATCAGGCAGTGCTCCAGTCCCCTCATCATCCCTGTAGCCCTCCGCTGGACCCTCTCCAGCAGATCCCTGTCCCTCTTAAACTGGAGAGTCCAAAACTGAACGTAGTATTCAAGATGAGGTCTCACCAACATGATGAGCTCTGAGACACAGGAGAAATAGAAGGAGGGGATGTCCTGGCAAAGTGACCAGGCTGCATGAATAGGAAATGGAAAACCAGGAGGGCTTGGATAGATGTGTGTTGTGATTTATATAAAATTTACTCTGAAGTGCCTGATGGCAGTATTTCAAATAAATCAGAGAGGAAATATGCTGAGAAATAAATAAGCAAATTATTGCATATCATCAGTATAGAATCATAAACTGGTTTGACTTGGAATGGATCTTTAAAGGTCATCTAGTCTAACCTCCATGCAGTAAGCAGGGAATATCTTTCCTTGACTCTGGACAAGTGCCATTATGGCACTCAGACACATATATACCCTTTCTTTTGCATTTTCTTTTTAAAAGACTTCCTTCCCTGTTCCCATATTCCTGACACACTCACACCCTGGAGTGGGTAGATTGCACAGGGTATAAAAGTCATCCCAGACTCCTGCCTTCAACCCCTTTAATGTTTGCTGAAGTGTGTGGTTACACCCTGATGCTTATCACAGTATCACCCAGTGTGGTTTAAAACCTGGTTGATTCTGTAATGTTAAGAGGGAAAGAATAAAGAAGACTGTAACTGTAAGTGGTTGAATATAATGTATATGTCTATGTTAGAGGCAGACAAAGATATTATACAGCTTCTATCTTTCAGTAAGTAAGGCCATTAACATTTCTTTGTTTTTCATACACAGGTCAATTAAAGAATACTCCTCCTACTGAGAATGATATAATACAATTTCAGTGTTAATTCATTCTCATCCTCCCTCATCATAAACCTTTCTTGCACAAGCAAATTCACTCCAGGCTGTTCAGCCCTGCATGCACATCTTGAATTTCATTAGAGTTTTCAGTACAGAGATCATTTGAGCAGCAAAAGAAGATATTTAATAAAAAGTTCTGTATGTTCATGGTTCCAGGAGTTGAGACACTAAAAATTCATCTTAGAATTATATCATCAGACCATTCTAAGAGAACATTTGTTTAATTTTTGTATGAGACACTCTTATCAAATTCTAAGGAGAAGAGCAAACCAGGTCTCAGTTGTGCCTGAATAATAAGAAAAGGGAATGATTTATTATATAAAAGGTTTTGCACACATGAACAAAGCCTTCCATTCTTGAAAGTGCCAGGTGGAAAACTAATCTTCACATGCTGCACTGATATTATTCTCATTTCCTTTAATGAGATGTACAACCTGAACAGATGTAAAAATATCCAAACCGACCCAAAATGAATCAATGGTTTCAGTGAGAGTGGAGGCTGTTTAACATCTCCCTAGAAATAACATCTCCCTAGAAATGATCAGCATCACTTAAGACTGACTGCTATGTTACTACACATGCCACAGCGTAATAGAGGAAACTTGCCCTTAATGATTTCATACTTACAAGAGTCAATGAGCTTAGTCTAAAATGTCTGCTTAGAGCTGGAAAAAAAGGGGGGGGGAAAGAGATTGAAATATTTAACTATTTGAAAGGGAACTGCTAGTTTTTATATATTTAGTAGGTGGCTCAATGTGCAACACGCTACTGTTTTTATCATCTTAATGCAGTATCAACAAAGATAGTGCCACGGTCTAGTTGACTGGACAGGGCTAGGTGCTAGGTTGGCCTGGATGATGTTGGAGGTTTCTTCCAACCCTGTTGATTCTATGGCTCTATGATAAGAGGAAGTGATGGAACAAATAACAACAACACATTTTCAGAGAATGGTGTGATATAAAAGGGTGAACTAGAGGGCAGACTTTACTTGAACTCTCTGTTTTATTTTAACCACTACACTACTTTCATGGCCAGGGACAATTTTGTTGTACTGGCTGGGGAAAAAGAAAATAAAACTGTCCAGGAGCTGCCCAGTCTCTTGGGCCACTGTAACATCAAGAAAGTTTTCTACTGAGCTGAAGGCACAAACCTCTGGAGAAAACTCCTTTATCTCTTCATAAATATGTGCTTCAATTGCAGTATCTGTTCACTGCTCCCATCAGTAGAATGATAGATTTGTTGCCCCAAGGGTAAAAATTTGGCTTGAGAAAATACAAATGATTGTAACCAGGTGGGGGTTGGTCTCTTCAGGCAACCAGCAACAGAACAAGGGGACACAGTCTCAAGTTGTGCCAGGGGAGGTCTAGGCTGGATGTTAGGAGGAATTTCTTCAGAGACAGTGATTTGCATTGGAATGGGCTGCCCAGGGAGGTGGTGGAGTCACCATCCCTGGAGGTGTTCAAGCAAAGCCTGGATGAGGCACTTAGTGCCATGGTCTAGTTGATTGTCTAGGGCTGGGTGCTTGGTTGAAGTGGATGATCTTGGAGGTCTCTTCCAATCTGGCTGATTCTATGATTCTATGAAATCAGGTCTCTATAGAAAGTCATAAGAACATCTGCCCCATGATAAGGTAGCCATCTATTCTTGATGGGATTCATTGCCTTCATCAGATGGTTTCTGAGAGAAAGTGGTGAGAGAAATCTCTCTTGGACAGGACTTGTCATTAGAAGGAAGTTTTATTCCAAACTGCTATGTTTATCAAAGCTCCCTGTTTGGATTTGATGTCGGAAGTAGTGTATGAGTGGTGGTATGTAGAATCATAGAATCAGTCAGAGTTGGAAGGGACCACAAGGATCATCTAGTTCCAACCCCCCTGCCATGGCCAGGGACACCCTACCCTAGAGCAGCCTGACCACAGCCTCATCCAGCCTGGCCTTAAACACCTCCAGGCATGGGGCTTCAACCACCTCCCTGGGCAACCCATTCCAGGCTCTCACCACTCTCATGCTGAACAACTTCCTCCTCACAGCCAGCCTGAACCTACCCACCTGCAGCTTTGCTCTATTCCGCCTAGTCCTGTCACTCCCTGATAGCTTAAAAAGTCCGTCCCTCAGGACCCTTTCAGATACTGGAAGGCCACATGAAGGTTGCCTCAGAGCCTCCTCTTCTCCAGACTGAACAGCTCCAACTCTTTCAGTCTGTCTTCATAGGAGAGCTGCTGCAGCCTTCTGATCATCCCAGTGGCCCTTCTCTGGACATGCTCCAGCATCTCCACATCCTTCTCATAATGGAGGCTCTAGAACTGGATGCAGTACTCCAGGTGGGGTCTCAGCAGAGTGGAGTAGAGGGGGAGAATCACCTCCCTCACCCTGCTGGCCACACTTCTGATGCAGCCCAGGCTCTGATTGGCCTCCAGGCTGCAAGTACACACTGCTGGCTCATGTTGTCCACCAGCACCCCCAAGTCCCTCTCCTCAGGGCTGCTCTCCAGCCAGTCACTGCCCAGCCTGTATTTGTGCTTGGGACTGCACTTGTAGGCACTCTTGCTATTGCTTGGTGAAATGCTCATTTCTTTAAACCAAATAAACTTATTTGCAGAAGTGCACAGCATGATAACCTGAACAAAAAGAAAAAAAAAGGGAAATACAGATTTTGTTTACAGAAATTGTTGAAGAGCAATATAAATAATAAATAGAATCAACAACAACTTCAATAGTAATAATAATAATAATCTCTATGGCAACTCCTTCAGGAGGCAACAGGCTCAAGAAAAGCAACTGCTTCTTTAGGTGCATCAAGTCCATTCATTATTTTATTATGAATAATATTTCCAGTGTCAAGGAGAATTTTAATATTTTATATTATTAATTATTCATGCAGTTTTAGTAAACTCTGATCACAAGCAGCTTGCAATGTTAGCCCTTTCTAGCTGTGGTGCCCGTTCCCTGAGCTGTGGCTTACTGCACCCTGTTTCTTATTGTGCTGTGCTCTGGCCTCTAAGCTAGCTTCAGTGAAGTACAATTCACTGCATAACATTTGGAGTATCTTTAACACAGGAGTAATGTGTACCTTGAATTGCAAATATCAGAGAGACTGCACTTAAAACCTGTGGCTTTCAACTGTATGCATAGGCATCCAGTCCAGTGCTGTGAAACCCATCATAGCATGAAAACATTTTGTTGCTTCACAGCATTAAATGCAATAATTGCAAGTAGAAAAGAGTAATTATCTGTAGACTGTGAATTCTCTCTCACCTACTAGTAAAAGAATACTGCTGCTGTAATATACTGCAACTATTGTTGAAAAGTCATTTTACATCCAAGTTATGGGAAATGTGAAAACAAGAACTCCAGCCAACTCAAATAATTATGATAATCCTGTTCCAAATAGGAGATCCAATCTTCTGTTATTGTACTAAATGGGATTTTTGCCATTTTTACCATTTTCTGAAGGAGATCAAGACTGAGCTTTGTATTTTTCAGTGGATCAGAATACTGACATATATGTTATTGACCATTCCTTAGACTTCTTAATGTTGCTCCTGTGTTGATTTTTTTCTGGCTTCACTGGCTGGGATTGCTTTGACAAACCATGGAAACTCTTTTGGCAGTCTTCACACCTTTCATTACCCTCCTTTTTTTTTTTTTGACTCGAATGTTAATTTACAGAGAAGGGAAAAGGAGAAGTGGAATTCCTGTTTCTGCGTGTTCAAAGGGAGCTCATGTTAACCCTCCTTTGAAATACGTGCTATTTCATCACTGTAGAGTCACAGTCAGAAAGAAAGCTGTCAAAACTGCCAAGTGACATCCTTATCATTCACTAGATCTTTCTGAAAAGTTTGAGAGAAATACCAAATAACAAACTTGAGTTGGTTTATTCTGCAGAGGGCAAGCTCTCAAAACATTCCACCTCTCAGATATTTATTGAGCTGTGGAAACTGTGAAGCTGTTACTACTCTCATTCTGATTTTTTTTTTTTTTCCTTATAAAAACAGATAATATCAACAACAACAAATTATGAAGCAAAACTGAACATTTCACCCAGGGCAAAATTTCTCCACAAGTTCCCAAAAGAACAAAGATTTTTGTCATGGGCGACTACTCAGTCATTTTACCAGACAATGCAATTATTCTGTGGCAAAATTTGATAGGTCATTGCCCTGGAATGGAGAAAAGCAGGTTTTCTTTGTTGTTTGGAGAAATTAATATGCAAGCTAACCATAATAAGTTCTCTTCTATATGCAGCATTATCAGGCTGTGTAACAACAGGTTCCTTGAGACAACACATTTTATCAGAAGTAGAGTAGCAGTGGGCAGCAGGACTAGAGAGGTGATTGTCAGGTAGTGACAGAACTAGGGGGAATGGAGATGGGTAGGTTCAGGCTGGACGTGAGGAGGAAGTTGTTCAGCATGAGAGTGGTGAGAGCCTGGAATGGGTTGCCCAGGGAGGTGGTTGAGGCCCCGTCCCTGGAGGTGTTTAAGGCCAGGCTGGCTGAGGCTGTGGCCAGCCTGCTCTAGGGTAGGGTGTCCCTGCCCATGGCAGGGGCGTTGGAACTAGATGATGCCTGTGATCCCTTCCAATTCTGACTGATTCTATGATTCTAAGGTACTCAGCACCAGTGAGGCTGCACCTTAAGTACTCTGTTCAGTTTGAAGTACCACAGTGTAAGAGACACACTGAGGTTCTGGAGCACGTCCAGAGAAGGGTAATGAAGATGGTGAAGGAGTACTGAGAAAAACTTTTATGATCAGAATCACAGAATTAACCAGGTTGGAAAAGAGCTTCAAGATCATTGAGTCCAACCTATCAACTAACACCTTCTGATTAACTAAACCATGGCACTAAGTGTCTCATCCATCTCATCCAGGATGGTGACTCCACCACCTCCCTGGGCAGCCCATTCCATTGTCAATCACTCTTTTTGTCCAGCCTAAACCTTCACTGGTGCAGCTTGAGACTGTGTTCCCTGGTTCTGTCACTGGGTGCCTGGGAGAAGACCAACCCCCACCTGGCTATAACCTCCTTTCAGGTAGTTGTAGATCGCAATAAGGTCTCCCCTGAGCCTCAGCTAAGGGAGTTGAGGCTCCAGGGAGACCTTATTGCTCTCTACAGGGCTCTCTCTATTCACTTTAATCATAGAATCATAGAATCAACCAGGTTGGAAGAGACCTTCAAAATCATCCAGTCCAACCTATCACCCATCCCTAGCCAGTCATCTAGACCATGGCACTAAGTGCCTCATTCAGTCTTGTCTTGAACACCTGCAGGGACGGTGACTCCACCAGCTCCCTGGGTAGCCCATTCCAATGCCAATCACTCTCTCTGTGAAGAACTTTAATCGCTCTCTACTGGGCTCTCTCCCTTCACTTTAATGTGAAGAAAAGGAGTCTGAGGAGAGATCTTATGTCTCTGCAACTATCCGAAAGGAGGTTGTAGAGAGGTGGGTGCTGGTCTCTCCTCACAATTCACAACAAAAATTCACAAGAGAAAATGGCATCAAACTACTCTAGGGAAGGCTTAGGTTAGACATCAAATACTTCTATATCGAAAGGATTGTCAAAGACTGGAGTAGGCTGCCCACGGAATTGGTTGAATTGCCATTTCTGGATGCATTTGAAAGCCATCTGTATATATGGCACTCAAGGATATAGTGGCCCTGGTAGAGTTAGATAATGCTTGGACTTGATAATCTTGCAGGATTTTTCCAGCCATAGTGATTCTGCAATCTGTTTCTACTGTGGTAGGAAAACAGTAGTGCTGGCCTCTGATTATTGAATATGTTGCACAGTGCACACAGTGCTAATAATGCAATAGAGGACACTAATGCTCTAAGTTGCGTTACAATGCCATTTAGTTGTCACAATAAAAATGAGGTCCTGTTTGCATAATGTGCAAGTATTCTTTCACCAAACATGTACAGGTCTATTATGCAGAGCAAAAGAGAAGTTCAAAAGCACTGGAAAAATCATAAAGGCTTAAGGAATTTGTCCATCTGCTGACACAGAAAGTCTGCAGCAGGCAGGGGCGGAATCTCCAGAGTCTTTATTTAGTGCTCTTAGGACTAGACATCTCTAATGTATGTAAGTGTTGACATAAAATATCATGAATATTTAGACTTCCTCAAAAATGCAAGCATGTATTGCAGTGTTTTACATCACAAGGACATAAACAGTAGGAAATTATGAGTACATACAAAAACAATGGCTGTGACTTTTTCTAACCTTACTTGCAATAAAGAAATCCTGGTGAGGTCAGTAGACTAGCCCAGGTACACCACCAATACAATTACTATGTTAATCCACTCTGAACCTGATGAGGTTCCTGTGGCAGAGACTTGAGGGAAGTGGTGTCATTGTGTACTCTAGCCCTAGCTATACCTCAGTGATATTTGGTGTAATCAGGGTTTGTGGCTTTGGGCATTCTGTTAGTCACTGATCCTTTAAGCATTCCTATGGGTTGTGTATTGAAACCAAGAGCACATGGCTCCTACTTGCTTGTTAATAACGTTAGCAGTTGTGTCATGCACTTGTTTCTGATGTTCACAAAGCATTATGTATAGACATCACATAAATGCATATATATAAATATAATGATTTATATATATACATATATGTATGTGTGCACGCATATATCACCAACACCTACAGAAAACCAGCCTTGATCTCATTAAGTCCCACAGAAGCAGCATCACACCTTGTAGAAAGAACAGCCACCTACAATTTTTATGCAGTGGCTGCAAGCACACCATGAAATTGAACTCTGTTTTGGGGCTTTTAATGATGACCGAAACTTAAATTAATGTATTTGAAAAGCCACTCTACCTGTTTGATAAAACACATCGTGCAAAGAAGTCTGCTTAATTGTTGCTGTTAATTCAGCAAGCTTTGTGCTTGCTCTAGTGAAAATCTGTCTTAAGTACAACAGTTGTTGTTTTAATTAAATCAGTGAAGCATCTGTTTAAAACATTAATGAGTGGCAGCTCCTCTGAGACCTCTGTAAGTAAGGTTTGTTTTTTTTTTTTTCACACTCCTTAACACAATCCTTAAAAAAAGTGTATTAGAAGTTACAAAAATTAGTTAATCTTTTGTTGTGGACACATTTTTTTAACCCTGAAAAGGTACTTCTTCTTTAAAACTTTGTTAATTGATTTAAAACAAGTTGTGAAATAAAAATAAATTTAAAATAACGAAGGATTCAGATTTATTATTACTTATGCTGATATGAATAGACTAGACTAGACTAGACTAGACTAGACTAGAATAGAATAGAATCAACCAGGTTGGAAGAGACCTCCAAGATCATCCAGACCAACCTAATACCCAGCCCTATCCAGTGCTCAAAAACATGAGAAAGGATAGGGCTGGGTGCTAGGTTGGACTGGATGGTCTTGGAGGTCTGTTCCAATCTGATTGATTCTATTCTATTCTATTCTATTATTTTTTATAACATTTGCTGTAGTGCACACACAGAATGTATTATTCTTAAGTATTTGAGTGTTCCCTGCCCCCCTACACTTAGGAATATCACTCAGACTGGACTCAGCCGAGCTGGAAACTAGAATGGAGCTTTATATTTATAGCTTAGCACAATACACAAGCAGATATTTACAACCTATACAGCTATAGACAGAAATATACAAGTTTAAAAGTAATACAGAAACACAGCAGCCCTCCCAGAAACCAGAGTCCCCAGGAGGGGCTCTCAGCCACCCTTCCATCTTCTTCCCACGCCTCTACCTTATCCCACACCTTGTCTTACGTTCAAGGTGAGTTTGGAGGATCGTCAGGGTGGGTAGGAAGCAGACAGGTTAGTCAGACAGCAAGTTAGGTTAGAGAGAGAAGCGCAGCCCAAAGCCAGAGAGCAAACTGTGTTATCTATGTTTTGTGTTCTTGTTTTTATACACCTCAGCAAGCCTATGAGTGAAGTAGACATCACCATTGTTTCCTTTTCACAACCTGGAATCTAATTCTTCTCACCAAAATATCCCAGCTAGGCTCAAACTCACACAAGTATATACTTCAGGGAGAGAGAAGCAGATGAATTAGACTCCCTGCACCATAACGTGGCACCAACACAGCAGTGTTATGAAAGAACTTCAGGACATTTGCAACAAAATATGAGGTCACTTCAAATCTAGAACTGTGCCCAAATCCTGGCATTGTTGTTATGCTCTTGACCAGTAATAAGAGTTTTCATAGAATCGTGGTGTCGTGGCTTTTTAAGATAGCTGACAGAAATTAAACTCTCAAATGAAATTGGAGAGAAAATACAGACTGATATTTAGAGATAAATACAGACATAGATATTACAAAGCAATTACCACATCCCTGGCAAACCCCCTTGCATTTTCCCCCATCCCCAAAACTAAATCTAATACTCCCCAGTGCTCCAATCCCTCCTCCCCTCCCCAATGCCTCTGCCATCCAAAGAGACCTGAACAAGCCTCTGGAAGCCTACTGCTTACATGTTCTTCCCGATAAAGTGGCTCCTGCCACACACACAGGGCAGGAGGAGGAGAGCGAACTGACCTTGTTGTGAGTTTATAAAGAGATAGCAGAATTATGGGATTGAATAACAATCTTCTAGTCCCCAGAAGATTTTTAACCCTGTAGTCTCAACCTGGGACACATAGAATCAGTCAGGGTTGGAAGGGACCACAAGGATCATCTAGTTCCAACACCCCTGCCATGGGCAGGGACACCCTACCCTAGATCAGCCTGGCCACAGCCTCATTCAGCCTGGCCTTAAACACCTCCAGGCATGGGGCCTCAATCACCTCCCTGGGCAACCCATTCCAGGCTCTCACCACTCTCATGCTGAACAACTTCCTCCTCGTATCCAGCCTGAATCTCCCCACCTCCAGCTTTGCTCCATTCCCCCTAGTTCTGTCACTCCCTGATAGCCTAAAAAGTCCCTCCCCAGCTTTTTTGTAGGCTCCCTTCAGATACTGGAAGGCCACAAGAAGGTCATCTGGGAGCCTCCCCTTCTCCAGACTGAACAGCCTCAACTCTTTCAGTCTGTCCCCACAGCAGAGCTGCTCCAGCCCTCTGAACATCCTTGTGAAAAGTAAGAAGCACCAAGTGCTGCTCTATTTTAAGAGCAACCAAACAATGATGCAGCGTGATGGATTTAGAAATAGAGGAGTTCCCCTGACTGCAGTAGCAACATCAACCTCTACATATAATAATATTGTTCAAAGATTACCTGCCTGTAGACTAACCCAAAGAGATTCTCAACAGAGTCATCACTAACTAGATTGCGTTTAAGAAGAGATTAAAAACTGAATGGACACAGATGTTGTTCTTGCAGTACAAGATGTATTCCATCCCTAGTCGGAGGTAGGAAATGCTGGCATTTGAGTCCTTTGAAACTCATTTGGTGAATAAGCTGCGCAGTTGGTCAGCAAAGCTGCTTGTGGGGCTCCTTTTATTAATCAAAGGAGTCCCTAAAACATAACATTGAGAAATCCCTGGTTAATAAAAGGACATTCATTTAGCCACCAAGATTAAATTCAGTAGCATATTTTGGTAAAAATATCCATGCTTAGCTTCCACCTTGACATGACTCTTTCTTCATTCAAGTCCTTCCAAACACCTGGAATTCTTAGACTGTCCAGTTCTTCAATTGTTTACTTGTAGAGCTCTTCAGGAGAATGTCTGTCTTTATTTCTGCTCACCACAGCACTTGTGGCTGTCTTTCAGAAACAGAAAGGGAACAAAAAGATATAGAATCATAGAATGGTTTAGGTTGGAAGGGACCCCAAGGATCATCCAGCTCCAACCCCCTGCCATAGGCAGGGACACCTCCCACTAGATCAGGCTGCTCAAGGACTCATCCAGCCTGGCCTTAAACGCCTCCAGGGAGGAAGCATCCACAACCTCCCTGGGCAACCTGTGCCTGTGTCTTACCACCCTCACTGTAAAGAACTTCCTCCTAACATCCAGTCTAAATCTCCCCTCTGCCAGCTTAAACCCATTCCCCCTCGTCCTGACATTACCAGACCTTGTCAATAGTCCCTCCCCAGCCTTCCTGTAGGCTCCCTTCAGATACTGGAAAGCCACTCTAAGGTCTCCTCGAAGCCTTCTCTTCTCCAGGCTGCAGAGCCCCAACTCTCTCAGCCTGTCCTCATAGCAGAGCTGCTGCAGCCCTCTGATCATCTTCGTGGCTCTCCTCTGGACCCGCTCCAGCAGTTCCATGTCCTTCTTGTGTTGGGGGCTCCAGAACTGCACACAGTACTCCAGGTGGGGTCTGACGGGAGCAGGTCGAATTCTGCTTTGGTGACTCAAAAGCTGAAAGAGTTGAAGTGATAAACAAAGGTGCTTTTGCCACGCTCAGAGAAAAAATATATATCTCTGTGTATACTACAGACAAAAAGCACTTGAATAGCAAGAAAGAAGTTCTTTATGATGCTCAGAGGATTGGAGCAACTCTGATATGAGGACAGGCTATGAGAGTTGGGACTCTGCAGCCTGGAGAAGAGAAGGCTTTCAGGAGCCTTGGAGAAGGCTGCCTTGGAGCAGCACTCCAGTATCTGAAGGGGATCTACAAGAAGGCTAGGGAAGATTTAAACTAGATGTTAGGAAGAAGTTCTTTCCAGTGAGGGTGGTGAAACACCGGCACAGGTTGCCCGGGGAGGTTGTGGATGCTTCCTCCCTGGAGGCATTTAAAGCCAGGTTGGATGAGATGTTGAGCAACCTGCTCTAGTGGGAGGTGTCCCTGCCTATGGCAGGGGGTTGGAACTGGGTGAGCTTTGGGGTCCCTTCCAACCTAAACTATTCTATCCATTGTCAGAGTACCCAAATTTATGAGTAAAAGGTTTTTCCACTAGATGTTACCGTGGAAAAGTACCCCTAGTGTTTCACTTCTTAGAGAAAAGCAACAAACACATATCTCTAGCATCAGAATCTCCCAGAAATAGGAAATTTGCCTTCATTTGAACACTAGCCAGCCCAGAGCAGGCTCTGTGAAATGATTCTTCCACATTTTCTTTGTTATAAAATAATGATCATAACTTAATTATTGAAAAGAGTTAATCACAGAATCACAGAGTGTTAGAGGTTGGAAGACATCTCAGAAGATCATCCAGTCCAACCCCTCTGCCAGAGCAGCATCACCCAGGATTGGGCACACAGAGGCTGTGTGATAGGTTGGACTGGATGATTGTGGAGGTCTTTTCCAACTTGGTTGATTCTATGATAGGAAATTTCATTTAAACATGAGGAGGAATTTTTTTTCCCTGTGAGGGTGACAGAACACTGGAACAGGCTGCCCAGGGGAGTTGGGGAGTCTTCCTCTCTGGAGATACTCAAAACCTCCCTGGACACATTCATGTGTGATCTTTTCTAGGTGATCCTGCTCTGGCAGGGGGGGTGGAATGGATGAGCTTTTGAGGTCCCTTCCAGCCCCTGACATTCTGTGATTCTATGAATGTCTGAAATCAGCTATAAAAACATACCCAGCCACAGAAATAGCATCTTTTACTTTCAACACCTTTCACCTTTAACTCCTATCGGTTAAAACCAAACCCATATGTATTAGATGAGAAAACAAATCTGAATATAAACTCCATTTATTTTTCTAAACTCCACTGCTAAAATAATCTTTCTGAAGGCCACAGGATTCACTCTGATAAGATCTGATTTCTAATTAGCAGATTTTTATAAACCAAGCCATTCTCTCCTCTGAGAAAGTGAAAAATCAAAACTCCACACAGCATCTTTAAGACATTTTACAATTCTGACCTCAACAGACAAGGAACAGAAACTCAATTAGTGGCCAAAATCTCGAATTACATTTTGGCATCTACATTCTGGGAAGAAGGGAATTATATACACTTAAAATCTTCTATACATATAATCTTTCTCCTCTAATTTATGACATGAGTCTCAGCTTGGATTTTAATTTTCACTGTATATGTCTTAGCTAATCTGGGCTTAAAATTAAATTCCCAAGAGACTCTTGGGTTGTAATGCAACTATCCATACACCACGTTCAAATCTAGAAGGCTCATAGCTATGACCACAGGGATTGTGTGAGCAGCTGCCAGTAACAGGAGAACGTGGACTGTGCTGCGGAAGCCATTCCATGGCATAGTGGAAGGTCGGTAGGCTGCAGAAGCAATTTGCTGTGTGCCCTAGAGCCTACTGCTGCCAACAAGAAAAAGCTAAGTGAAAATATGAGATGGTTCTCTTGGAAACCTGAGTGAGGAGCAAAACCTCCAGCGTTTGGAAGATATGTGAACTGTGTAGGTTCTCTCTTGAAGACAAGCTCATGATGCAGTCCAGGCAAAGGAACAGTCTCACATTGCTAAAGAAAGGCAACTTAAACCCTTGAGCTCCTGAAAGCGTAATGAAAATTGTGCCAAGTCAGCACTTTTAAGTGCCAGTGACATCCATAGATCTATGAACTGAACATGGCTTCACTGGGCCTTTGGTAATGAGGGAGGGATCAACATTTCCCATTCCTAACCTGCACAACAAATCATCTGGTTGCTACACAATTCATAAAGGCTTGTTCTGAACCTACTGCTTGTACCTGCAAAGCTTAACACTTCCCAATTGTCAGAAACATTTCATCTGTTTTTTTTCCTTGGCTCAAAAGCCTTCCCACCAATGAGCTTTAAGGCTTTGTTTGTTTGCTTTTTGGTGATTTTCTAGAAGGCTCCTTAGGGATCTAAGGTGTAATTATAGATTACTTCTGCTTTTAAGTGAAAAAGCAGGATGTTAAGTCTCTTTCATAGAATCATAGAATCAACCAGGTTGGAAGAGAGCTCCAAGATCACCCAGGTCAACCTATTACCCAGCCCTAGACAATCAACTAGACCATGGCACTAAGTGCCTCATCCAGGCTTTTCTCGAACACCTGCAGGGCCAGCAACTCCACCACCTCCCTGGGCAGCCCATTCCAATTGTAAATCTGTCTCTGTGAAGAATTTCCTCCTAACAATCAGCCTATACCTCCCCTGGCACAACTTGAGACTGTGTCCCCTTATTCTATTGCTGGTTTTCTTGGCAGAAGAGCCCAACCCCACATGGCTACAGCCTCTCTTCAGGTAGTTGTAGACAGCAATGAGGTCACCCCTGAGCCTCCTCTTTTCCAGGCTGCATAACCCCAGCTCCCTCAGCCTCTCCTCACAGGGCTGTGCTCCGGGCCCCTCACCAGCTTTGTCACCCTTCCCTGGACACCTTCCAGTATCTCAACATCTCTCTTGATTTTTTTTCTTCCTATGTGCAACAAATGGAAAAACTTTCTATGTAAGCCACAATTTTATATATATATATATATATATGTATGTGATTTTTCCCCTCCTTGCATGTAGTTAGATTCAATGCATGGAACTTATTCATAAAGTATTTTAAAAAAAACAGACTGCACAAAAGCTGCTAAATAAATAAAAGAAACAACTTTAAAATCTTAAATAAGCATTGAAAGGAATTCAGCATAAACCATTTATGTCTTTCATAGATCGCTTTAAATGCAACTGTTAGACTGAAACAAAGAAAATGCTGGTTTTCAGTTGGTGTAGGACAAGAAGGTGCACAGAAGTGATTGCAACCTGCATTTTGGTTGAGGTCCATCTGTTGCTGAAAAATTCTCAGAGCTATTTTATTTTCAATGGAAATAAAACCAGTTACTCTGTCACAAGGATTACATTTTTAAGGAGAACTGCCAGGGCTGATCTAATACTGCTGAAAACAAATATTGGTGTGGATTTATGGACTAAATTCACAGCATAATATCACACCATTTTTGCCCAAGACATAGTTTTATAATTCAGAAGAGATCAAATCCAGTGACTAAATAAATACAAAGTGCAATTTACTTTGTGGGTCAGAGCTAAAGTATGTTGGCAGATCTGATCAGTGATGTACCAACTACCTTTGTCTAAGCACACATTGGGAAGTAAACAGAAAGCAGCCTACTTTTCAGCTAAAAAAATTTCCAAGAGACCTTGTCATTGGTATTCATTCACACTCAGTAAAGTCTCTTCTGTCCAGTGGATTCAGTGCTTTTGTGACCATGGTTTCTTTTCTAAGTGCAGTAGATTATTGGCTCCATTTGTAGTTTTTGTAAAAGAAAACATCTTTTTTTGGGGGGATTCCAGTCCACTTTCTGATCTTTTCAATAGTTGTGATGGCCAGGCATAATTTGGAAAGCAAAATGAGTTCTCTACCAGTCTGGCCTTATGCCCTACCTTTGTTAGAGCAGTGGGACCGTTTTGCTTCCTAGAGTTGCATTTTGGGAACTGCAGGGCCTGTGTCTATCTCATTACCCCACTGCCACCTGGAACAGCCTGTGTGCTGCAGACAAAAGAGGCAATGAGTGATGGTTGAAACACAGACCAAACCAAGAGAGGCAAAATTCAGTTGTAAGCTAGAATATCCCTTTCCCTACCACATAATTTGGTATTTTAGTTCTTGTAATCAACAGGCAGCCCCTGTCATTCAGGAAGTAGAACAAGGAACCATTGGTGGAAGCGATGGAGTCCTTTGGGAAAAACTACCTGAGCAAATCAAATAATTCCTGACCTGTCAGAAAGAGTAAGATTATGGTTAAAAAGAGAGTGAAAAATAAAATACATCAAAAAGAAAAATCCTCTTTGGCATGAATACAAATAACAGATCTTGCATAAAACTATAGTGCTAGAGACTGGGATGGGAGGAGACGAGTGGAACATCTACTGTGGCTTCATGCAGAAGAGAAAACATAAACCCAGTCAGTATACTAGTCTGACTGACTGCTTTCCTTCACAAAAGAAGTAAAATCCATGATATTTCATGTTTAGATACATTCAAGAAAAAGAAAAGTTATTTACTCTGAAGAAATTATTGATAGTAATATTTGTGTCCACACAGACTTGATTGCTGGTTTCTTATATTCTATACAGAACAGAATTTTTTAGTTTGGGCTGGAATAATTGCCATAATTTACTCCACTTTACCATCATTTGTGGCTGCTCAGTTCTTTCTCCACACAGTTTTGGGTGCACAGACTCCTTTGACAGTGCAGTGTTGATCCTACGGACAAAAGTCCCTGCAAGCACACAGTGAAGAAAACACAGAGAAAGAGGAATCATAGAATCATAGACTCATAGAATCATAGAATGGTTTAGGTTGGAAGGGACCTCAAGGATCATCCAGCTCCAACCCCCTGCCATAGGCAGGGACACCTCCCACTAGAGCAGCTTGCTCAAGGCCTCATCCAGCCTGGCCTTAAACACCTCCAGGGAGGAAGCATCCACAAAATGAAAAGGAAAAGGATAGTTGTTTCTTTTCTGTGCCCTCTTCTTCTTTTTGTGACTGTTTGATATGCTAACTGGCAAGTATTCCTTCAGCAAACTGAGAGGAATGACATTGAAACACCTCTGTAAGAGGACACCAACATTCTCACAGATCCAGAAAACACATCAAAGAGTTCACCATGGCAAGAAACTTGGTGTATTTGCCCTGTGTGGCCCCTTTGCCATAAGAAAGAATAAAGATAGGCCAGACATATTAGAACTATGTCTTTTTTTAGACCTAGACAGCAGCTGTTCTTCACAGAGAGAACAATTTGACATTGGAATGGGCTACTCAGGGAGGTGGTGGAGTCACAGTCCCTGCAGATGTGTCAAGAAAAGACTGGATGAGGCACTTAGTGCCATGGTCTGGTTGATTGAATAGGGCTGGGTGATAGGTTGGACTGGATGATCTTGGAGGTGTCTTCCAATCTGGTTGATTCTATGATTCTATCAAACCATACTTACCAATAATAAAATTGTTTTTCAAAACTTGCTATGCTATGAAAGAGGTGGGACACAAGTTGTTCAAGGAGAGAAAAATCCCAGAATCGCAGAACACAGAAAGTTAGGGGCTGGAAGAGAGACAGAATGAGGGGGAATGGGTTTAAACTGGCAGAAGGGAGATTTAGACTGGATGTTAGGAGGAAGTTCTTTACAGTGAGGGTGGTGAGACACTGGAACAGGTTGCCCAGGAAGGTTGTGGATGCTTCCTCCCTGGAGGTGTTTAAGGCCAGGCTGGATGAGGCCTTGAGCAGCCTGCTCTAGTGGGAGGTGTCCCTGCCTATGGCATGGGGTTGGAGCTGGATGATCCTTGAGGTCCCTTCCAACCTAAACCATTCTGTGATTCTATGATTCTCTAATTTTCTTATGGTCACACTGGAAGCCAGTGACAGAGATTCTTGGCATTTTCAATTCAACCTTTCACTGTGGCCAGAAAGCTTTATTTCTCATTTCTTACCCAAAGAAGATAAACCAAGGAAATGTCTTAGAGTAGGTGTAAGTTTAAAATACTTTCATTTTCAACAGGGGTTAACTCTCTTTTCTTACTCTACTTTTGATATATGTAACAAAATAGTTCAAAACTATTCCCAAATGTAAAGCATTATCAGCTTCATTTTATTTTCCTCTTCTCAAGTTATCTTTGATGTCTGTGACCAGAACTCAAATGCTGCCACAGCCACGGCTTGAAGTACTTTCCCCAGGACTTGTCCTATTTTCAAACATTCCCTTAATATTAAAACAAATGAAAATCAGGAGGTACCTAATTGTCCTGGTTTGGATATTGTTAATAAAATGTGAAAGGTTAAAATAGAGCACAGTCATTCCTTAAAGCTAAAGCCATAGCAGCACCAAGGCTTCAAAGATGACTTGAAAATGAAGGCTCAAAAAAAAAAAAGTTACAATAAAGCACAGCATTTAAAATCATTTTGGGCACATAGTTTCCACTGAACTGAAAGGATATTTCATGATGACTCGGTTCCTCATAGAATCAAACCCAGTCTGAATAAAAGCATATGAGGACTCCATGGCAAGGGCAGCATCTATGTGTGTGCTTGTGTTGCAATGCATTTTGTAGAGGAGCAATGCTTGAACAACAAGGCATGTAGCCACTTTTATTGCAGCCACTTAGACCATCAGATACATTCAAAATCAAACTCACAGAATCACAGAACTCTTAGATTGGAAAGAACCTTCAGGATCATCCATTCCAATCATCAGTTTCACACTGACAAGTCCTCGACTAAACCAAATCCCTCAGCACAACCGCTAATCACTATGAATCACTATGCTTGTAAAGGACCACCAGCATCATCCAGTCCAACCTTCATCTCAGCATCTTTAATCACTAGACCATAGCCTCAAGCACCACACCCACTCTGCCTTTAAACACCTCCAGGGATGGTGACTCCACAACTCCCTGGGCAGCCTGTTCCAGTGCCTGACCACCCGCTCAGTAAAGAACTTCCTCCAAACACCCAAGCTAAACCTCCCCTGACACAACTTGAGGCCATTTCCTCTTGTCCTATCATTAGTAATTCGGGAAACTCACCGAGGACCATCTAAATAGTTATTTACCTCAGGTTGTGTTCCTAGTTTATCTTTTAGGGCAATTACCAGGCATTTCACCACTCTCTCTAGTGCTACAGTCTCCATTTCCATTCCCAGCTGTCCCTTCCACTAAGAGCGGAGTGCCTCTGGTTTTGCTTGATGAAGGTTATTCAGAGAGGCCTCCTGCGACTCTGCTGCACAGATCCAGCTGTATGTTTAAACAAGTTCACAGGTACAGAGTTACAAGGTGCTAGAGACATTATCAGTAGCAGTAAACTTCTTTCCCAGTTACCTATGGAAAAGCTTATACAAATTAATTTTTTGAGAACAAGATTCAATGATCTTCTGTTTCTGTTTAATCTTTTAATACAACAGAGCATAAGCCTTCATGTAAGAAACACAGCGTTAGAGTCATTACTACAAGAGAGATGTGGACACGCTGGAGAGTGTCCAGAGAAGGGCCAGGAGGATGATCAGAGGGCTGGAGGACCTCTGCTATGAGGACAGACTGAAAGAGTTGGGGCTGTTCAGTCTGGAGAAGAGGAGGCTCCCGGGTTACCTTCTTGTGGCTTTTCAGTATCTGAAGGGGGCCTAGAAGAAAGCTGGGGAGGGACTTTTCAGGCTACCAGGGAGGTCCAGGACTAGGGGGAATGCAGCAAAGATGCAGGTGGGGAGATTCAGGCTGGATGTGAGGAGGAAGTTGTTGAGCATGAGAGTGGTGAGAGCCTGGAATGGGTTGCCCAGGGAGGTGGTTGAGGCCCCATCCCTGGAGGTGTCTAAGGCCAAGCTGGATGAGGCTGTGGCCAGCCTGATCTAGGGTAGGGTGTCCCTGGCCATGGCAGGGGCATTGGAACTAGATGATCCTTGTGGTCCCTTCCAACCCTGACTGATTCTATGATTCTATGATTCTATGCAGTGTTGACAGGACCTGTTTTTCGAGTGATCCAGATGGGCAGCATTGGAACCGAAATTCAGTCTCTATAATGGTGTCAAAAGGATTTCCTTCATGATGTGCTGATGTTCTATTTCATTGTCAGTTATGAGAGGTTATCTTTTTGGCAGAACCACACTCCACTTTGAAGTGGCAGGTACAAAGGCTGAAACTGTTCACAGGAGTTCAGATTCGGGCCAGTACTGATGGGTTTCGTTGCCTGTGTGAGCTTCACCTAAACAACTAATGCCTGACATGGCATGTAGGATTTAATTTTGTTGCATACTGCAAATAGCTCCTTCAGTATTCTCTTCAAAATATACACATTGGGAACAAGATGAGAGATGGAAGATTTTGCACTTTTCAACTTACCATGAATGCAGACCAAAGACTTTCCAGGTGACACACTCCATATTCTACCAATAATACCTGAAACCATCAAACCCCTGGGAAGAAGCACACAAGACAACGAAGTTAAAGTCAGTGGTTCACATGACAGGCCACCAGGCAGCTACATGACACACAGAAAGCCTATTTTAGCATATTGACAGCCATTTGTTTCAAGTATCACAGTATCACAGTATCACTAAGGTTGGAAGAGACCTCATAGATCATCAAGTCCAAGCTGTTACCACAGAGCTCAAGGCTAGACCATGGCACCAAGTGCCACGTCCAATCCTGCCTTGAACAGCTCCAGGGACAGCGACTCCACCACCTCCCTGGGCAGCCCATTCCAGTGTCCAATGACTCTCTCAGGGAAGAACTTTCTCCTCACCTCAAGCCTAAATTTCCCCTGGTGCAGCTTGAGGCTGCCCTTCTCTGGACACATTCAAGCATCTCAATGTCCTTCTTAAGTATGTAAGTGTTAGAGATGGTCTTGAGGCAGCACATACCTAAAATCTGTGTTCTGTCCTGCTTAATCCCACAGCATGCTCCCTTGTAAATAATGCACTTTCATTTGCAGGAGATAGATTTGCTAAATATCAAAAAGTCTGGATGGATTTCCTGCACTGTAGCTGAAAGCTGATTCACTTGAAGGCTGGTAAAAAAGCAGGATTGCCTTGATGTTGCTAACAAATTTCTAACCGTCTCACATTGTTTAATCACTTACAGGAATCTCAAGTGAGTAAACTAATTGATAAACCTAGCTCATTTGATTAAATAAACTTCTTGAGGCCCTATTCTAAAGCCAGGTAGGTCAGGCCAAACACTAATAAAAGTAGGCTATTGTTCCTACCTATCATTGACTGTGTCAAATAGTGCCTGAGTCAGCTTATTCTTCATAGAAAGCATTTTTTTATTCTGGTCATTAATTTGATCCATGAGTTGGATCAATGGATGTTGTAGCCAGGTGGGGGTTGGTCTCTTCTGCCAGCCAACCAACAACAGAACAAGAGGACACAGTCTCAAGTTGCACCAAGGGAGGTCTAGGCTGGATGTTAGGAGGAAATTCTTCACAGAAAGAGTAATTGCCATTGGAATGGGCTGCTCAGGGAGGTGGTGGAGTCACCATCCCTGGAGGTGTTCAAGAAAAGACTGGATGAGACATTTAGTGCCATGGTCTAGCTGATTGGCTAGGTCTGGGTGCTAGGTTGGACTGGATGATCTTGGAGGTCTCTTCCAACCTGGTTGATTCTATGATTCCAATCTATGAGTCTATGATTTTATATCCATTTGCCTGGATAGATAGTTTGTTTCTGTCTCTTTGCCAAAATACCTAAGGAGTCCATGAAATAACACCTGGCAGTTGTCACTGAGGAAATGTGCATTTATTAGCAGAATTGAGTTCCCTACTTGCAAACCTCTTTGTTTTTATTACCTTGTTCTACCTTTTACTTAAGGACATTTTGTTCTCTTTATCTGAGAGAAGATAAAGCCAAGGCTATCATTCCCACCCAAGGTCTATATATGCACACAGCTCATGCTGGTACGTACTCAGCTGGACTAAATTCCTCCACCCTAGGTGTACATATCTCATACTTCATCCATTCTCCTGTCTGGGCAAAGATGTACTTCTGCCTTCCTCTATCTTCCCATAATTATAAGTCGCCCTCCCTGGAGGTGTTCAAAAAAGGCCTGGATGAGGCACTTAGTGCCATGGTCTAGTTGATTGGACAGGGCTGGGTGCTAGGTTGGACTGGATGATCTTGCTCTAGTGGGAGGTGTCCCTGCCTATGGCAGGGGGTTGGAGCTGGATGATCCTTGAGGTCCCTTCCAACCTAAACCATTCTATGATTCTATGATCTTGGAGGTCTCTTCCAACCTGGTTGATTCTATGATTCTAAGTGAAACAGATGGCTTGTACAAGCTGTCATCTTGACGCCTGATACTGTCCAACCACATCTTCCTTCAGGTGAAAAGCCAGAGGAATGTTGAAGGAACTTATGGACCTTCACAACTATGTCACCTGTCTTTAATCTGCAAATTATTTCAGATTCTGAGCCTGGCTACTGTCCAGCCTCCTACTGTGATAACATTTGGGTATGTATCACCTCCCTTCTCCTGTTTACATGGGAAAGAAATTGAAGTATGGAGGCTGGAAGGAAGCTGTGGTATGGTTGCCACAGGACAAGACCTACCAGTATACTGCTGAGAACACTGAACCTCAGAGCAAGAAGCTTATAGACAAGTAAGAGCTTGAAGTCTGCAACACACCAGACACCTTTGGTGGGAAGCTGAGCCTGTTGACTTGAATGATTTCAATGGATGAAATTCATTTCTCCCTTCTTTCCCTAGAAATAATTTGGCATCTTGCTCTGCTGGAGTAGATCAGTGACATTTGCTGCCTCAAAAGGTATTATGTGGGTATGCTTATGTTTGTAAATGAGGTGGTGCAACATTTTTAATGAATACCACATTTGCAAAAGAAATGTTTAGAAGCCAAAACTATGTGAAAAAGTTGACTGGAATTGAGACAAAAAATAATACATACCTGGGAATATTTTTAACTGACAAGAACTTTGTTGACATTTTGAAGTAGAACTTCTTGGGCTTTTCTGTCAGGCAACCTTTTTCATTAAAGAGAACAACAAAGATGTAAATGAAGGAAAATGAAGGAAAAATGAAGGATTTAAATGATTTTGAAGTGTGTAACTGAACAAAAATGGCAGGGTTAAAAAAAAAAACCACCATATTTTGAATTCATAAAGTTCTGATAGAGGAAGATTTGTTTCTCCTCTCTCTCCCAAAAGAACTGTTTTCATTACAAGTGATTTTCTTCCCCTATGTTCTATCAGGTATGTGAGCCACCAGCCTGAAACATCCCATTATTTGCTCACTTGTGTTCATAAGGCACTTTGAAACAACCAGAATATAACTGCCAAATTTCATTTACATGTTCTTTATCACTTGGTTTATTCCAATTACAGGTGACATTATCAAACAAGAATTACTATTATTCCCTATGGAAACAATCTCCTTTCCTAGCAACCTTAATTAAATGCTCAAATATTTGGTATAAACTGTACTAAATAACATCAATCAAATAGTAAACTAAGATATTTGCTGTTGAGCTCAATGCAAGTTCAAATCTTCCATAAAAAGCACTATATGAATCTAAAATATGGAAAAGCACAAAGGAAGATACTGCAAAAAGAGCAGACTCTTGAATATAGCTGCAAATATTATAGCACTACTATGCCAGAGGCCTTTCCACATACTTTTATAGCCCACAATAAGTCTATTGTTTAAGGTAAAGACCTAGCTGTGAACAGAAATGTCCCACTGCACAGCCATAAGTAGTTAAAGACAAGGATTTGGTCTGTGAGATGTATTTGTTTATAGAATCATAGAATCAACCAAGGCAGAAGAGACGTCCAAGATCATTCAGGCCAACGTATCATTCAGCCCTAGCCAATCAACTAGATCATGGCACTGTCTCATTCAGTCTTTTCTTGAACACCTCCAAGGACTCCACCACCTCCCTAGGCAGCCCATTCCAATAGCAAATCACTCTTTCTGTGAAGAACTTCCTCCTAATATCCAGCCTATACCTTCCCCCACCAGTACCACTTGAGACTGTGTCCCCTTGTTCTGTTGCTGGTTGACTGGGAGAAGAAACCAACCCCCACCTGGCTACAACCTCCCTTCAGGTAGTTGTAGACAGCAATGAGGTCCCCCCTGAGCCTCCTCTTCTCCAGGCTAAACAGCCCCAGCTCCCTCAGCCTCTCCTCATAGGGCTTGTGTTCATATTCCACAGTGGTCTGTAGAAGAAAACAAATCATGTAAAATTCCTCATGGCCCACATTTGCAACGGAACAAAAATGCTTTGTATCAGCATTGGATATACGCTGAAGATGGAGCAGGTAGGTGCTTACTAGAGGAGAATGGGAGCAGCTGTAGTGCACAGCAGAGAGACTGCTGATCTAGTCTGCTTTGTGTTGAAGGGATGCAGCTGAAAAGCCAGAGGAGTAGTTGTGAGACTGTTAAGTGGCAGCATGCATGTACTTTGGACCAGGGGATTTTGTCTGTTAACTGGATCATCCATTGGCACGTGCATATCGCTGGGAAGTGGTGATGGATTGATAGATATTCGTTCAACCTTAAAATCAGTCAGTGCTCAAGAAGCCTTTTGATACTACTGCAATCTGTAATGGAGAAGACATCTTCAGTCATACAAGCTGTTCCTTCATAATTTGAGAAAGGGAATACAATTGCTTAATTGCTTTTTATCTTCATAGGAAAACAAAGTGTGTTTAGTAGGGTTTTTTTTATATTTAAAACTTCATCCTCCTAGTCAAATAACAGTAGTTTGTGTTCCATGGAGTTAAAGTCCATCAAAGCACCTACATGTTAGTACTACTTAGGTTATCTAGGCATGTAGTGGATTGTCTCTCATGTTGCACTTCCTATGAGGAATGATTCTTTTTGTCATCCAATTAAAGACTGATTCAGTCACAATTTTTAAGTTCAATTTGCCTATCCAAGCCTCTCTTGTTCTATCATACAGTTATGTCTGGCTCCTTCCTTGGTGGAAGGAATACCCTTTGGCAGAATGAAGCTCCCTCCATCAATGAGCTTATTGTTTAATGCTTTAGGCTCTCTTCTCAGAAGCATAAAACAGAGATTTGAAACTCACTCCACTCTGGGGTGAAGTGATCCAAGTATTCCCACTTCCCAACTGCAGTTACTGTTGGAGTCTTACATGAAAGATGCATTTTTTTTCTTGAACTATTCCTGAAAGCAAGATCTAAAACCAAGTCCTGTACAGTTTTGATGTATTTTTGCTTGCTTGTTTCAAAAATTATTGTTAGTCTTTGTAAGATATGGTTTGAAGATTTTAAGTTACTATCAGATGTCTCCAAAAAATAGAGAAAAAACCCAAACACCCCAACCAGAGATCACAGGGCCACAGGATCACAGGTTGTTAGGGGTTGGAAGGGACCTCTGGACATCATTGAGTCCAACCCCCCTGCCATAACAGGACCAGAGAATCTAGCACAGGTCACACAAGAACATATCCAGATAAGTCTTGAAAGTCACCAGAGGCAGAGACTTCACAACCTCTCCAGGTAGCCTGTTTCAGTGCTCCACGATCCTTACAGTAAAGAAGTTCCTCCTCATCTTGAGATGGAACTTCCTGTGCCAGAGTTTATACAAAGCAAAAGTTTATACTAAGCAAAATGTTGCTTGGTGTTCTTTGGTCTGGGTGGTACCAGAGGTCAAAGCAATCAGTGATGTCACTGGTCTTCAGGTATAGAAATCTAAAGATAAAGAGCAAAAGTACATAACAAAAAGAGTGTAATAACTTTCTCATTATATTCCCATGAGCAATGAATTTAATTTCAGACTTAACATGAAGTATGATCCTGGCACACTTGGGCAGATCAAGACTTTGCACTGGAAATATGTTTCCTTTTTTAAAACAAAACAAAACATCTCTTTATCTGCAGGATGAATGAGCCTCTTCGATACTCTGTAAATGTTACCCTGGCTCTGACCCAAGTATTGTGATGTAGAAGAACTAAGTTGCTTAATTTCTGCATTTGAAGCCTTTGTTATAAAATGTTTTAATCTTTTCTTGCCTCCACTATAATTTAAAGTCTGCTTTAACATTCCAGCCAGGCCACAACAAAGAGCATCATTGTTTGACATGCTTTCCCTACAGAGCCTGTCAGATGTGCTGCATTATCTAAACAATGTTGGCAGCAAGTACACAAGTAGCAAGTGTGAATCAGATCAAAGATGTTCTCAAATCCAGACTCCAAGCCTGAATATTCCCAGACTCCAAGGGTATAGGGAGAGCGTCTGGTTATCAATAAGCCTAATCAATGATAATCCTGTCATTTAGGATCCAAATCCAAAACTTGATGGTTTCTTACTGGAGGGAAGTAATCCTTGCCAAAGTTTGATCTCATTGTTTCCATCCTACATTGGAACTACTGAATCAGGAACTACTCAGCTTCATTCCCATACTGGAAACACCGAATCAGGAACTACTCAACTTCATTCTTTACCTTAAAGACACAAAAAAGGGCCTGGTCTCAGAAGAATATTGTCTGATTCTTGCCAACACATGAGACTACTGTACAGGATAACCAGTGAAGGTACAGGCTTGTTTGATGATTTGCTTGCACTGCTCTCAGCCTCACCTTCCAACCTACTCCATTCTGCTAGCAGCAGTAGCCACTTCACTAAACTCTGCCTACTTAGCTTTATGGGTGAGTTTTTTCCACACCTATTTCCATCTAAATGAATTAAGCTAACAAAAATATCACATTTGAACTTTGAAGCTGGTCTGACTCACAATAGTAAAACGTATCTGGGGCTGACTGTGCGAACAGTTCAGCCTGAAGGTCTGAGGAGAGCAGAGAAGCCAACTACATTAGGTCTTTGATGTTATGAATATAGAATCATAGAGTCAACCAGGTTGGAAGAGACCTCCAAGATCATCCAGGCCAACCTAGCACCCAGCCCTAGACAATCAATTACACCATGGCACTAAGTGCTTATCCAGTCTTTTCTGGAACACCTGCAGGGATGGCGACTCCACCACCTCCCTGGGCAGCCCATTCCAATGCCAATCACTCTTTCTGGAAAGAACTTCCCCCTAACATCCAGCCTAGACCTCCCCTGGCACAACTTGAGACTGTGTCCCCTTGCTCTGTTGCTGGTTGTCTGGGAGAAGAAACCAACCCCCACCTGGCTACAGACTCCCTTCAGGTAGTTGTAGACAGCAATGAGGTCTGCCCTGAGCCTCCTCTTCTCTAGGCTAAACACCCCCAGCTCCCTCAGCCTCTCCTCATAGGGTTTGTGTTCCAGGCCCCTCACCAGCTTTGTCGCCCTTCTCTGGACACATTTCAGTATCTCAACATCTCTCTTGAATTGAGGAGCCCAGAACTGGACACAGAACTCAAGGTGTGACCTGACCAGTGCTGAGTACAGGGGTAGAATAACCTCCCTTGTCCTACTGGCCACACTGTTCCTGATACAGGCCAGGATGCCACTGGCTCTCTTGGCTGACTGGGCACACTGCTGGCTCATAGGCACTTTACAAATAAAGAAAAGTATCTGTGGAAGAACTTCAGAACTTTGTTAGCTTATTTTACCCGTGCACCATTCCTACTTCCACTGTATGATATCCTGAAACAGGTTTTATTTTCCAAAAATATAGCTTTGAAAGCATACTTTAATACAAGCTGTCTTACTCCTGAACTAAGTTGCAAAGTCTTTGTTTCAGGGAAAGCTCCACTAAAAACCCCAAATCAAGTGATGAAACCAGGATTACACATATTCAGTGCAATCAGTTAATAGCAGTAAATGGAACTTGTGGGTTCATCTGTTTGTCATGCAATAACAATTAGTCTGAGGCTCTGTGAGAGTATTAGACATTTTACTGTGGGAGGTACCACCACACAGCGCACAGATTAAGAGACCAGGATGTGGTACATGCTGACAAAAGAGGCTGCTCTTTGCAATAGGGTAAAATTAAGTTCAGCTGCCTGGTCTTAGAAGGGATGGAACCTGCACTCCATTTCAGTGCAGATTGTGCCTCAATGGCCTCTCTGAAAGAAGCGGATCTTCCTTTTACCACCTCATTACTCCATGTTGTCAAATGTTTTACTTTCTACACTCACAAAAAGAAACTCAAACTGCTAAACAGCTGCTAAACAGCGTTTTGCTACTGTGGCTAAAAGTAGGCATGAGTATAAAAGTGTCGCCTCCTACATCATATAATCCCAGAATCATAGAATGGTTTAGGTTGGATGGGATCTCAAAGATCATTCAGTTCCAACCCCCTGCCATAGGCAGGGACACCTCCCACTAGAACAGGTCGCCTGGTCTTGAACACCTCCAGAGAGGGAGCAGCCAGAACCTCCCTGGGCAACCTGTGCCAGTGTTTCTCCACCCTCACTGGAAAGAACTTCTTCCTAACATCTAGTTTGAATCTCCCCTCTGCCAGTTTAAACCCATTACCCCTTGTCCTGTCATTACAAGACCTTGTAAATAGTCCCTCCTCAGCCTTCCTGTAGGCCCATTTCAGATACTGGAAGGCTACTACAAGGTCTCCAGGAAGCCTTCTCTTCTCCAGGCTGAAGAGCCCCAACTCTCTCAGCCTGTCCTGATAGGAGAGGTGTTGCAGCCCTCTGATTGTCATCGTGGCCCTCCTCTGGACTCAGTCCAACATTTCAATGTCCTTCTAGTGTACTGCCTTTTAGTATTATTCTTCAAACCCAGCTCTCCCTTTCACAATTTAATTCTCTTTAAAACAAAACCCCACCTTGTATCTTGTGACTTTGAATACAGACCAGTGAGGAGTTTATCAGAATTCTATAGCATGGCAGTTATCTATTTAGCAGTTACCAGACTTGTGTCGAGCCAGCGGTCTCATGAGTAATTTAAAAGAAAATGCATACAATATTGATTTATTAAACAATTTCAGCAAAGACTACACCTATGTGTCTAATTTTGTCAGGTAGGTTAAAAATAATACTCAAAGTGTAAAACACTTCAGTTTGAGCAAATCATAGAGTCATAGAATCAGCCAGGTGAAAGGTTGAATTGAAAATGCCAAGAATCTCTGTCACTGGCTTCCAGTGTGACCATAAGAAAATTAGAGAATCATAGAATCACAGAATGGTTTAGGTTGGAAGGGACCTCAAGGATCATCCAGCTCCAACCCCATGCCATAGGCAGGGACACCTCCCACTAGAGCAGGCTGCTCAAGGCCTCATCCAACTTGGCCTTAAACACCTCCAGGGAGGAAGCAGCCACAACCTCCCTGGGCAACCTGTTCCAGTGTCTCACCACCCTCACTGTAAAGAACTTCCTCCTAACATCCAGTCTAAATCTCCCTTCTGCCAGTTTAAACCCATTCCCCTCGTTCTGTCTCTCTTCCAGCCCCTAACTTTCTGTGTTCTGCGATTCTGGGATTTTTCTCTCCTTGAACAACTTGTGTCCCACCTCTTTCATAGCATAGCAAGTTTTGAAAAACAATTTTATTATTGGTAAGTATGGTTTGATAGAATCATAGAATCAGCCAGGTTGGAAGACACCTCCAAGATCATCCAGGCCAACCTAGCACCTGTCCAATCAACTAGACCATGGCACTGAGTGCCTCATGCAGGCTTTTCTTGAACACCTCCAGGGGATGGCGACTCCACCACCTCCCTGGGCAGCCCATTCCAAATGTGAACAGAAAAAAAATGAAAGGTGGGATTCTTGTTGTTGTGTGAAGTTTGATTTTGTGCCCAACACAAAGAAAACAGTAAATTAGAGGATAGATATAAAGGAGAGCTTTTGTCTTCTGTGGGTTTTTTTTAAGTCAAAGTATTAAACTGCAGTCCTTTGGAAAAAGACAAAAGTGTTTCAGGCAGCTAAGAGGCAATGAAAATATTCTTACTAGCAGTAAGAATAAGTCTGTTGATTTAACATGGATTTTCCAGCTTTCATTTTGTTCTCCTTAGTTTCTTAATTACGTTTCATTGTAACAATGATGTGCAGCAATAGAGAAATGAAATAAAAGGCCATCATGAAAATGGAAAGAGACACAAGAGGATATCCAACAGGATATAATAAAAGAGGATAACAGTATGACAAGAAGTATATATGTATCTTTTCCTCTGCTTTGAGAGCAGGACAGCACGTGCTGTCTTGGTTAAGGATTATTTGGTTTAAATTAAAACAATATTATGGTAAAAATAGATTAATGTATGGATGGGCCTCCTTATTTATTTTCACACTGTAATTATTAGTTTCAGGCTTCTAAAGATTTTAATTCCTGTTTTCAGGAACTCTGCATTTCAAATAACTTCTAAATGTCAAGTTTTGTAGGAAGGAGATATTTCAATAGAAGAACAATGTCAGCAGGAATAAAGCAGGACAGAAGAGAATTCAAATGGAAAACAGTTGCCATAAATAACAATACAGAGACTTAAGACAATATTTGTTTATGTTACCAACCTGATTAATTTTTTTGGTTTAAGGATAAATTATGCTTCACCATTGAATAGAGAAGCAAAACAAAAATAGTTCTATATCCACATTCTTATCCTAGATTCATGTCAATTCACAAAGAGAATAACTTTGCTTTCTCCTAGCCTTGAAACCTTAAACAGGTTGCACTTCTGAGAATCTTGGGAGAAATAGAATCATAGAATCATAGAATCAACCAGGTTGGAAGAGACCTCCAAGATCATCCAGTCCAACCTAGCACCCAGCCCTGGACAATCAACTAGACCATGGCATTAAGTGCCTCATCCAGGCTTTTCTTGAACACCTCCAGGGACGGTGACTCCACCACCTCCCTGGGCAGCCCATTCCAATGCCAATCACTTTCTGGCAAGAACTTCCTCCTAACATCCAGCCTAGACCTCCTCCAGCACAACTTGAGGCTGTGCTGCTTGTTCTGTTGTTGGTTGCCTGGGAGAACAGACCAATTCTTTCTTCTCTTCCAAAGTGCTTTCTCCCTGTTTCTTTGCTAGAATTCTTCTGAAGTTTGCTGCATACAGAAACCCACAACTGATCAAAATCTTTAAGCTGATGACTTAAAAAAGGGCTTTACATGGAAGATTAATACATCTCCATTTATCCCAGAATTTAAGGTACTCTTCTAGATCTAGAAACTGTTTCCTGTCATGAGCTGCATGTCATACAAGTAAGAGTGCACACAATATGCAAGGACTGCAAATACCAATCTCACATCTGTGGTGCTTCATTCTCAGACTAATGAAGTTTTTCTTTCAGGCTCCCTTTTGCTCATCAGAAAAGGACTAAGCAGATGAATAATGTTGCATGATCAATGCATTAGGCAGACAGTGACAACTGTGCCATCTGCGAACACCCATCATGAACAGAAAATTGTCTGTCCTTTCCCATCCCTACCGATTCTGGACGAAAGGCAATCAGATCTTGAACCATGCCAATTCCTCTTCCTCCACATCAGTACACCTGTATTGAGCATGCATGTAGCTAGTACACAATCTCTCTCTCTGTCAGCCTTGGCAGAAGGTGTAAACAGCCTGCAAAACCTGCTTTCCTTTGTAGGCAAAAGTCAGCAGGGTGGCTCATAACTAAGTACCTGGAGCATTCATGTCCAGCTGCCATTAGAAGAACTCAACATTTCCTCTTAATCACTTAGAGCTGCTATATGTGATTTCCAATCAATATTCCAGCTCAAAATTATATTAGTTAATTGTGACCAAAAGTTATTACACTTTTAGATGACTATAAAATGCAGCTAATACATCCGCCCTCGTAGGTGGCAGCTCTCTAACAATGGCCATTGAGCGGTAATGCTTTATTGAAAAGTCTTGGTTGGAGCTTAATGAAACCTGTGTAAAGTTTTAAACTGTCATTATTTTAATCTTGCTTCCCTGGCAGATTAATGAGGAACATATAACTTCTTTTCTCACTGGTCCCTTTTAATTTATTCTTTCAATAGTTATTCTTGTTCTGTTTTAAGCCTGGCCAGAAATGATGTTGGGTTAACCTAGCAGATATGGAAGGATCATAGAATCAACCAGGTTGGAAGAGACCTCCAAGATCATCCAGTCCAACCTAGCACCCAGCCCTAGACAGTCATCTAGACCATGGCACTAAGTGCCTCATCCAGTTTGTTTTCTTGAACACCTCCAGGGATGGCGACTCCACCACCTCCCTGGGCAGCCCATTCCAATACCAATCACTCTCTGTGTCAAGAGAAGCATGGATAGCAGGACAAGGGAGGTGATTCTGCCCCTTTACTCTGCTCTCCTGAGATTCCACTTGGAGTACTGTATGCAGTTCTGGAGTCCCCAACACAAGAAGGACAGCAAACTGTTAGAGCTAGTCCAGAGGAGGCCACAAAGATGCTCAGAGGGCTGCAGCAGCTCTGCTATAAGGACAGGCTGAGAGAGTTGGGACTCTTCAGTCCGGAGAAGAGAAGGCTTCCAGGAGACCTTATAGTGGCATTCCAGTAGCTGAAGGGGACCTGTAGGAGGGCTGGGGAGGGATTATTTACAAGGTCTAGTAATGACAGGACAAGGAGTAATGGGTTTAAACTGGAAGAGGAGAGATTTTAAACTAGATGTTGGGAAGAAGTTCTTTACAGTGAGGGTGGTGGAGCACTGGAACAGATTGCCCAGGGAGACGGTTGAGGTCCATTCCCTGGATCTATTCCAAGTGAGGCTTGACAGGGTTCTGGGTGACCTGGGCTGGTGGGCTTGTCCCTGCTGACTGCAGGGGGGCCAGACTAGATGACCTCTGGAGGTGCCTTCTGCCCTGGACCATTCTATGATTCTATGCATTTTGGGGGTCTAAATGCACTTACCCAGCATAATCTTAGTGGCAGAAGGTGACACGAGACTCCACAGCCTCGGAAGAATTTTCAGACCAAGGTCCCCATCTCTGTTTGGGAAAAAATATCCTTTGGAAGTTGAAGTCTGTTTTCTTCCTGTTATTTGAGGCTAAAATTTCCAGAAGAGGTGATTAGAAGTCATAAGCAAGGCCTCATTTTTTAGAAATTAAAAATATGACAGGGAATGTCACCAAAAAAGTCCTACATAATGATGGCTTGGGGGAAAAAAAAGTGCCTTAATCATAAGACAGCTAAGTAACTCCCTATAAAGTTCACCTACTGTGATTTTAGTGCACGTTGCCATATTTCAGGCTTTTCATGGGAGTCTAAGCACAGTAAAGAGCAGAAATTCAGATTCCTCTACAGGAAAACATCACAGAAGGAGGAAACAATTAAAAGGATGTGCAAAAGGCAGCCCCGTGGATATTTTTGGGATATTTCATGGGGGCAGCCTGTGCTAGAAGAGTTCAGCCACAAGGCAGATATCTGTTGTGAGAGATCATTGGAGTCTGGTTGGTCTCGTGGGAGCTTCATGCGCATTGGCCAGTTACAGGCTCATGTCAAACAGATCTCAGAATTTGACAGATCTCTGACAGTATTACATTACCTACACATACATGAGTGAAGATTTGTGCCCTGTGTTTCTCAGACTTCCTACTTGTCTGACAGTGTCTGTAACTTTTGAACCTCTTGACCAGCCTCAGTGGGTGAGATAAAATTCTACAGGTGTAGCAAAATGTCCTTGCTGCCCAGAAGAAAAAGCACTCTCTAACATCTTTCATTTCAGTTTCTGCCTCATTTAATACTTCCACTCTCATTTTGATACAGGAAGTAAATTTTTCCAGGTCACTCACATCTTTATTCTTACGAACCACGTTCCCATAAGCTTTTACAACCACAAGGGCTGACTCTTATACCTTGACCTTGTTTTAAACAACAGAACAATGTGAAAAAGCTTTCTTCTTCACACTGTTCCATTGTTTAAAACCATTTCAAAGCTCTTTTTGCATGGAAAAGGGGCTATACAGCATTACTAAGTGTTCCAGTTACAATGTGTAAGCACTGGGAGCCCTTGCATGGGATTGAATATTTAAGTATGTTCTAAATATATTGCTGGTAGGCTTCAATTAAGGCATGTGAGAAACACAGGGAAGGTAGATCAGAATATTCATAATGTGCCTTAAATTTAGCAAGATGAGCTTCTCTCAGAGTGTACTCATTAGCTTAACTAGTATGAAAGGCAAACTGGGTTGGAACTAGATGATCCCTGTGTTCCCTCCCAAACCGGACTGATTCCACGATTCTCTGATTCTAAACTCCATTACATACTTAAACTTACCTCATATACTGCTATATTCAAGCTGGGGGGGGAAGTGTATCTTCTGGCTGCATTTCAGGTAAATAAATAAATAAATGGATAAAAACCAAGACCAACAAGACCCCAGAATTCTACTGAATATACAGGTTTCATGTTTTCAAATACATTCAGCAGAATGTCGAGTAGGCATTTAGGGATTGCCTTGATTTGCCAGAAATAGTCATAGAATCAACCAGGTTGGAAGAGACCTCCAAGATCATCCAGTCCAACCTAGCACCCAGCCCTAGACAATCAACTAGACCATGGCACTAAATGCCTCATCCAGTCTTTTCTTGAACACCCCCAGGGACAGTGACTCCACCACCTCCCTGGGCAGCCCATTCCAATGCCAATCACTCTCTCTGGCAAGAACTTCCTCCTAACAATTTATATCTCCCCTGGCATAACTTGAGACTGTGTCCCTTGTTCTGTTGCTGGTTGCCTGGAAGAAGAGACCAACCCCCACCTGGCTACAGCCTCCTTTCATGCAGGTGTAGCCAGCAGTGAGGTCTGTCCTGAGCCTCCTCTTCTGCAGGGTGCACACCCCCAGCTCCCTTAGCTGCTTCTCAGAGTTAAATTACACCTTCAGTTTTCTCTACCTCTTACTGGCTACAACCTTCACTGGTGCAAGATAAAAGTTTAGTTCTTATGCCTAGTGGAGGGAAGTACTCAGAACACTGTACCAAGCTAGGCCAAGGAACAGTCATATCATTGCATACACAAGACTAACATTTTCAAATGTACTGTCAGCTTAGCATCCTAAACTGACTTTCAGTTCTCACTCAGGTGTCTAAGAAATGCTTAATGAATGTGACACCTGTATTAGTGGCCCAATGAATACTGATCTGTCAGTTACAGCAGACTACTCAGTATATCTAAGGAAAGGTTATGTCATCTGAAGATTTAGTATAAATAAATAACATTGTGTACCTATATAGATACCCTCAAGGGAAAGGAGAAGGAAGAAAAGTTATGCTCTTCTTCAGTTCATGAATTTTCTCTTACAAGACAAGAACTGCAGAAATCTCTAAGTTCCACTGGCTCTTCTCTGCTCTCCTCTTCTTTCAGAGAGGGGGGAAAGGTGAGTGTGGTGTTACTTATTTTGTACTTATGGCTAACATTACATCAAAGCAATTTTGTGTTAAAATTCATCTCCCAGCTTCCTTTAACCACTGACTTCATCTGACTGTCTAGGCTCTTACTGAAACATGGGAGATGCTTTCTCCATTAAGTACTTCTTCCCAACTGCATGGGCTCTCTTAAGCTTTCTTTGGTGTCTGCAGAGGAAGACTTAGTAACAACTTCAAGTGAAGCTTCAAGGAGCAAATGAAGAAGCTCTGCTGACATGATAGCAAATAGAAATGTTCCCTGGGAAGTGCAAGGAGGCTTTTCTAGTAAGAGGAGAGGTTCTTCTTTCCACACATTTAAAGAGGGGGAAAACATTTAATGTCTTGGACATATGTTGAGGAATTAATTTTTTTAAGTAGTTTTAAAAGAGTTATTTAGGAATTAAACCAAGAGCATTGTCTTAGTAGTATTAAATACCTCCTCTCTGATATTTTTCTAGGCTATTATACATGTTTAAAGACTACAAATTCTGTTACAAAAATGATCTGAAATGTAAAACCAAAGTGCACCTGATCATTTCTGACAACATATAAATGCTTTTTTCCCTTGTTATGGGAAATATATTGTAGAGAATACACATTTGTAATCATTTTGCCCTGAACTAAGTAGTCATTTTCTCCTGGGAAATGGTTCTCATTCTAACACAAAAGATATACAAATCAGCTGCGCACTGGGAGCAGAGGTAAAAAGGACAGGTTAATCTGTGGCACTTGTTTGCCTGGTTCTACAAAATAAGGTAGAACAATATTACACCAGAATCAAAGTATGTCTTACTTGTCACAAAAAGCATGTATTCAGGGAAGCTGTTCTCACAGGAGATACTCACAGGCTGCATCTTGGAGAAGAAAGGGTGTAGGAAAGCAGTAGAAAAATGTTTTCAAATCAAGCTGGACTTAAGTGCCACTACGCAGTCACTAAGTAATGCATAGTTGATGGCATTCAAGAGGCCTGGAAGACTCAGCAAGTTGTGAGGGGATGCTGGCTTGAAGCTAGCTAGAATGTTTAGGTGATGATCACAGTATCACAGTATCACCAAGGTTGGAAGAGACCTCACAGATCATCAAGTCCAAGCCGTTACCACAGAGCTCAAGGCTAGACCATGGCACCAAGTGCCACGTCCAATCCTGCCTTGAACAGCTCCAGGGACAGCGACTCCACCACCTCCCTGGGCAGCCCATTCCAGTAGCCAATGACTCTCTCAGTGAAGAACTTTCTCCTCACCTCAAGCCTAAATTTCCCCTGGCGTAGCTTCAGGCTGTGTCCTCTTGTTCTGGTGCTGGCTGCCTGAGAGAAGAGAGCAACCTCCTCCTGGCCACAACCACCCCTCAGGTAGTTGTAGACAGCAATAAGGTCTGCCCTGAGCCTCCTCTTCTCCAGGCTAAACAATCCCAGCTCCCTCAGCCTCTCCTCGTAGGGCTGTGCTCGAGGCCTCTCACCAGCCTCGTCGCCCTTCTCTGGACACATTCAAGCATCTCAATGTCCCTCTTAAACTGGGGGGCCCAGAACTGGACACAGTACTCAAGGTGTGGTCTAACCAGTGCAGAGTACAGGGGCAGAATGACCTCCCTGCTCCTGCTGGCCACACCATTCCTGTTGCTTCAGCATGAGCATTGCCCCCCTACAGTTCCAAAATCCAAGGAAGAAATGAGGGACTATGGCCAGAGGCCTGGAAGGATCCAACCAAAGTTGAACAATAACTTGTCCAAGCACAGATCAGCCCTAAAAATTAAGAAAGCTAAGGTTTTACATAATTAAAGGTGTGGCTGCTCCAGAAAAGTACATGAGCCCAGGGGGATTAAGACTGGTCTAGACCAAAAAGAGTTACTTGGTGATAAATAACTCTTAGAAATGGTAATTATGTTATGCCCTAATGTTATTTACTACCTAATATTGTTCACTGTGACTCCTTTAATTAATCTACCTGACATTCTCACTAACTCATCCCTTTTATCCTTTGCAGAGATTAAAGGTCCTTTTTATCTTATTGCTTTTATGTTCATTCTTGGGTGAATCCAGTATGAAATTAGATGCCCATGTTCATTTTAAGCATCCATGGTGTTCACTTCTGGGCTTCACAACTATCTGCCCTTTCAAACACTACTGGAAGTTATTGACATTCCTGGTCACTTTGAAAACAGTTCACCAAAGACAAGAAAGAAGTTCCTAGAGTCTAACTTTGAGAAGCTATCTAACTGAATTACTCATTCATTTTCCTTGGCTAGTTTGCCTAAAAAAACCTCACAAACACCCCACATCATTATATCCCAAGACTGGTTTTGCTTTCTTAGTATATCTTTGAACTACTTTCAATTACTCTGGCTGGTCAAGCACTCTACTGAAAACGCTCCAGTTCCCTGAAGCAGATCCTCCTGATGACGTAGGCAAGGAATAAGTGTAATTATTTCACTTGGTGGAAAATTGCCCATGACCAGCTCTATGCTGCAAAGCATCATCTCATGGGGCTTTGTAATTGTAGTGGCTAGTTCACCAGCAGCATTTGGTCCTGTAAGACATACTCCAAGGCAGATTAAACAACTTGTTTACAAACACTTTAATGAGGAGTAGCTATAATGCACACAATGGTTTCATTTCCATCTGTGTATGCAAAGGAGCTCACACTCTATATTCTTTATATAGGTGGCAAGAGCAGATTTCTCTTCAGAGGCCTTCAAATGAGTGACCCTGAAGCAACAGAAACCCATGTTCCACTGATTCGCTTCTGCTAGTGAATCCTCAGTGAAGATGGAACAATCACCAGCTCCAGCACCCCTCATCTCACTGAAAGGTGTCTCTGCCCTTGACCTCTTCCCTGCACATTTTCACAGGATCACAGGATGTTAGGGCTTGGAAGGGACCCAAAGAGATCACAGGATGTTAGGGCTTGGAAGGGATCCAAAGAGATCACAGGATCATAGGATATTAGGGGTTGGAAGGGACCCAATGAAATCATCAAGTCCAATCCCTCTGCCAGAGCAGGACCATACAATCTAGCTCAGGTCACACAGGAACACATCCAGACAGGCCTTGAAAATCTCCAGAGAAGGAAATGCCACAACCTCTCTGGGGAGCCTGTTCCAGTGCTCTGTGACCCTTACAGTAAAGAAGTTCCCCCTTGTGTTGAGGTGGAACCTCCTGTGCTGGAGCTTATATCCATTGCTCCATGTCCTATCCCAGGGGGCAAGTGAGAAGAACCTGATTCCCACATGTTGCAGCATAGGATCCAAGAACTGTTCACAAGGGAACCTTTTTTACCATTCTGAGCTTAGTGCTAAGATTTCAACAGTTGATGTCAGCATCCAGGCCCATGTCCCTGTTTCCCCTTCTCGTGAGCCCTCTTTCTGCCACCCTGGCAAACACCTTTGATTCCACCGTTTCTTAGTTGCCATTTCCCTCCTGTTTACCTCTCTGAGCTATTTTATACCTCAGTGGAATTTCAGCCATTTTAAACTATACATGACAGCAACTTCTCAGTGGTTTCTTCACCAAATGCAATGATGAGTCAGACTCTTGTTCATCCTTTTACCTGGCTTGCCTACTAATGTTCTCTTGTGCTTTGATTTCTAAGCTTTTGGCAGGTATATCTTTTTGTTCTGACTTAATATAGCACTGGGTGCAAAAGAGGAGCTTGCCCAGAGGTAGAATGGTTAGACATATATTGTCTGGAAGCACTGCTAACAGTAGTAATAGTAATAATAATAATAATAATAATAATATTTCTTCAAGGATACCACACATGAGGAGTGAGACTGCATTCTCACTGATTAAATTAATTATTTTCTGATTAAATAATGAGACATTTCAGTAGAAAAATAGTAATCTAAAGGCAATATTTTTGGCCTAATTTCTGTTTTGTCAGGCATATTGAACACTCACATTGGTTCAAAATATTGCATTATGATCGTCTCTGCCATTCCTAGTGATGTTTTTTTACAACAGATCTTCAGTTAAGCTGGAGAAAGTTCTTCACAGAGAGAGTGATTAGCCATTGGAATGGGCTGCCCAGGGAGGTGGTGGAGTCGCTGTCCCTGGAGGTGTTCAAGCAAAGCCTGGATGAGGCACTTAGTGCCATGGTCTAGATGACTGGATAGGGCTGGGTGATAGGTTGGACTGATCTTGGAGGTCTCTTCCAACCTGATTGATTCTATGATTCCATGATTCTATGATTCTCTGTCTTGCTTTACTAATAGTATAACTATCATATCTTCTCAAAATCTTGAGCTGAGACACACACAGAGACATCTAGGATTTCAATGTAAAATTGTAGCTGTGTGGAAATGTGCACTGAATGTCATCTTTGGAGCATATTTTCTGATCATCATCCAGCTGGGCACTTAGGTAGCTTCAATTTTCAGTATTACACATATTTAAACTATATAAACCAGAATGAAATTCAGAAAAGAAAGACATCAAGCTACTTGCATGACATTACAACTCTACATGACTACTGCCATAATGATAACCAATACCCAAGGCTATGAGTAGTGACAATTACACTAAGCCTAGTACAGATTCACACTAAACTGATGAGCTCTGTTCTGATGCCTCCTGATATTAAATATGAATAAAATCTGAGCCCTTGTTGTGAGATACTAATCAAACATATGCTCTGTCATTCTGATCTATCTCCACTATTATCATGTAATGATGATACTCCACAAGGCATGGAGAGCAGTACACAGCTTGACTCGTAGCCCATTATCAGGTAATATGCAAACTGTAGTGCCTATAGTATGAATTTTTTATAGATGAAACAAAGAAGTAAGAAGTATACTAATGATAAAGAAAGAGAAGGCATAAATGGGACAAATGCCTGGCTGCTAAGAGCTTTACATCCGTTAGCTTAAGAGAGACTGAAAATGCTATAGGTATAGATAGATATAGATATATAGATTTAGTTGTATGTATGTTAGGAAGAAGTTCCTCACCATGAGAATGTAAGACTCTGGAATGAGTTGCCCAGGGAGGTGGTGGAAGTCCCATCCCTGGATATACTAAAGGCCAGGCTGGATGAGGCTCTAGTCAGCCTGGTCTAGTGAGGTGTCCCTGACCATGGCAGGAGGGGTGGAACTAGATGATCCTCATGGCCCCTTCCAACACTGACTGATTCTATGATTCTGTATTTTATTGCTTATACTGTCACTATGTCAGATGACTTGTCACAAGGTAAAGGTGTCAAACAGAAAAAGCAGCTGCACAGAAGAGATACAGTCCACCAATGTTTACTTAGACTGCTACAAAACAATGGAACAGAACCTGAATGATTTTGCATCCAATTTAAAAATCGATTTGCTATGGTGCTGTCCCTCTCACTCAAGTAGACATTGGTAAGAGGACAAAAGGCAAAAGCATTTCTGTCCAAAAAAGAAAAACTATGTACCTCTGCCTTGCAGGATAACACAGACCTTACTTAAGACCTCTCAGAAGGTATCAGCTCAAGCAAAGAGTCCATGGCAGCACAGCTACAAGTTCTGAAATAATATAGTGAGATGTTAATAATCTTTTATTCTGCTCATTCTGCATTGCACCTCACTCAGTAGCATCAACAAATTCATGTTATACAGGTCAATGTTCTGCTAGGCTAAGCCTAAATGTTTCTCATTTTCTTTTTTTCTCTTGAAAAGAATAAATAGCACTACTCCTTTTAGCTTTCAGTGCAGTGTTACTCTACATCACTTGGAGACTGTCCACTTTTGGAGTACCAGTCAATGCATTTCAGAGGTTCACATAACCAGACATTGTAAAAAGCTACAGTCTTGAAAAGTGGAATTAAAATTTGGCCTAGTTCATGGCTCCAGCTCCTCCTGGGGCCATAGATGCTTGTCTTAGTTTCTGTGCTTCATACAGGAGAAGAGATTAAAGACTCTAAGCCAGACAGAAAACATCAGCTGCAACAAGCCCAGGCAAAAAAAGGAGAGGGGACATAGCAAGCCTAGGCAAAGGCTCAGCCCCTATTGGCACCAATTCATCAAGCCTGAGTAAAGAGTCAGATACAGATACATCTTCTCTGTGCAGTCCTCTTATGGGTCTAACATTAGCCACCTGAAGTTTCTACGCTTACCATCCATGTTTCAGATAGAGGTGGTGGAGGAGAAGAGGCTCTGGCAGGATGTGAGTCATTAGTCTGATGACCCATGTAACAAGAAGACACTTCCACAGCATCTTTCTTCCCAATTGTTTTAGTCTTTTCCTTTTTCCTGATGTTCTCCTATGAATCATTCTTTATGTTTAAATAATGAGGAGATATGCATGCAGAGCTTGCCAGATTTTCTGGTTGCACTGACATGAGGGAGATAATGTGTTCTTGACACAACTGATCAGAGGAGTTTCATACGGTGAGGTTAAGAGCTAGGTAACATTAGATCAAGTATTATGTCTATTTACAATAAGCTTTGGGATGCCAAATACCTCATCCAGTCAGTTGGAATTTGTTTAATGTTCCCTTATGGACTAGGGAAGGAAACTTGGAGCACAACTACCCTGTAGTATCCACATTCTGCAAGAGACTCTTAGAATCAGAGAATTGTAGAATCAGTGAGGGTTGGAAGGGACCACAAGGATCATCTAGTTCCAACACCCCTGCCACGGGCAGGGACACCCTACCCTAGATCAGGCTGCCCAGAGCCCCATCTAGCCTGGCCTTAAACACCTTGCAGTTGTGTGCAGAGAAAGTGCAAATTTAACATCAACCCAACCTTACATGATTGGATAAAAATGAAAGACGAAGTTTCAAAACTCAACAAGGCTCAGATTTAAGTAGTTGTTTGAACTCATGTTCATACACGGAATGCCCCTTCGCTGCAAAGGGAAATACTTATTGCTCCCCCTCCTACAAGTTTTGAAAGAAACTGCTTTCTCTTTGTTGCAAATTGAATCCTGGAAAATATTTGGCTTTAATGCTGAAAACCTACTTTTGAAAAGAAATATAATGAATATTTGAAAATGGACTATTTTCCTGTTTGCATTTATGGGAAATGTCAGCATAAATAGTAAATTGAAAACAACCATGTGAGGTTTTTCTTCTCCTTTCTCGACTTTCCCATGAAAAACAAATGATATTTTCCTTCAGCTCTGTTGACAACAGAAATGTCAATATAGAAAGACTTCAGACATCAGATTGAATTTCTCTTAGAGCACAATGTTAACGAGCATAGTGAGAACCATCAGTTCAGGCTCACAAGGAACCTGTGATGGTTTGGGTGTTCCCTGCCCCCCCCACACTTTGGAAATCACCCAGGCTAGACTCAACTGGCTCTGGAAATTGAATGAAACTTTATATTTACAGCTTGGTGCAATATACAAGCAGATATTTACAGTATATACAGTTATAGACAGAAATAGACAAGGTAAAAGGTAATACAGAAACACATCAGCCCTCCCAGAAACCTGAGTCCCCAAGAGGGGTTCCCAACTGCCCTTCCACCTTCTCCCACCTCTCTCTGCCTTACCCCAGATGTTGCCTTGTGCCTCAAGGAAGAATGGAGGGTCAGTCAGGGGGGGTTAGGAAGCAGGTGGATTAATCAGAGAGACAGAAGGTGAGGTTAGAAATGCAGCCCAGAGCCTGGACACTCTGTCCTATCTATGTTTATACTCTTGTTCTTATACATCTCATCAAGCCTATGAGTGAAGTAGACATCACCACTGTTTCTCTTTCACAGCCTGTAATCTAGTTTTTCTCACCAAAACACTCTAGCTAGCTTCAAACTAGCACAGAACCTGAGATACAACTGCTGGGCTGTTTGCTCAATGGCTCACAGGAAGATGAAATTTTGACTTATCAGCCCTTCCCTTCAAGAGATAGATAACACTTTCTAAGCCTCCAATGATGAATCCTTCCCAGACCCAGATTATGCAGCTGGCTTCCAAGAAACCCTCTAGAGGATACAATCTGAACACGTGGAAGGCTTCAGTTACCTACTCTTTTAATCCTGTCATTTTGCAACACTTTCACTCTGTTCAGGAGAAGTGAGGTAGGTTTCCCATCCCACTTATCTATGTTTTCACCAAATTGGTCATGTAAAATTACCCAAAGAGACCCACATGACTGTTGTTGTCTATTTCTAAGTGAGTTTATTTGAATTGGTCTTCTGGGAGGATGCCTATCTTTGATGGCCGAGACATGTACCCACTCTGATGGAGAAGAGGAAAGGTCATTGTCCTTTGCCAACTGAGACATGGAGGTGTTAAATTCCTCCTTCAGTTGTTTCATGCCATCTTTTATCTCTTCTCCCACAGTATTTATAGCTGACAACTGACAACAGAGGCACTGACTTATTTTTCACCACCTATATCCAAAAGTAGTGCTTGCTTTTCAAAATGCTATTAAAACATACAAACAAAACCAAACTAAAATATAAATAAAAACTCAAAACAAACAGAAACCAAAACCAAGAACAATGAAACAACAAACAAACAGACAAATGTTCCAACAGTAATACATATAATTCCACCTGCTAATGGGTAAAGATAGCCTTATGGAAAGGAAATGGCAAAATACCTTCAAAACCCCCTCTGAAGTAAGAAGTTGCTGCTTTTCCTGCTTTTTGGAGGCAGAAATCATAGAATCAACCAGGTTAGAAAAGACTTCCAAGATCATCCAGTCCAACCTAGCACCCAGCCCTTTCCAGTCAACTAGACCATGGCACTAAGTGCCTCATCCAGGCTTTTTTTGAACATGTTTAGAAACAACTGTCTATTCAGACATATTAAGCAGGTCAAGTGTGGGATTTTTTACATAGGGTGCCTCATCCAACCCTGTTTGCACTAAGGAAGATTTTATATCACAGAATCACAGGAATATTCAGGTTGGAAAAAGCCCCTCAGGATCACTAAGTCCAACCTAGAACCCTACTCTACAGGATTCGCCATAAACCATATCCCTAAGCACCACATCCAAACGACTCTGAAACACATCCAGTGTGGATAACTCAACCACCTCCTTGGGCGGCTCATTCCAGTGTCTGACCACTCTCTCCCTAAAAAACTTTTTCCTAATATCCAATCTAAACCTACCCAGTCTCAGCTTGAGGCCATTCCCCCTTGTTCTGTCTCCAGCTACCTGTGAGAAGAGCTCAGCAGCAGCCTCTCCACAGTGTCCCTTCAGGTAGTTGTAGACAGCAATGAGGTCTCCTCTCAGCCTCCTGTTTTTCAAACAGCCCCAGCTCTCTCAGTCAGTGATGCCATATTTGAGAAACCACAGAGGTAGTAGCCTTAAGTGTAGGAAAAGATAACCTTCATTCTCAGTAAAGGTGTCACTGCTTGGCTCACTGACCCTGTACAGCCATAGTTGAAGCCAGGATCAAAATTCAAGAGTTTTGTTGAAACTTTACTGTGTACTCTAAAGAATCTTAAATCTTGTTTGAAAAAATACAGAATTTCCTAACAGATAAATTCTGACTTTAAAATATTTCTTTCCCCCCCCCCCCTTGTATTCTGTGGGTGTCTAGAACATGTTATATGCAAAGTAAATATGGTATCGTTGCCAAACATGCTCCTCAGTATCGTTAGATCACAGTTGCACTTGGAGCACAGTTTGACTTTTCCTTTTCCCTTCTAAGCTGTATTCTTAAAGTCAGCCTCTTTGAAACAAACCCCTGCCATTCTCTTCAACCTGAGTGTAAAGCTGCCATGCTAATCAATTAATACCATTTACGATCATCAAGCAGATTGTTTCTGCTACACTGATTTTTATCGCGGTCATTGTTCTCTATGTGTACTTGATTATTATCAACCTGCAGGATGTGTCTGTGCAGAGATCGGGATAATATACACTAGATCCTGACAGTCTGCAACAACAAAAACCTGAATTGGGAGCTCTAGGCACTGCTGGAGCACCGTGCCACGGAATAGAAACCAGCTCAAACATCGCATTTGGATACCTTTGTGTAATTTTGAAGGCTCGAGAGACTTAGGAGACTATCATATGTATGTGCACAAACCAACACTGAAAATCTCTGCAAACAGTAGTTTTCTGGATTTGCCAAATGACAGGAACATCAGGTGGCAAGTTAAATAATGTAAGGCACAGAAACTGAGTAAAAATCTTCATGTGAGCCTGCTCATCACAGACATACGAGCAGCTGGTTCCCACTGCAGTTCCTATTTGCTTCTAAGCCTCCCCAGCTGGGATAAGTGAAAGCCTTATCACGGTCACTGACAATCTGACAGCCATCTGAGATAGGCTGTGAGTCAGCCCTCTGTACAGCGAGGAGGAACAGAAACTTCCTCAGGAGATACTGACAGCAGGCAGTGCATTTTTCACTTTAATTTCCCATCACAGGCTACTGTGCCTAGTCATGAAGGGTGCTGCACCTCGGCACAGAGAAGGAGGGAAGAGCGTGCTGGTACGACTCATGTGTTTCAAACAAAGGTGAACATGTAAGGTCTGAGCCTGTGGTCTTTTCTCAGGGCACAGCAGCTTTTCACACTTTTCACACAGGGATCAAACAGGCTGAGATTCGCATTTCATCTGTTCAGTTTGGTGGTGCCATTCCCACACAACACACCAAAAGTTATACTTTGATATAGAGGAAGATAGCCATGGATTTGGGCACGTTAAGGGACACCTGCACAAGTGCTCAGCACCTTCTGAGTACAAAACATTCATATTTTAGAATGGAAATATAGGCGTGGAACACAAACCCTATGAGGAGAGGCTGAGGGAGCTGGGGTTGTTTAGCCTGGAGAAGAGGAGGCTGAGGGCAGACCTCATTGCTCTCTACAACTACCTGAAGGGAGGCTGTAGCCAGGTGGGGGCTGGTCTCTTCTGCCAGGCAACCAGCAACAGAACAAGGCAACACAGTCTCAAGTTGTGCTGAGGGAAGTATAGGCTGGATGTTAGGAGGAAGTTCTTCACAGAGAGAGTGATTGGCATTGGAATGGGCTGCCCAGGGAGGTGGTGGAGTCACCGTCCCTGGGGGTGTTCAGGAAAAGACTGGATGAGGCACTTAGTGCCATGGTCTAGTTGACTGGATAGGTCTGGGTGCTAGGTTGGACTGGATGATCTTGGAGGTCTCTTCCAACCTGTTTGATTCTATGATTCTATGATTCTAACTCAGATGTCACTGAGAAAGATGCCCTAGTGTAGGTGAACAGGCTTAGAGCCCTCATTTGCAGCAAGTTGCAAGGTATTTCGTTCTGGATATTGAACTCTTCCAAAACCAAAACGTTTACCATGTGCAAGAAGGGTTTAAAAATCGCTTTACCGGTAGACTAGATAATTCCAAATGCAGACAGAGGAATGGGTTACTGTGAAGATAAGAAAGATGCCTGTACAAGTACAATTCATCTTTCAATAATTATGTAAAATCCCACCACAACCTTGAAGGAGGAGAAAAAAAGAAATCAAGGACAGAAGAAAATTCTCAGTTAGTAGAATGTTTTTTATATGACAGTCAGGCAGAGACATCTACTTATTGTGCAAGCTGATGAGATGTCTAGTTGAGATGTTAAAAATTCTGTGAAAAGACCAATCCAGCAATCCAGCAGCTCTCTGTCTAAAGCACTCAGTGACACAACTGGCAGGTAATCAATGCAGATAGTTTCTAAGGCCCACTCTCAGCAGGTACTTAACGCCTCTGTAATCACAGCTCAAATGAATCACACATACCTTGCTGCATGTTTTCAGTGTATAAGAGGGCCCCTATTTGTAGGGTGAAAGTAGGCAGAAAGATGACCTCTCTTAATACACATTAGTTGCAGAAAGTCATGGGCATCCAAGAAATGCAGCATTTGGACCCCAAGAATGATTGTCTAAATTATACCAAGTAGGATATTCTGTGCAGCTAAACTAAGTAGCTCAGAAACTTTCACATGACAGTACACAGCTGGCAGAGTTCTACGGCATGAGAGGTGTGTGAGCCCGTGTGTGTGCATGTGTGTGTGCACAGATGTGCAACTGCATTCACAGGGGAATGCTAGATTGCTTTATAGAAGCAGGGTTGGACTGGAAGATATCCAGAGGTCCCTTCCAACCCCTAACAGCTGGTAATCCTGTGATCTTCTGCTCTCGATTACTGTCCTGCTCTGGCAGGAGGGGCTGGGTTTGGGGATTTCTAGGGGTCCCTTCCAACCCCTAACAGCTGGTAATCCTGTGATCTTCTGCTCTCGATTACTGTCCTGCTCTGGCAGGAGGGGCTGGGTTTGGGGATTTCTAGGGGTCCCTTCCAACCCCTAACAGCTGGTAATCCTGTGATCTTCTGCTCTCGATTACTGTCCTGCTCTGGCAGGAGGGGCTGGGTTTGGGGATTTCTAGGGGTCCCTTCCACCCCCTAACATCTTGTAATCCTGTGATCTTCTGCTCTAGATTACTGTCCTGCTCTGGCAGGAGGGGCTGGATTTGGTGATTTCTAGGGGTCCCTTCCAACCCCTAACATCTTGTGATCCTTTGATCTTCAGCTCTATATTACGGTCCTGCTCTGGCAGGGGGGCTGGACTGGGTGATCTCCAGAGGTTCCTTCCAACCCCTAACATCCTGTGAATATGTAAACAACAAACATGAGTGACAGCTATTACAACTAATAAACTAATCAGTTTAGATCTGTGCTTTTCAAACTAAACGTTGCATTTCTCAAACAACCATAACCTGATGCAATGTTTTGTCAAAACCCCTAAATATTAGATTTCCTCCCCCCGCCCGCTAACATCAATGCAATTTATGTCTCCATAACAAAAAAGTTAGAGGGCTGTTCATTGAGCAGATCATGTCTGGGTGACATTTTATGCTAATAAATTAGAATTCCAAGTTTGATTTATTTGATTGATATTATTAAAAGAGTTACAGTGCAAGAGAAATACATTTTTAATATACTACTCTGCAGTCCCTGCAGTAAACCAGCAGAAGAGCTCTGAAATTCATTTTTTTCCCAGATTTCATTAGGCTTGTATTAAAATGTATGAAAGATGATTATCCATATAGGCAAAATAAAGAAAATCTGTCTATTCTGACAGTGACAATTTCCTTTCTTTTTAAAGGAGTTTGGTGGCAGGTTGAAAAAAGTTGGCTTGACCTAGTCTAAAACTACAGCGGGTGCAATAATTTATAGCATGGGAATAGTTTAACAGTATTCTGGTATTTAAATTAGCCTTTAATAGATGGCATGAATCATTTTCATACTCATGCTTTTGCACATTGAACTGCACCACTAGAAATACAATGTTCTTGGTGACATTGTTTAAGAGTCTAATCTTATATTGCTGCTTCAATAAGTTTCCAAGGGCTGCAGAAAATGAGATGGGGTACAGTGAACAAACTAATGTAAAAAAAAAATGATAGAAGCACCAACCCAAACCCTTGTTACAAATAAAGCATTGCTCAGCTCTTCAGAGGACTCTTTTGGAAGAAGATAATCTTGAGTCACATTTCCATCACAGCACCACTATGCCAAAACTCTTTTCTTTTAAATGAAAAGTAAAAGAAATAAAAGACAACCTAGTGCTATGGTCTAGTTGACTGGATAGGGCTGGGTGCTAGGTTGGACTGGATGAGCTTGGAGGTCTCTTCCAACCTGGTTGATTCTATTCTATTCTATTCTAAATCCAACTTTGTGACTTATTACAGTCATGGAATGGTTTAGGTTGGATAGGACCTCAAAGATGATCTAGTTCAAACTCCCTGCCATAGGGAGGAACACCTCCCACTAGAACAGGTTGCTCAAGGTCTCATCCAACCTGACTTTGAACATCTCCAGGGAGGGAGCATCCACAACCTCCCTGGACAATCTGTTCCAGAGTTTCACCACCCTCAGTGGAAAGAACTTAGAATCTTATCAGTCACACTGCTGTTTTATGAAAGAAAACCTGCCTGTTTCAGGAAGGGCTGCAGCAGCACTTGAGAAAATGATCATACAATCATAGAATCAACCAGGTTGGAAGAGATGTCCAAGATCATCCAGTCCAACCTATGGCTGAGCCCTATCCAATCAACTAGACCATGGCACTAAGTGCCTCATCCAGGCTTTTTTTTAACACCCCCAGGGACATGGACTCCACCACCTCCCTGAGCAGCCCTAACTTCTTCCTAGCATCTAGTTTAAATCTCTCCTCTTCCAGTTTAAACTCACTACTCCTCATCCTGTCATTACAAGACTGTCAATAGTCCCTCCCCAGACCTCCTGTAGTCCCCTTTAAATACTGGAAGGCCACTCCAAGGTCTCCTGAAAGCCTTCTCTTCTCCAGGCTGAAGAGCCCCAACTCTCTCAGCCTGTCCTCATAGCAGAGCTGCTGCAGCCCTCTGAGCATCTTCGTGGTCTTCTCTGGACTCACTCCGACAGTTTGTTGTCCTTGTGTTGGGGGCTCCAGAACTGTACACAGAACTCCAGGTGGGGTCTGATGAGAGCAGAGTAAAGCAAGATCTTTGAACTGTGACAATTTGTGGTGTAAATTTAACTGGCTTTTGAGACACAACCTGTTAGATACCATACAAAACTGGTAAATCTATTTCACCAGTCAGTTGTTAAGCTCCTAGTTCTTGCTACACTTTCAGAAATTGCTAGTTTAATGTCCAGCACTCCTGACCCAGATTCAGAAATACAGCAAAAACCATGACTTTCTTTAAGGTTTTGCATACTGGTCAGGAAAGTTACTGTTGCAGCTGTTTGCCAATATGTAGGGAAAGAAATACTTGCAAGGAGGGAAAGCCACATGGAGGGAGACATGAAAGGCTCTTCACTGTTAACCTACTGTACCTCAGTGCTCTCACAGCCCTGCCATTACAGGTCTGTGAGACTAAATGAGAGTAATAAATATACTCTGTAAGAAAAATATTAAACTTTTCTTCACTGAAGAGCAATGAAAAATGCCCAATAGATAGCAGCACCAGGAGACTAAGTGATCAATAAATATGTTTCTGTTAAAGAAAACCCCAAAACTGCAGAATGCAGTGCAAAATGCAGACTGACTACAGACAGTAGCAAAGCAGTTATAAGATACCTGTCTCATCAACATTATTCACAGGATCACAGGATGTCAGGGATTGGAAGAGACCCAAAGAGATCATCAACTCCAACCCCCCTGCCAGAGCAGGACCATACAATCTAGCTCAGGTCACACAGGAACACATCCAGACAGACCTTGAAAGTCTGCCTGGGGGGAAATGCCACTACCTCTCTGGGGAGCCCGTGCTCTGTGACTCTTACAGTAAAGAAGTTCCCCCTTGTGTTGAGGTGGAACCTCCTGTGCTGGAGCTTATATCCATTGCTCCTTGTCCTATCCCAGGGAGCAAGTCAGCAGGGAGCAAAAGAGCAGAGCCTCTTGTTCTCTTCTTGACACCCAGCCCAGTTACTTATAAACATGTATTAAATCCCTTCTCAGTCTTCTCTTCTCCAGACTAAAAAGCCCCAGATTCTTCAGCCTCTCCTCATAAGACAATGTTCCAGTCCCCTAATCACCCTCATAGCCCTCCATTGGACACCCTCAAGCAGATCCCTGTCCCTTTAAAGTTATCTCCTGGTTCTCATGAACAAAGTTTGCTTAGCTAATGCTAAATATTTCTCTGACAGTCTATCTGAAATGTTTACAGATGGCTAAGATTTTGGGCTTCAACAAGTCACTGGTGAAAATTCAGGACCTGCTATTAAAACTCATGGAAACATCGATGAAAGCATTCCATGAAAACACATAAAGATTTCACAGCTCTGATAGAGGCACTTCCCTTGGTACACAAAGGCTTTCACACAGGTATCAGGCTTCAGTAAGCAGAGTGGAGACACCTCCTGCTCTCCAATGGTACCTGCTCTACTACCTTCTTCAAGAGAAAGCAGATTCAGTCATAAACACAGTACTGGTATCCTCCTGTGATCATCCCTTTAGACTTCCTATCCATTTCCTGGAATTTGTGATGCAGGATATCTGACCATATCTCACTATGAATTTTTGGCACTGGATCCCCTTTCACAAGCACTGCATCTCTGAAAAGATGTTTCCGATCTGCAGAGGAGAGAACTCATAGAGTGGTGTAGTGGTTTGGGTGTTACCTCTCCCCCCACACTTAAGAAAATCACCCAGTCTAGACTCAGATGTCTGGAAATTAAGGAATGAAGTTCTATTTACAGCTTAGCACAATACACAAGCGGATATACACAAGGACATACAGTTATATACAAATTGAAAGTGATACAGAAACACAACAGCCCTCCCAGAAACCAGAGTCCCCAGAAGGGGCTCCCAACCACCCTTCCCCCTCCTTTCCACTCCTCTACCTTATCCTAGACTTTGCCTTATGTTCAAGGTGAGTTTGGAGGATCAGCCAGAGGGATTAGAAAGCATAAGGATTAGTTACACAGACAGCAGGATAGGGAGAAAAGTACAGGCAGACAGAGACACACAGTGACTCTGTTATGTATGTTTGTATACATCTCAGCAAGCCTATGAGTGCAGTAGACATCACCATTGTTTCTTTTTCACAGCCTATAATCCAATTCTTCTCAGCAAAATATTCCAGCTAGCTTCAAACTAGCACAAATGGTTATATGCCCTGTGGTATCATCAAAGAGTATGGTTGTAAACCTACAATTTAAAGCTAGATGTTGAGTAAAAGGTCAGTTTAAATTACTCTGCTTGGCCACTGACAACAAAGCCTTAAAGTGGAAATGTGGCTTCGGAACAAAACATTCAAGTGATCCACAGGCAGATTATTTGGATGAGTGTGCCTAGCTACCAGACACCACTACTTTCACTTGGCCACCTCTCTTTATCCACTCATGGCTAAGAATGCTCGACAATATCAAGACTGATATTGTATGTCCCTTTTAATCCCTCTTTTCTCATTTTTTTCCCCCTTAAAATAAGTATTTTATATAACCAAGACAGTATAAATCAAAATTGTCAAACCACAAGAGAAAAATCCCAGTGGGAGTATATTTCTTTCAACATAAACAGCACTTTTATTATAGAATCAAACCAATGCCACTTTCACTGCAATGTTTCTCTGCCTATTTTGCTTCAGTATTCTGCCTAAGATCTGTCCCAACATTTCCTAGTGAGGAAATTGGCCAGGAAGGCTGATGCCATTCTGGAGTGTATTCAGAAGGCTGTGGCTAATAAGTCAAGAGGGTTTCGCCTGCCCCTCTACTCTGCCCTGATGGGGCCACATCTGGAGTACTGTGATCAGCTCAGGGGCCCCCAGTTCAAGAGGGACATAGAACTGCTTAAGAGTGTCCAGTGCAGAGCCATAAAGATGATTAAGGGAATGGAACATCTCTCTTACGAGGAGAGCCTGAGTGAGCTGGGGCTCTCTAGCTTGGAGAAGAGGAGCCTGAGGGGTGACCCTATTAATGTCTATAAATATGTGCAGAGTGAGTGCCAGGAGGTTGGAGCCAGGCTCTGCTGGGTGATGCCCAATGACAGGACAAGGGGCAATGGGTGGAAGCTGAGGCATAGGAAGTTTTAAGGAAACATGAGGAGGAATTGACTGGATAGGGCATATATTCTCTTCTATTCTGTTCTATTTTTTCTCCTGTGAGGGTGACAGAGCACTGGAACAGGCTACCCAGGGGGGTTGTGGGGTCTCCCTCTCCGGAGATATTCAAAACCTGCCTGGACATGTTCTGGTGTGATCTGGTCTAGGTGATCCTGCTCTGGCAGGGGGAATTGGACTAGATGAGCTTTGGAGGTTCCTTCCAGCCCCTGGCATTCTGTGATTCTGTGATTTGTCATCACTGAAAGAAGCACATCCAAGTGAAAATCAAACCTGCAAACATTATTGTTTTCTGCATTGGCTGTAGTAGTCTAGGAAGAGCAGTGAGCAATTATTCTTCACAGGTCTCCAATGTGTTTCCCTGCTATATGGTGTGAGTAGGGTGCAAAATCATTTTGAAATAGAAAATCATTTTGAAACAGATTAAGAAAAGTAGGAGTATTTCCTTACATGCCATGAAGATTCATACTTCTGTTTTCTTTTGTTGTTTTTAATGAGCTTTAATGCTTTCTTGTTTTTAATGGGCTGCCCAGGGAGGTCTCTTCAAACCTGGTTGATTCTATGACTCTGCGCTGGTACCCTGCCACTTCTGTGTATGTGTCTCTTGTACAAAGGCATACACTTCCCTAAGAGCAAAGCACTGTATTTCCTAAAGCTCTCATCACCAGTAAACTAAATAGTTAAGGATGAAACAGATTACAACAGAAAGATCCATTTTGGATCACAATCTTTGTGTCTGAGTCAAAAAGTTAATTCAGCCTTCATCAAAGTCTGATCTGCTTGGATCTGAGAAAGGTTTTCAACACAATCTGATATATTCCACATTGGTACATTGGTACACATCCTATCAATAGACTGATATAATCTGTACATACATTAAAGTTATCATCTAAAAACTACACAACCAACCTGAAAATCACTTTTTTTTTTTGCCTAACTATATTGAAAGTATTATAGCAAGAAGTAAAAGCAGAGGCTCCAGTTTAGAATGCTTATGTTCATATTCACTATTCTCTAGGTCACTCCACTGTAGTAATGTCCAGCAGATTGAGGGAGGTTCTCCTCCCCCTGTACTTTGTCCTGGTGAGAACTCATCTTGAATCCTATGTTCAGTTTTGGTCTCCCCAGTTTAAGAGGGACAGGGATCTGCTGGAGAGGGTCCAGTGGAGGGCTACAAGGATGATGAGGGGACTGGAGGGCATGGCTTATGAGGAGAGGCTGAGAAACTTGGGACTTTTTATTCTGGAAAAGAGCAGATTTAGAGGGGATTTGATAAATGTTTATAAGTATCTGAAGGCTGTCAGGTGTGGGGGGGCAGGCTCTGCTCACTGCTCCCTGGGATAGGTCAAGGAGCAATGGGTGTAAGTTGCAACAAAAGAGGTTCCGCCTCAACACAAGGGGGAACTTCTTTACTGCAAGGTCCACAGAGCACTGAAACAGGCTGCCCAGAGAGGTTGTGGAGTCTCCTTCTCTGGAGACTTCCAAGGCCTGTCTGGATGTGTTCCTCTGTGATCTGTGTTAAATAGTATTGTCCTGCTCTGGCAGAGGGGTTGGACTCGATGATTTCCTTGGGTCCCTTCCAACCCCTAACATCCTTTGAGCCTGTGAATTTCTTGAAGTTAAAAATACTCTTTGAATCTTCAGCAGAGAAAAAGAAAACAAAAGCACAAAACATATTGTTACAGTGATGCTCTATCATGAATTTTAGATTATTGGGATGCCAACTGGCTATGACTAGACTAAATATTTCCTTTAGGTTTTCAAAGTCCAAACAAATCAAGATGACAGTTTTCAAAAGTGTCTAATCAATTCTCAGGTGCAAAACTGCAAATTGCCACAAATATACTTCCCAAGTTTGCATGGAAGACTAAGTAGTGACAGCAAATGACTTAACTAGGGGGGAAAGAGGCTTTTGTTCACAAAGATGTGTTTTGAACACAGAGAATTCAGACTGTTAGTTAAAACTGCTCTATGACGTTCAAAGGGAAAAAAAAATCTTGGTTCACTTAGAGATAGCATGCAGAGGTGTAGAGAAAGAGGATCATAGAATCAACCAGGTTGGAAGAGACCTCCAAGATCATCCAGTCCAACCTAGCACCCAGCCCTGTCCAATCAACCAGACCATAGCACTAAGTGCCTCATCCAGGCTTTTCTTGAACACCTCCAGGGACGGCAACCCCACCACCTCCCTGGGCAGCCCATGCCAATGCCAATCACTCTCTCTGGGAAGAACTTCCTCCTAACATCCAGCCTATACTTCCCCCAGCACAACTTGAGACTGTGTCCCCTTGTTCTGTTGCTGGTTGCCTGGCAGAAGAGACCAACCCCCACCTGGCTACAATCTCCCTTCAGGTAGTTGCAGACGGCAATGAGGTTACCCCTGAGGATAATCTTGTACACAACAGTGTTGGAAAGGAAGAGTAAGATTCTTGTTCATTTGTCATAAAAACACCTCACATGTGTCAGTAGATGAGTTTTCTGGGACCCTGGGAACCCTTAACAAAAAGCTAGGAATAATGTGCAAGGGAAATATGTTTCATAGAATCATAGAATGGTTTAGGTTGGAAGGGACTTCAATGATCATCTAGTTCCAACCCCCCCACCGTAGGCAGGTAAACCTCCCACTAGAACAGGTCACACAAATCCTTGGGAACTTACTTAGTTTGCAAAAAATTCATTTCTCTAAGGAAGTATTTTGCAGCAGCTCTTCATTTCCTAGTCTCCCTGTAAATCAGGGAATACCACAGTAGAGACTATTTTTTTGGTGGTATTTGCAATCCAGTCAGAATCAAAAAAAGTATTGGAAGCCTCCCACTAAAGGAAGTCTGAACCAGGCAAAAATCAAAGGAAAGCACTGAAGTCTGCTCTGCACAAAGAAAATAACTTTGTGTCCTGTCCTTCCATCTAGAAATGTTAATAACTCGGGCAAGTGCCCAGTTAAGGTTGAGATGTGGTGACTCCTGGACAGCAGTGAAAACTCGTTTGCCAAGCACTCAATGGATTGAGGAAGAGCTGACGTGTTTCACTTTATTTTTAATTCTTAAAATCGACTTAATTGCTGCAAAACAGCCTGGCAGATGATGTATAATTTTGTTGTTGGTGCTAGGCACAGTGTTGCTGGAACTCAATGTCTTTCTTACTTGGTGAAACTACATCTACGCAGCTCCTCATGGAGAAGATTCATGGTTCTGAATACTTAACATTTCCTCTGTTAGGAGAAAGTTTTCCCCCAAACCTGATAAACTCGAAATGATCAACAACATGATTCTGCAAAGACACTTTTGAAACAGCTTTTCTTTTGGAGGAAAATATGGTTAAGCATCTTTTTTTCCCTGCTCTCTGCAAAGACAATTTACCTTGCATGAACTCCAATGATTGTTTAAAGTTCTCTGCCTTTATCTTTCCCTTGCAGACAAGTACAGCAACTGCTGAAGAGGGAAGTTTCTGTAAAAGTCTTTTTTAATTTAATATTTAATTTAATTTAATTTTTTTTCCCCTGGAGGAGCAGTAATGTGCATATTTTGAGTCAGAAATAGATTGTTAAAAAATCACCAGTCCATAGTTTTGTTTCTCTGCAGGATGCAGTAACTTGATTTGCCATTGGAATGGGCTGCCCAGGGAGGTGGTGGAGTCACCATCACTGCAGGTGTTCAAGAAAAGACTGGATGAGGCACTTAGTGCCATGGTCTAGTTGACTGGATAGGGCTGGGTGCTAGGTTGGCCTGGATGATCTTGGAGGTCTCTTCCAACCTGGTTGATTCTATGATTCAAGGTACTCTTATGTGTGTGATTCTTTACTGAACGTTTACACAAATAAAATTTACCAGGTAGCTGCCTCAACCTCAAACTCCTCCTCAGACACCATCTCAGTCTCATGGACTATGAGATAGTAGTGGTCAGTCATGGTAACCTTGTTTTTATAAGACTGAACAACACTTATCTCCTTCTTCATATCCCTTCTATGTATCAGTTTCACTGCTGTTTTATGAAAGAAAACCTGTCTGTTTCAGGAGGGGCTGTGGCAGTGCTTGGGATGATGATCATGGAATCATAGAATTAACCAGGTTGGAAGAGACTTCCAAGGTCATCCAGGCCAACCTACCACCCAGCCCTCTCCATTCAACTACACCATGGCACTAAGTGCCTCATCCAGGCTTTGCTTGAACACCTCCAGAGACAGCAAACCCACGACCTCCCTGGGCAGCCCATTCCAATGCCAATCACTCTCTCTGGCAACAACTTCCTCCTAACATCCAGCCTATACCCCTCCTGGCACAACTTGAGACTGTGACCCCTTGTTCTGTTGCTGGTTACCTGGCAGAAGAGACCAACCCCCACCTGGCTACAGCCTTCTTTCAAGTAGTTGTAGACAGCAATGAGGTTTAACAAGGTCAAGTGCTGGGTCCTGTACTTGAGTCACAACAACCTCATGCAAAGCTGCAGGCTTGGGGGCAGAGTGGCTGGAAAGTTGCCCAGCAGAAAAGGACCTGGGAGTGCCGTTTGTCAGCTGGCTGAGCATGAGCTAGCAGTGTGCTCATGTGGCCAAGAAGACCAACAACAACAGGACTAAGCAAGTGATCAGTACTGGTGGGTCTCTTCTTCAGGCTAAACAACCCCAGCTCCCTCAGCCTCTCCTCATAGGGCTGTGCTCCAGGCCCCTCACCAGCTTCATCACCCTTCTCTGGACATGTTCCAGTACCTTAACATCTCTCTTGAATTGAGGGGCCCAGAATTGGACACAGTCCAGGCAGAATCTCTGATCAGTACAAGGCAGTGGATAACAACCATTTCTAACTGGAGGATACTAAAATGATGCCAGGTTTTCTCAGCATGAACTCTGAGAAACCATAGCATCATGTCCAAAAAAATTAGTTAAAAGCTTTCAAAGGAATAATCTCAAAGATGACATTTGTGCCCTTTTAAGAGAGATGGACATTCTAGATTTGAAAAACTTGATGGGCAACTAAAATCCCTTCTCTCTATTCAGTGCACACCTAATGATAAGACCTCTGTGTCCCATAAGGCAATTCATTATAAAATACTCACTTAATGACTGTGAGGCAAAATGCTGCCACACACATGATCTTGAGCTAAGCAGCCAATTTAATATGATTAGATGTTGGTCTCCCTTTTCTCCTTTTGGCATTCAGAACAGTTCAGAGCTAAATAGAAAAGAACAGACATTTGGTTTGGGGTTTGGGGTTTTTTGTTTTGGTTTGTTGGGTGGGGTTTTTTTGCTTCTCAGCAGATAAATTATTACATTCTCAGAACATAAAACAGTATATATAAAGCCCTGCCACCTATTGGAGTTAGTAACAGGGTGTCTATCTGTTTGCCTGATGATGGTATGATTTTACCCAATTCTCTTCCTTACTCACAGACCACTAATACAATGACAATCTTTGTATTAGTGTGGCCAGGAGGTTGAGGGAAGTGATCCTCCCCTTCCGCTCCTCACTGGTGGGATCCCACCTGGAGTACTGCATCCAGTTCTGGAGCCACTATTACAGAAGGGATAAGGATGTGCTGGAAAGTGTGCAGAGAAGGGCCACAAGGATGATCAGAGGGTTGGAGCACCTCTCCTAGGAGGACAGATTGAGGGAGTTGGGCCTCTTCAGTCTGGAGAGGAGAAGGCTCTGAGGTGACCTTATTGTGGCTTTCAGTATCTTAAGTGGTCTACAAAAAAGCTGGGGAGGGACATTTTAGGATGTGAGGTTGTGACAGGACTAGGGGGATGGAACAAAGCTAGAAATGGGTAGATTCAGACTGGAAGAAGCTCTTCACCATGAGGGTAGTGAGACCCTGGAACAGGCTGCCCAGAGAAGTGGTGGAAGCCCCATCCCTGAAGGTGTTTAAGGTCAGGCTGGATGTGGCTCTAGACAGCCTGATCTAGTGTGAGGTATCGCTGCCCATGGCAGGGGACTTGGAACTAGCCGATCCTTGTGGTTCCTTCTGACCCTGACTGATTCTATGATGTTAAGCTATTTGAATTATTAGGCTACAACTGAAAGGTCTGAATGGATCTTTGTCACAGTAATCACAACCTGGCTTCTGCCCACCTAGGACCGTGCTTACAGGGATGAGGCCACCTTGTCCCTCTCCCAGGTGCTCTGTGTTTCTGCAGTCTCCTAGAGCTGCTGAGTGAGGGGCTAATAGAACCCTGATACACAGAAGCTGACGTTAATTTTACGTGCAAGCTTGCAAAAGTTTTTTGTTTGATATGAGACCACCAGACAAATGGAATTCCTCAGCCAGGGGAGCAGGCAGGGCGAAATCACCTACAGACTGTCTCAGTCCATTTGCCAAACCCATCACAGAAAACAAAACCACCAAAGACACAGAAGCTAGCTCAGCCTTTTATGGCAGTATGATATTTCTTTTCCTTCTCTCTACCCTGAAAATGACAGTTTGGCCTGAGTCACAATGCAAATGTAGCACAGCAAGACAAACTTGACTGATGAGCATAAGAATAGAGCAGTGGTTTATTTAATCAAACACTCTTATAAGCAACTAATGTAAATTAAAATGCTGAAAGGAAAAAAAAGAAAAATCAAAGTTACCCAGGCTGCTTGAATCTGCTTTAAAAGCATACCAACACTCATATCCACACCCTTTTCTCACTTCTTTAGTTCTTCCTGGAACTGTAATACAGTTCTGTTTTCTTTTTTTTTTTTTAATATATAATTAAATAAAAACCACAAACCAGACCTTTCGAACAGGATTGTACTTTACATTAACCAAATATTCCCTCACGAGTGAGTCAGTCTGCGATGCCCATTAATGGCTAGCAGCTCCGTTAAAAAGGGTGAGCACAAAAAGCCCTTGGATGGTTTATTGTTTAACATGGAAGCACCCGGAACAATGGATGGGCAGTTTTTTTCCATGAAGTAAAATAATCACATTTAATTAGCTAAATGCACACAGCATCTGATTCTGTCGCTGTTCTGCGTTTGGAAGTCAACTGGGTTTAATAAGATGCAACACAATAGAGTCAGTTAGTGCATTTAGTGGAGAAGTATAGGCTGGATGCTAGGAGGAAGTTGTTGTCAGAGAGAGTGATTGGCATTGGAATGGGCTGCCCAGGGAGGTGGTGGAGTCACCGTCCCTGGAGGTGTTCAAGAAAAGCCTGGATGAGGCACTTAGTGCCGTGGTCTGGTTGACTGGACAGGGCTGGGTGGTAGGTTGGACTGGATGAGCTTGGAGGTCTCTTCCAACCTGGTTGATTCTATGATTCTGTTTGCCTCTAACCTACAAAAGGAGGGCAGTTGGTTTGCTTGCATGTAAACTTACCCCTGAGTAAGTATCTAAGTTGTCCAGTGACAGCTACTCCAGACAGGTTTTCTTTTAGTGGCTACCAGTTATCTCTGACTTTATATGCCAGGCTAGAAACAAAGCAGGAGCTCACCCCAAAAACACATGTGAATGGTGGAAAAGAGAGGTGGGGGGATGGGGGTGTGAAGTGTCATTTTCATCTCTGAAATTCAAACACAACAAAGTTTCTAAAAGTAGGTAGCTCAAAGCAGAAAACATGTCTGAAATATCTATCTTTGGACTGTCATATCCCTTTCACATTTAGCCAGGAATCTTCAAGAAGCTGAAGTGTTTATTCTGAGTGTAAATGTGATCAGAAGAGGATAAAGCACAAAACCGGCTGCCTGTCTGTGAGAGAGAGAAAAAAAAATAAACCAAGAAAGTTGTTTAGGAGCTTATTTATTCATGTAGTCAATAAGATTGCCTCCCTACTGAAAAGAAATCAGAGAATACCAATAACCTGACAATGCATTATACCTACTGTGAAGTCTATTAATTGTATGTTAGCTTATTGGATATACTTGCCCGCAGTACAAGGGCAGGGATTGATTTTCAGTGGCATGTTTGAAAATAAAATAATCAGGTCATACAAAGACAAGAATACATTGGCAAACCTCCAGATAAAGCCACCATTTGGCTATCTTGAAAGAGAGGTCTATTTAACATAGGAAAAGGAGTGGGTAGGTAACCATTAAATACCTTTTAATGCATCTGCTGCCATTGAGAGTTATTGCAGAGAAACCAAATATTTAAAGGAGAAAGAAAGGCACTCCGGAACCAAGGTTTTGCAAATGACCACTCCTAGAAATAATCTAATCCTTTAATAGTAAAAAGCCAGTTGAAGAGGCAAAAAGACAACCCACCCTGTCAGCAGTTTAGGCTTTGAGAAAACTCAGCTGAGCAGGGAAGATCAGAGAGGCTTATAAAGCATCATTCCTTCAAATCATTTGCATAAGAAAGCAAATTAATGCTGCACCCCAGACCTGCTAAAAGGAAGACAAATTGCTGCACAAGGTGTTAGGGGAGACTTAAGTGCTGAGCTGGATTATCAGAAGGGAACAAAACTGTACAACAAATTATTGATTGTATGTGAGTATGTGTGCATGTACAAATGTCAAACAGGGAAACTAACTGGCACAGCTTGCTCTCCATCCATGTCCAGCAAATGCATGGTGATATCAAATGTCACCATAACAAAATCCAGTAAGCTGATCTCACAGCAGTGAGAAGAAGGCTGTTGGTTCACTGTACTTTGCAAGCACTGCATCGGTTTGTCTCATGTTAGTTTTATATTTCTCTTTAGAGTCAGAAAGACTAGTAAAGAAAGAATTAACTTGGTGTAACTTGGCCTTGTACTGAGTTTGCACCAGATAGTAGATAATTTTAGAGGTAAGAGACCTCCAAGATCATCCAGTCCAACCTATTGCCCAGCCCCTATAGCCAATCAACTAGACCATGGCACTAAGTGCCTCATCCATCCAGGGACAGTGACTCCACTACCTCCCTGGGCAGCCCATTCCAATGCCAATCACTCTCTCTGGCAAAAACTTCTTCCTACCATCCAGCCTAGACCTGCCCTGGCACAACTTGAGACTGTGTCCCCTTGCTCTATTGTTGGTTGTCTGGGAGAAGAGACCAATCCCCACCTGGCTACAGCCTCCCCTCAGGTAGTTGTAGACAGCAATGAGGTCTGCCCTGAGCCTCCTCTTCTCCAGGCTGCACACCCCCACCTCCCTCAGCCTCTTCTCATAGGGCTGCGTTCCAAGCCCCTCATCAGCTTCATTGCCCTTCTCTGGACATGTTCCAGTACCTCAACATCTCTCTTGAATTGAGGAGCCCAGAACTGGACACAGTATTCAAGGTGTGGCCTGACCAGTGCTGAGTACAGGGCAAGAATAACCTCCTTTGTCCTGCTGGCCACATTGTTCCTGATCCAGGACAGGATGCCATTGGCTCTCTTGGCCACCTGGGCACACTGCTGCCTCATCTTCAGCTACTATCTACCAATACCCCCAAGTCCCTTTCTGCCTGGCTGCTCTCCAGCCACTCTGCCCCTAGCCTGTAGGGCTGCTTGGGGTTGTTGTGGCCAAAGTCCTTTCCATCCTCCACAGTCTCATGATTTTAACTGAGTATTCCCCTTTACCACAAGAGTTTTTTGTTTAGCTTCACACACTTTGTGGCCACATCACTTACCGCTAACTCTTGTTTTCTTAACAGTACTGTTAGCCTGAGTGTGGCCCGGGATCAGTATCCATCACTACACTGTATTTTATTTGGCTCAATAAACCTAATGGTCTTGGCTGAGATTTTTAGTTGTCAATATTTTTTGTTTCCATATTATTAAACTATGCATTGGTGGTAGCAGAAAATGGCACTTAGACCATATAGGAAAGGCACCAATGTCATGTGAGAGGTTCAAAACTTGTTATGGAGGCAGGAATTAATTAGGCCGAGTCAGGAATTTATAAAAAGAGAGTTATTTTATTTTCCCCAAAACCTGCCCCCAAAACTATATACAGGGGATAATTTTATTTAATTAGCAGGTTCTTTCTTAGTTGGTTGAGAATATCTACACAATAGGGTGCCACGGGTAAACTTGACTAATTTGAANTAGGGTGCCACAGGTAAACTTGACTAATTTGAAGTCAGGAGTTGGAAAAGGCTTTAGCTATTAAATATAGTGTTCCCACTATCAAATAAGGCTGAGCCGTAAGCTACTCACGACAGGGCGCAGCGCTGGCTTGAAAGAAGGATGATTCAAAGGGCTGTCCCGTGGTCTTTTCAGAGACCTTCAGGGTCGTTAAGAAGTGATAAGCAGCACAATAGGACGCTTAAGGTGAAGTCCTTGGGCGTCTTCGGAGCGAGAAGAGGCTCCCTGTGTAGAAGCTATCCAGGTGGGGGGACAACTCCAGGGCAGGCACACCAAGGTGGGAACACAATCCAAAGCGGGGACGAACTCCACAGCAGGAGCACCCCAAGGCGGGAACCCCTCGATATTTATACCTTTCTCAGACAAAGAGCTGAGTTACCACTTCCTAGGTGCAAAAAGCACACAGCCAATCCTCAGCCGAGTGCAGCGCGGGCCCGGCACGGGGCACCCCTCGTGCCGGTAGGGTCCCCCTGCTCCCCCACTTCACATCTGCAGTTCAGGGAGGGGAAACAGGTCTGTTTGCACCTTTTTCCTCTCCCATTCAATCCACAGAGGGAGAGGAAATTTCTGGGGTACACAGGACCTCCAGGACAAAACTATAGTGCAGCAGCAGCTACCAAAGAGCTTCCTCAGTAAGTGTCCGGCACGCATATGTTAAAGCCTTGGATTAGGCAATGGTGTGCTACTTGAGTTTGCACTCAGTTATCTGGAAATTGAAGTGATATGTCAACATTGTCAAATGGGCACTTCTAGGCACTTCTGTGAGAGAAAACTTGTTAGCATGAGATAGGAGCATAAACTTAATGTTCTAATAGCATAACTAATTTTCTTCTCCATTTATAGCACACAAACATCTAGCCTGACCACTGAGTGTGGTGGGGTCTTTACCTCCTTTCTGGTTTTATTCACTAGGAACTCACTCAACAATTTCAGCAGTTTGTGAGTCTCCAGAATTTGCCACAGTTTCCAAAAATCCTATTCTTTCCAAATATGCAAACATTTTGTTTTCCTACATCCAAAGTCACAGAATCACAGAATATGTCTGGTTGGAAGAGACCATCCAGTCCAACCTTTGATCCAGCACTGAAGGGTCAACACTAAACCATGTCCCCAGGCCCCAGGTCCATACAGAGCTTGAACACCCTCAAGGATAGTGATTCCATCACTGCCCTGGGCAGACCATTCCAATGTTTAGAGTAGAATCATAGAATCAGTCAGGGTTGGAAGGGACCACAAGGATCAGCCAGTTCCAACCCCCCTGCCATGGCCAGGGCCACCCCACCCTAGATCAGGCTGGCCACAGCCTCATCCAGCCTGGCCTTAAACACCTGCAGGGATAAGGCCTCAACCACCTCCATGGGCAACCTATTCCAGGCTCTCACCACTCTCATGCTGAACAACTTCCTTCTCACATCCAGTCTGAATTTTCCCACCTCCAGCTTTGCTCCATAAACCCTTTCAGGTTTGATAACCCTTTCACTGAAGAAGCATTCCACAGGATCACAGGATGTCAGGGGTTGGAAGGGACCTCCATAGGTCATTGAGTCTAACCCCCCTGCCAGAGCAGCATCATAAAATCTAGCTCAGGTCACACAGGAGCTCATCCCATGGAGAATTTGCTGAAAGACCTCACACTTTGTGTGTGTATATATTTATCATTTGTATTTGTTTTTCTTTTTCATTTTTATTTCTTAGTTTTCCTCATTATTTCCTCATTTTTTCCCTCTTAGCCAGATGTGATTTGCTCTTCTTCAGCCAACATAGTGAGCCAGTGAAGACGTCTGGTTACTACTCCAAGCAGAAATGACAGAGAGTCATTCATGGAAAGGCTGATTTCAATGCAAGCACTACAGTCCAGTTTTCATTTTTGTTTTTTTTAATCTCCCTTCTCCCCCATCTTCCTCTTTTCCTCTCCATCTCCTTCCTTTTCCTCTCCATCTCCCAAGCATAAATATAGGCTGAGCAGTGATTGGCTGGAGAGCAGCCATGAGGAGAGGGATTTGGGGGTGCTGGTGGGCGAGAAGCTCAACATAAGCCAGCAGTGTGCACTTGCAGCCCAGAAAGCCAACCAGAGCCTGGGCTGCATCAGGAGAAGTGTGGCCAGCAGGGCAAGGGAGGCGATTCTCCCCCTCTGCTCTGATGAGACCCCATCTGCAGTACTGCATCCAGTTCTGGAGCCTCCATTACAAGAAGGATGTGGAGATGCTGGAGCGTATCCAGAGAAGGGTCACAAGGATGCTCAGAGGGCTGAAGCAGCTCTGCTATGAGGATAGACTGAAAGAGTTGGGGCTGTGCAGTCTGGAGAAGAGGAGGCTCCAAGGCAATCTTCTTGTGGCCTTCCAGTATCTGAAGGGGACCTACAAAAAAACTGGGGAGGGACTTTTCAGGATATCAGGGAGTGACAGGACTAGAGGAGCAAAGCTGGAGGTGGGTAGGTTCAGGCTGGATGTAAGGAGGAAGTTGTTCAGCATGAGAGTGGTGAGAGCCTGGAATGGGTTGCCCAGGGAAGTGGTTGAGGCCTCATCCCTGGAGGTGTTTAAGGCCAGGCTGGCTGAGGCTGTGGCCAGCCTGACCTAGGGTAGGGTGTCCCTGCCCATGTCAGGGGGATTTGAAAGATGATCCTTGTGGTCCCTTCCAACCCTGACTGATGCTATGATTCCTTCCAGCACCGCTTCCCCTTTTCCACCCTATCTGCCCCTTTCCCACTCCACACCTCATTTTCCCCCTTTTTTGCCCAAATCCAGAGCACCTGGGTTCTGTTGGAGTCTCCTCCCACCCCAGGTGTGACCACTTTGTCCTCTCTGCCCACTCCCCTTTATAATCAGCCCCAGGAAAGGCAGAAGCCCTAAGCTGTGCCCAACTGGGCAGAGGGATCCTCCTCCTGTTACCACTGGTGAGTCCTTATGGTGCACCCTGGGTGAATGGGAGTGGATTCAAAGGCTGGGGGGCCTGGTGGCCCCCCAGTTAGGCAGGATAGAGGCTTGGTCAGGACACTGTCACTTTTTTTGGCTAGCTTGTAGAATAACTGCTGACGTTCAGGCTTCTACTGGCCTCAGAGCCTAGCCCAGGAAGGGCCTTCCAACATCACCGGTTGTGCAAGAACTATCAGGCAGAACAGGCAGTGCTGGCTGCAGCAAGACTTTAAATGGCTTTTCCCAGTTCTGTTCCACATCCCATGGCTTCTGCTGAGCTTAATGCTCTTCTTTTTCCTTATCCCATAGGAAGCTGATCCGTCACTAGTCAGTATTTCTCTTTTGAAATACATCTTCAGATAATGCCTGAGGTCCCTTCCAGCTTAAGCCATTCTATGTCATTGCTCTTTTCCTGACTTGCTTCCTGTGACTGATTTTGCACTGCAGTTGACATTCTGCATCAAACTGCCTTTTGCAGGTCCCTTTTCCATAGAGGGACTGACAAATGCAAGTTTCCTAATATCCAGCCTGAACCTCCCCTGGTGAAGCTTGAAACCATTTTCTTCTAGTCCTGTGACATTTCATCAAGGAAAAGAGGCTGGCCCTGGTCTCACTCCAGCCTTCCTTCAGGTAGTTATAGAGACCAGTAAGGTCTCCTCTCAGCCTTCTTTTCAACTGCAGGTCCCTCAGCTGCTCCTTATAGTCATGTGCTCCAGACTCTCTTCAACATTTCATCATTTTTCATTTTGATTTATTTTTGATGAAGGAGGTATTGCAAATGCCAAGTTCTGCTTGAACCAAAACACTTTTTTTTTCATTTCAGCAAAAGAAGAAAAACAATTTCAGAACTGTGTAAGACAGCCTTTTATTTTTGTAGTTTAATAGTGCAGCGTAAAAGGCATTATTCACAGAGTTAACCAGGTTGGAAAAGACCTCTAGGGTCATCAAGTCCAACCTATCACCTAACCCTTCTAACTAAACCACGGTGTTAAGTGCCTCATCCAGTCTCCTCTTAAACATCTCCTGGGATGGTGACTCCACCACCAAATTGGGCAACCCATTCCAATGCCAATCACTCTTGCTGTGAAAAACTTATTCCTAACATTCAGCCTAAACCTGCCTTGGTGCATTTTGAGATTGTGTCCTCTTGTTCTGTCACTAGATGCCTGGGAGAAGAGATCAACCCCTGCCTGGCTACAACATACTTTCAGATAGTTGTAGAGAGCAGTAAGGTCTCCCCTGTGCCTTATTGCTGAGGAACCCCAGCTCCCTCAACATCTCCTCATAGGGTTGTCCTCCAGCCCCTTCACCAGCCTTGTTGTCCTTCTCTGGGCACGTTCAAATGGCTCTAGCCTATTCTGATTTCATGGGCACTTTGGCTCTGCGTTGACTTCCCACTGATCTGATAAGAAGCAGAAATTCAGTGATCTGGGAGAGATCTGCAAGCTGGATGCCCTGTATGAGTGATCACCAGCACACAAACAAAAACTAGATTATTTTGAATAGCAGCTATGATCCAGCTTGTTTGTCAGATCTGAATGTTTCGTGAAAGAGCATATTGTTGTCACAAGTAAGCACCATAGAATTAACCAGGTTGGAAGAGACCTCCAAGATCATCCACTTCAACCTAGCACCCAGCCCTAGCCACTCAACTAGACCATGGCACTAAGTGCCTCATCCATGCTTTTCTTGAACACCTCCAGGGACAGCAACTCCACCACCTCCCTGGGCAGCCCATTCCAATGCCAATCACTCTCTCTGGCAAGAACTTCCTCCTAACATCCAGCCTATACCTCCCCCGCACAACTTGAGGCTGTCCGCTTATTCTGTTGCTGGTTGCCTGGCAGAAGAGCCCAAGCCCCACCTGGTTACAACCTCCCTTCAGGTAGTTGTAGACAGCAATGAGGTCACCCCTCAGTCTCCTCTTCTCCAAGCTAAACAACCTCAGATCCCTCAGCCTCTCATCACAGGGTTTGTGGCCGCCAGAAGTGATGTTGCTGTTTGTGCTCCAGGCCCCTCACCAGCTTTGTCACCTTTCTCTGGACATGTTCCAGCACCTCAACATCTCTCCTGAATTGAGGAGCCCAGATCTGGACACAGTACTCAAGGTGTGGCCTGACCAGTGTTGAGTACAGGGGAAGAATAACCTCCCTTGTCCTGCTGGCCACACTGTTCCTGATCCAGGACAGGATGCCATTGGCTCTCTTGGCCACCTGGGCACACTGCTGGCTCATCTTCAGCTGCTATCTACCGGTACCCCCAAGTCCCTTTTTGCCTGGCTGCTCTCCAGCCACTCTGTCACCAAAGTGCTATTAGTTCATGACCCTTTTCATTCTTTCTAAGAAAGCATCACACCAAGTACCTGAGGAGAGGAAAAAAAAAAAACCTTAGCCTGATGTCCTGAAGTTAATCTAACTATTAAGGTATCAAAGAATTTGGCACTGAGTTAATAAATCATTCTGGTAAGCATTGTTATGAAATAGGGTGCAGGAAGAAGCAAATAACCCCACGGAAATCAATCTGTCAAGGGCTGAAAAACATTACAGTAAAAATGAATATATTTTAACTGCTTCTCAGCTGTTTAGCTGCTGAGCCATAAAAATACAGACTTTTTCTGTGTACTGCAGACCAGATAGTGTCAATATGTCTAGCTTCAGCGTGGATTATTTATAACAGAGCAAAGGCAGTGCTAAGAGATATGCTCATGGGCAAATCTAAAACCTGATGAAGCTGCTTGATACTATTGTAAGAAATATGTATTAGAAATACTTAGGTAGTTCTACCTGGGTTAGAATTAATTGTGTCATTGATGAAGCAAGGCATGAAATACTCTTTCTAATGCCTTTTCATTAGCCATTCTAATGGAAGGCATAACATTAACAAACTGAATATGAGTGTGGAAAGCTGAGAAGGTTAATCATCAAATTACACATAGGGGAGATTCAAACCACATGTTCTGCATATGTGTTCAAAATGGTTGATGCTCCTATTTCCCCATCCAGTCCTTGTGCAAGGACTGACTTCATTAGATAGACTTAATATTAATATTTGAAAGAACTATCATCAAGGGTCATTGACCTGCTGTCTGCTCTGACTGCAAAAGCATCCTCTTGTTGAATTATGCATAGCTGTATTTATGTTCTAATTTAAATATCATTTAATATTTAACTTGTTGTTGTATATTTGCAGAGTTAACTACATGGTCCTCTGCTTGTCACCAGGCCTGCATGTTTCAGGGCCATAAAACATAGTCTGCATTGACTTCCCTGTAAAGCTCTACTTGTAAGAGCTTTTTTAAACCTGGGGGGGGGGGGGGAAGGAGGAAAAAAAAAAAAGATTAAATCATCTACAAAAGGAAGAAAGAATAAAAGAGACTAATGTTCTGTCTGCCAAGGACCCAAAGGCACTCCTCTTCCTTGGAAGCACAAATTAAAGGAACGAATTTCGTTTTCTTAGGTTATTTAAAACTTCAATCATTTGGATGTTTATTAGATGCAGGAGAGACATTGTGAAGATGTATTTTTTTTTTCAGACCTAGCATTTTGTTAGGCAAGATGTTAAATCAGCCACCTGAGTAGCAAAGAGAAGAGAGAGTCATAAAATATTAACAGCCCACAATGTATCTTTGTTGAGTAAAAGGCTATGAGGAGGAAGATTTTGGATGTCACACCTTCCCTTCCTTTCCATCCTTCCCATAGGCAAAAGTAAAATACTCTGTCTTTTGTCTGTGCATTCTACACTGCACAGTGAAGAGCTGGCTTAAAGGAGCTTGAGCACCACAACATACAGGTTGCCAGCCTGTGGCATGCTGTTCAGCTGTAACTCAAATATCAATCCTGGCCAATAACAGTGAACCTCAGGAACTAGCTGCCTGTAGCATGATTGGCCCTACTTGTGATCATTGCCTCCAGCCCGAGTGGACAGGAGGTTGTGTCTGTGCTGAGGGAGCTCTAGAAGTGGGCTGTGGCTACCTTGCGCAATGCGGATAATGGGCAAGTTCTGTCATGAGAATAGATTTGCTCTCTCCTGGCTTCCCAAATTACCCCAGAGGAGTGAAGAAGAGCCAGACCATTAATCCACTTACCCTTGCATCAGCCTGCAGAACTGGCTGGGTGCACCGGAGGGATGGCGCAGCCTACGTGCGCAAACCTGTGTGCTGGAGATCTGCATGAGGGCTCTGCCCTAAGGGTTGTAGTCCATCTTCAGCTCCTCCAAAACTTGCCTGGCTCCACACTGCTCCTCACAGAGCACTCCTGCCCACAGCACTTGCACAAACCTCTCCCCAAAACCTTCTAGGATTCTTCAGGCCAAGATCAGTGACCTCCCGGCCCCCATCTTCCCTCTAGCCTGATCAAAGAAGCCTGGAGTGGGAGTGAAATGTGGACTACAGTAAGAGGTAATGTCTTTAGACTACGCTCAGCATTCCTACAGCAAAACTCTTGGCCAGGCTGAAGCTAGCAGAATATAGGAAAACATCTTGATGCAAACTTTGTATCATCAGCTTCAAAACTGCATCAGGGCTACAATAGTGAGTTATCACTGCTACGAATGGCACAAATTAAGTGTGTTTTCAAAATAGTCTGTACTCCAGTACACAACAAAGTACTGACAGAAGCAAATAAATAATTAGTCTAGCTGAAAAATCTCACCAAAAAGCAGTTTCTTGACTGTGACAAATAAGCAGTCTGCTGATGTAACAAGAGGAACAATATAGCTGTACATAACCTTCCACTAATGGAGCTTCTTGCTTTCAACATTAATTACTCCAGCAAAGCTGTAGAATGAAAAATATTTTGCCTTAAAAGTATTTTTTTCATAGCAGAAAAAAAAAATATATATATATTTGTAGGGAGACTTTAATTAGAACAATAAACCTCTCCCATTTACCTTTGTGCTTTAATTAGCTTTAATGTGCAAGTAAAAGGAGGTTTATGTCATTTCTGAAGACAAAACGATTATCAAATCACAGCTGTCTCGTGGCTTTCCTGCAATACTTCAGGAATATGACTTTCTGGAGTGGGCATTGATATTTTCATCTCATTTTGGTTGGGATGGATGATCTTGGAAGTCTCTTCCAACCCGGTTGTTTCTATGATTTGCCAAGTTGTGGATTCTAAGGCTGGAGGAGATTCGGGGGGGGTTGTGGTTTGGGTTGGGTTTTTTTGGAGAGTGGGGCTTCATGATGGGATTTTTAATTTTTTTTTTGTTTGTTTATTTTCAGAGAATCAGCCAGGTTGGAAGAGACCTCCAGGATCATGAAGTCCAACCTACAACGCAGCCCTGTCCAATCAACTAGACCATGGCACTAAGTGCCTCATCCAGGCTTTTCTTCAACACCTCCAGGGACGGTGACTCCACCACCTCCCTAGGCAGTCCATTCCAGTGCCAATTGCTCTCTCTGTGAGGAACTTCCTCCTAACATCCAGCCTATACCTCCCCTGGTACAACTTGAGACTGTGTCCCCTTGTTCTGTTGCTGGTTGCCTGGGAGAAGAGACCAAGCTCCACCTGGTTACAGCCTCCCTTCAGGTAGTTGTAGACAGCAATGAGGTCAGCCCTGAGCCTCCTCTTCTCCACGCTACACACCCCCAGCTCCCTCAGCCTCTCCTCACAGGGCTGTGCTCCAGGCCCCTCACCAGCCTTGTTGCCCTTCTCTGGACACATTCCTGTATCTCAACATCTCTACTGAAGAACCACTGAAGAATTTTAGGCTGTTGCTCCTTCTCTGTTGAGGCAAGAACCAGATAGCAGAGGTAGTACTGTCTTCTGCCTGAAAACTTCCAAATTTCTTTCAGAAACTCTTCCAAAACAGCAATTTCTCAAATCATCTTACAGGTGCCACAGATGCACAGAATGATTTCTTGTTAGGAACACAACTCATTGCTGCTAGGGAAATAACAAAGTGAGAGTCCTACCAAGTCCAGTTGAATATTTCTGGTGTGTCTCATAGTTTTGTGGGTTGTTGGTTTTGTTTGTATGAGAGGGTTTTTGCTGGTGGTGTTGGTTTGGTATTTTTTCTTTTTTAAGAGCTGATATAGTTCAGGTACGACTTCACAGAGGTGTACTTGCAATTCACAAGACCAGACCATGGAGGTAAACAAGCTATACCTGAACAAACTGCACTGTATAGCACCTTAAAGGGCTATGCAGGCTCATGCTGCCATGCAGGCTGGTAATCAGATCCACTTTTCGTCCGAGTTCCCCAGATGAGACATTAACTTCACTAAGTATCAGCCTCAGTATACTGAGTTTAATACATCTGAATTGAGCAAATGAGGCTACCTAGGAAGTGTTTACTATTGCTCTTTATTTTTTTTTTAAGATGAGCCCTGGAAAAGACACTTTCAGAAGAAGTTGAGGTATGAACCCAGAATAAGAAGTTCCATTATGGCAGTAGGAAGAAAATAAGAGGAGAAGCCAGGAAGAAGATGAGCGAATCAGTTGTAACAACAGTCAAACAGGGTAGATTCTAGCCTTAGGGTCTTGTATTTACTTTAGGTACTGAATGACAGAACAGTTAGTTTCAGTATATGTTTAAATATAAAATGCTATTAAACTTGATAGGGTGGCTTGGAAACTTCTGAAGTGCCAAGCAGATTAATTTGGCTATCATTTACTGAGGAGAGGCATACAATTTGCTCAGGAATAAATAAAACTAAACTCATGGGAAATGATAACAGCAAAGAGAAAGAGAAACATGCTGCTTTCTCCTGATTTACAGAATGACCATTTCAGCACTGTCAGGTATTTAGCCCCCTAAATGCAAAATACATGTGTGTATGTATGTGTGTTTATATATAAGGGGGGGGAGGAAGGAGGGGAATGTGGAAATTCTATAGGAGTGTAGAATTTGGTGTGTAAGCTGCTTAGCTGATTGTCTATGCCAGGCTTTCCAGTAGAACACCTGAACCAGTATGATTCTCTTGATAAGACTCCCTGTTTCAAACCAGAACCTTCCTAATTCCTGCTTTGGTTTAAGTTTATCCTTATGCTTAAGCCCCAGTAAAGACTTCTGCCACTGCCAGTGTGCCTTCATTCATTTTGCTGAATTAAGCATTCGCATATTGTAATAGCTAGCAAAGAATCTGCTAAGATTGCACTGAGCAGTGATGATACTCAGATCCCACTGACAAGGGGAGCTGGTGATATTCATGAGAATTAATTCTGAAGCTAAGCACTGAGCCATACACACTGTGACCAACATGCAAACACCTTGGCATAGCCAAATGAGAGAGACCAAGGTAGGCCCATTGCAGCCATCTTCCACACTTCTGAGCTGCAACTTCCCGCTGTCTATCCAGATCATTTCAGGCAGTCAAAAGACCCTCTGAGTTATTTTAGCTTGCTAACCTGTTTCAAATCTAACCTCATAGAAAACTAATCCAATTAAAATTCATTTAAAGAAATAGGTGAATAGTTTAGCAGTCTGGCTGGAAGACAGAACTGACTCTCCAAAGGTGTGAAGATTTTAAGAATCAAAGTAAAGGAAATGATTGTAGACCAAGAAAAGAAAAAGGGTTGATTAGAAGGGAAAAGCAAGTAGGATCACTCCTTTTCAGCAATAAATTGCTCTTGTGGTTCACCTCTGGTACAAGTCATTACCCTGAGTTTATAAAGGGTGCTAAGATTTTGCAGGCTTGTGGCCTTAGAACCATTTTCACTCTCTGTTAAAATAATCCAATTCAATCAAAACATCGATTTAATAAAAAGAAGAAAAGCTAAAAGGGTATAGAGGCAGACTTATTGCATACTGTTATTAAGTTAATGGAATTTAAATAATTAATGCTGGGATGTACAGAACCTCATTTATCAGTGACAAGTTTTAACTTCTTTGTAAAAAGGTCTAAGCAGCTTCAAGAAACAGGTCAATGGAAATCTGTCTCCCCTTGGCCACCCTCTGTTTAAATGACACTTTGCCAACAAGCAGTTATCTCTATTAATTAAAGTGATCTGCACTACTGTCAGTACATTATGAGGTTATATGACATTGCCAAAACCACAGCAGTAGGTGATGGCAAAACCCTAAGAGCTGTGCCTAGCTCACCACAGCGGGCAGGGTGGACTGGTGCAGATTCTACCCTGTGTGCTCTGCATTTGCCTCCAAGAGCCTCAGAGGGCAGTTACATGAGTCACCACAAAAGTAAAACCATTCTCTTTCTATCTGGTTATCCACAAACCTGGGGCTTTGAGTTGTTCAAGGCATTAATGTATATATTATTTGGCATTTCGTGTCTTATTTCTTCTCCAACCCAAGAGGCTCATGGTGCAGGTCAAACTGCAGTTCTGCAGTGGAGTTCTGAGGAAGCACATCTCTGGAGACTTTCAAGGCCCATCTGTGACCTGAGCTAGATCCTGCTCTGGCAGGGGGGCTGGACTCAATGATCTCTTTTGGTCCCTTCCAACCCCTAAACATCCTGTGATCTTATATGTAACCATGCAGAGAGCAAAGCGCTGTCTGCCAATTAAAAATGCAACAAGATGCCTATTAATGGTACCCAATACTTCTGGTGGCCATTTGCTTTTTCCTACATGTTGCTATTCAGGCACAGTTAGCTTTTGAATGGTGGAGAAGGGCTGGCAAGAGAGAGGTGCACATTATCTGAGGAACAGTGATTAGTGGAAGGAATTGCATCAGTGCTTCTGGGTAGGGTAACTACTGCAACAGCTGTCATCTGTGGAGCAGTTGACTTGCACTGACCCTTCCACCAAAGTCTCTCAGCATAAGGAGAACAACAGAAAACACAATGAACCAGAACACCTCCTTGGACTGCCAAAGTAATGTGTAACACCATGGAACACGAATCAGCCAACTGACTTTTGCTTCAGTGGATATACTGCCAAACACCTGGCCAAAAAGAAAAGACATTTGTTTATGGAAAGAAATCAGACCAAATCTCCCTCAAATTGTTTGATTTCTTCATAATCTGGTTTTGAAGATGACTATTAAAGCACTTAATCATCTTTATGATCCTGAGAAACTTAGTTTCTTCTCTTGGCTTTTTTTTTCATGTTCACCTACCAGTACAAAAACCTAATGACTCACTGTAGTTGGTTACATTTCACTTAGAGTGCCTGACTCAAGGACTTTCCTTCAACTACACATCTCTGCTTTAGTAGCATGTCTCCAAGCACTTGTTTAATTTCACCCCATAGATCTGAACTCCCTGAGCTAAAATACTCCGCTCTTAGACTACACAAAATAAGCCTGCCCACTGCAAGCACAAGTGGAAATCTGTAGACAGGTGAGAACTTTTTAAACCTCATTTTATGTTATTGGAAGATAGGATGCAACTGCAGGAACCAGAAAAGCTCCATTTGTCGGTCTGTGCAGTATCTAAAATGTAACATGGATGTTAGGAGGAAGTTCTTTCCAGAGAGAGGGATTTGCCATTGGAATTGCCTGCCCAGGGAGGTGGTGGAGTCACCATCCCTGGAGGTGTTGAAGAAAAGCCTGGATGAGGCACTTAGTGCCATGGTCTAGATGACTGGATAGGGCTGGGTTCTAGCTTGGACTGGGTGATCTTTGAGGTCTCTTCCAACCTGGTTGATTCTATGACTCGATTCTATGATTTTATCTCTAAAGATAATTGTGGCTGTCAAGTGGCATTGATAAGGCTTAGATGATGGGATGTTCTCAGCAGAGATCTGAATTCTCCTTAATCATAGAATCATAGAATGGTTTAGGTTGGAAGGGACCTCAAGGATCATCCAGCTCCAACCCCCTGCCATAGGTCCAAGCAGTTTTAGTATTATGTATAAAGAATTCATTTAATCAAAAGTGTTATTTCTTTTGATCCTTTCCAGACTCACTTTTGACTCAGCAAATGGAAATCAACATGCAGCCATCTGTGCTGCTCGTTTTGTCTTTTCTGTTTCTGCTTCAAAATTCCCAATTTACACTTCTCCACCCTGTCTTCTCTTCCGCCCCCTCCCCCCATTTCCTGATATCCAAAACCCAAGTCACACCCAACCCCAAAATAATCATGTTTCAAATGAGCTCAAAGCACATGATCTCATTCTGAACGTGACCAAGTGAGTCAAGCAGTTCCACTGTCCCGGCGCTTACTAGCAGTCCCCATTTCCCAGTGGCTCAGCTGAATGGCAGCAAACTCACACGCTCAGAGAAGACTATTTGTCAATGTCTAAATCCTTGGCAAACATCTCACTGTGCTTCTCGAAATATTTCTGGAGTTACAGGAGTTCTCCAGGCTATTGGATCATTTTTATGTATTTGGAAACATCTCTATTTAAGAAGCTCTCATCACCTCCATCAGTATCTCTTGTACAAGCCACTGGTTTAATACATAATCAAAGGCTGGAAAGTTTGTTGTACCTTGTTCCAAACAAGGTCACTACAGAGTTTGTAGTACATCAGACATTAATATTAGAGCAGATTACTTGGCAAACTGAATTTCAACAGTGCCAAGTGTGTTTTAATAAGTCATAACATAATATCCTAACTAGGTTTTAGCATTTAAATGCTTTCATAATCAATGGCTATATTTAATGTGGAAAATTAACAGTAAGGAAAACATCAGTCTTCTTGGATTAGGAAAAGGGAAGCACTGCACCCAGTTTTAAAAACAGTGGAAAGGAGGACCCTGAGGCTGATCTGTCTGCTTCACTTCTTCGCCTAGGAAAATCACAGAAGAGGTCCTCAAAGAAGCTATGCTGAGGCATATAGAGGACAGGAATGTGATTTGAGACAGTCAGCACTGCTTCACCAAGGGCAGGTTCTGCTTGACAAACCTAGTGAACTTTAATGATGAGCTGGCTGCACCACTGGCCAAGAGAGCAGCTTTGGATGTCATCTCTCTGTATTTCCTCAAAGTCTTTGATGTGGTCCCTCACAACATTCTTCTCTCCAAATTGGACACATAATGATTTGTTGGGTGAATTGGATGTATCACAGTATCACAGTCTCACAGTCTCACAGTATCACCAAGGTTGGAAGAGACCTCACAGATCATCAAGTCCAACCCTTTACCACAGAGCTCAAGGCTAGACCATGGCACCAAGTGCCACGTCCAATCCTGCCTTGAACAGCTCCAGGGACGGCGACTCCACCACCTCCCTGGGCAGCCCATTCCAGT
>WAAF01005392.1:491483-501896 GCA_013400475.1 Tricholaema leucomelas | reverse complement strand
CTCTCTGGGCTCGGCCCTCCAGCCAGTTCCTAACCCAGCATAGAGTGTTACCATCCAAGCCGCGGACTGACAGCTTAGCCAGCAGTTTGCTGTGGGGAACAGTGTCAAAGGCCTTGCATCCAGAGGGTAGTGGTCAACAGCATCATGTCCAGAGGGTGATTGGTGATAAGTGGTGTCCAGCAGGGGTGTGGGACCAGTGCTGTTCACTATCTTCATCAATGACACAAACAATGGGATTGAGCACATCCTCAGAAAGATGGAACACTTCTCCTGTGAGGAAAGGTTGAGGAGGTTGAGGTGTTGTTCATCTTGAAGAAGGCTTTAGAGATACTTTATAGTGGCATTTCAGTACTTGAAGAGGGCTCATAAGCATGATAAGGAGAGCCTTTTTAGCAGGGCCTTTTGTGATAGGACAAGGGCTAATGGTTTTAAATTAAAAGAAGGCAGATAAAAACTGGAAAGATGACAATTTTTATGATGAGAGTGGTGAAACATTGGAAAGGGCTTGCCCGTAGAGGTGGTAGATGCAATCAAGATCAAGCTGGATGGTGCTCTAAGCACCCTGATCTAGTTGAAGATCATGTTGCTGCTCACTGCAGGAAAGTTGGATTATATGAATTTTAAAGGTCTCTTCTAATCCAAACTACTCTATGATTCTTTAGACTTGACAAAAAATATCTGACATTCAGTGTCCAAGTGACAGATAGTAGCAATAAGCCTCCTCAGGATGTTAAAGATATGAGTTCAGTGATCCTCACTTGCCCAGGGAGACTTCAGACAACATTTCCTACATCCTTAGTGAATATGTAATTGACCAAGACATAAAACACTCTGAGGCAAGACATTCTCAGCCCTCTTCTGTCCAGAGTCTTTAAATTTGCATGGAATAATTAAATATTCACTGGACCAGAGCAGAGAACTATGTGACTATGACTTCATTCAAGTCCCCAAGTGTGCTTGGGGAAATCCATCTGACAAGACAGAGCTCAGTATTTCAGTCTTTGTTTCAATTTATACTCAAGTATTCAAAATTAATATTGAAGCAAACCCAAATCATTGGATCAGTGGTTATTACTCATGAGTCTTAACCAGCTGGGTGTATACTGGTGCTCACACTCTTGGTCAAGAAATGGTTGGTCATTATAGCTTCAATGAGGGGGATGGACATGAACTCTCTTGTCTCTTGCTTTTAGCAGTTATATAGAAAGTAAAAGTGGCTGATTCAGCCCAAACAAGGAATTTTATCTGAATCCTCACACCTCAGTTTGGTGCTTTGATGACCAACTCTAATTACAGTAGAAGAAAGGAACAGAGAGAGAAAACATTTCTGCATCCTTTTGGTGGAAGAGCTGGAGGAGAGACTTCACTCCAAGAGGAGTTCTCAGGTTACATTTACAATTGAAGACAGACTCACCCAGGCCACAACAAGGGCCTCCATCTGGCAAGAGTCTCAGCACAGCTGACAGAGTGACACTGACTCTCAGCCACCTTTAATGCAGTGCAGACAGAACACAGTGCTAATGTACCCACATTGTTTGTGTGCTCCGGTTACACTATTGTCTTCTCTTTTGGGTGTGTTTGGACAGGAGCCCCTCTTCCTGTTTCAAGGCCCAGCACATGTAAGACGAGCTCAGAGGTTTTAGAACCCATTGGTCAGGCTTACTTTTAAGTCTCTGCTTCACTTAAAGCAGTTTTCAGGCAAAAAAATAGAGAAATTGGAGCTTTGGCTTTCATTGAAAGCGCTTCAAGTGTTCCTGCACTTCTTTCAAAACTTCCAAACTTTCAAAACTTCCTGCACTTCATTCAAAATTTTTGTCTTCTACTTTCTCAACATTCCAGTATATTTTGGACCTTTGATTTTCAGGTATTTGAGATTTACATGGATTCTCCTTGTGGACAATCCAAATCTGAAAATCCAACTAGGTGGTTGGGAAAAAGCTGATGATAACTGTCTTATATGTAGTGTTTTGGCTGTTGCCCTTCGTTTACAATTAAACACCTTGCAGAAAACATCTGATTTTAGGAAGCAAAAAATCCTTACTGCCATATCTTTTTGTCATCACAGAATCACGGAAATATCCAGGTTGGAAAAGCCCCTCAGGATCACTAAGTCCAACCTAGAACCCTACTCTACAGGATCCATCTTAAACCATATCCCTAAGCACCTCAGCCAAAGGACCCTTAAACACATCCAGGGTTGGTGACTCCACCACCTCCCTGGCAGCCTATTCCAGTGCCTGACTGCTCTCGCCCTGAAAAACATTTTTCTAATATCCAAACTAAACCTACCCAGTCTCAGCTTGAGGCCATTCCCCTTTGTTCTGTCTCCAACTACCTGTGAGAAGAGCCCAGCAGCAGCCTCTCCACAGTGTCACTTCAGGCAGTTATAGACAGCAGTGAGGTCTCCCCTCAGCCTCCTCTTCTTCAAACTAACCATCCCCAACTTCCTCAGTTGCTCTTCATATGAATTATTCTTCAGGACCTTCCCCAGCTTCGTTACCCTTCTCTGGACCTGCTCCAGCACCTCCACATCTCTCTTATATTGCAGTGCCCAATACTGAACACAACACTCAAGGTGTGGCATCACCAAAGCCCAAAGCCGAGCACAAGAGGACAATCACCTCCCTATTCCTGCTGACCACAGCAGTTTTAATCAAAGCTAGGATGCCATTGGCCTTCTTGGCTGCTTGGGCACACTGCTGGCTCATGTTCAGCTGCCTGTCTGTTACAAACCCTCATCCAGCCTTTTCTGGAACGCCTCCAAGGATGGCAACTCCACCACCTCCATGGGCAGCCCGTTCCAATGCCAAACATTATCTCTGTGAAGAATTTCCTCCTAACATCCAGCCTAGACCTCCCCTGGCACAACTTAAGACTATGTCCCCTTGTTCTGTTGCTGGTTGCCTGGGAGAAGAGACCAACCCCCACCTGGCTACAACCTCCCTTCAGGTAGTTGTAGACAGCAGTGAGGTCTCCCCTGAGCCTCCTCTTCTCCAGGCTAAACACCCCCAGTTCCCTCAGCCTCTCCTCACAGGGCTTCCAGCACCTCCCCAGGCAGCCCATTCCAATGGGCAATCACTCTTTCTGTGAAGAACTTCTTCCTAATGTCCAGCCTAAACCTGTCCTGGCGCAGCTTGAGACTGTGTCTTCTTGTTTTGAACCAACAGCTTTCTAAATCAACAACTTGTTTCACAACAAGTGGTAAAAATAACCAAATATTTAGTTGCACTCAGGTAATAAAAAGAGTTTCATGTTAAGATGATTTAATTTTTTGTGATGCTGCTAATTCGTTGTGCTGGTTTAATTTGTTTTCTAGGTGCCCTCAATATCCTGGCTCAATTACTCTCAACTCTGTGGTTCAATTACTGTTTTTCTCTTGGTGGCAAACTAGCCTGCATAATGTGGCTACTTGTCTGATGGCTTTTGATGGCTTCTCAAATATCTTGTAGATAGCTGCAAAGCTTGCTGATCCAACAAGGTAAAAAGAAATGCACAACCAGTTACTATGGAACCTATCTAAGAATGTCACTTGACAGCTTCCATCAGGTTATTCTCCTCTGCTGCTTCCTGAGGAGTAGCTGTCACCTCACCCTTTCATGTGTACTCCAGATACATCCTTTTCATGGATATCTTACCACTGAAAATTGAACACAATGAGATCCTGCTACATTTGTCCAATCGCTATGGAATTAATTTCAGTGTGAAATAGGGGTGGTGGTGGTGTAAGGAATATATATTTCAATGAAATAAACACCCACCCTCCCTGGGCTGTGGCCTTTTTGTGGCCTTCCAGTATCTGAAGGGGGCCTACAAAAAAGCTAAGGAGGGACTTTTTAGGCTATCAGGGAGTGACAGGACTGGGGGGAACGGAGCAGAGCTGGAGATAGGGAGATTGAGACAGGACGTGAGGAGGAAATTGTTCAGCATGAGAGTGGTGAGAGGCTGGAATGGGTTGCCCAGGGAGGTGGTTGAGGCCACATCCCTGGAGGTGTTTCAGGCCAGGCTGGATGAGGCTGTGGCCAGGCTGATCTAGGGTAGGGTGTCCCTGGCCATGGCAGGGGGGTTGAACTAGATGATCCTTGTGGTCCCTTCCAACTCTGATTCTGTGATTCTGTGAATTGACATAGCCCAGTTGGGAGCATATAGCTGCTGTGCTTAAGTAAGATCAATAGCTTCACTTAACTTCCTGGATAGTCACTACAGTAAACTAAAGACGTCCTGCAAAATCCAGTAGATAAAGCTTTCTCTCTATTAACTACAGAAAGAACACAGAAATAAGACTTCTAACCTGGATGCAAGTATCTTTAATTATATTAACTACTGTCAATAGAGTCTACAAAGCTGAAAACATTCATCTGAGAATAGATGGAAGCAGTTTTATCAACTTAGATGGACGTCATTTATTCCAGCTGTGAATAGCAAATTGAAGCTGTGGAGTGAGCAAGGACAGATAATTATGTAAGCATACAGGCATGTTCAGCCTCCTTTCAAAACAGAATTTACAAAACAAATGCATTGTTACAAAGACAGAGACATGAATTGCACTTATTCAAGATACCTAGACAGATTCTTCAGCTGTTATCAATAACTTAGGATCATAGAATAGAATCATAGAATCAACCAGGTTGGAAGAGACCTCCAAGATCATCCAGTCCAACCTAGCACCTAGACCTGTCCAATCAACTATATTAAGTGCCTTATCCAAGCTTTGCTTGAACACCTCCAGGGACAGTGATTCCACCACCTCCCTGAGCATTCCCTTCCAATGCCAATCACTCTCTCTGGCAACAACTTCTTCCTAACATCCAGCCTATACTTCCCCCAGCACAACTTGAGACTCTCTCCCCTTGTTCTGTTGCTGGTTGCCTGGCAGAAGAGACCAACCCCACCTGACTACAGCCTCCCTTCAGGTAGTTGTAGACAGCAATGTGGTCTGCCCTGAGCCTCTTGGGAAAAGAAATCTTAGGAAATGTGGCCCAAAGCAAAGCCTGCAGAGAGAGAGGACTTGATGAAAATAGATCAAGCAGTACCACAATAAAAAACCCTGTATTGAAGTGTCTGCCTGTGTTTGTGTGTGCATATACAAGGCTATGTGTTTGTGCACAACTCAGGTTTGTTCAAAACCTGTCCAAGTCTTTTTTAAAAGCCACCACAGAGGGCTTGAATCCCATTTGTCATGTCATATGCAAACTCAAAGCCTCGTTTTCTAAAGTGCTTGTCCTCTTCCAGAACATTGGTGCTCTGTCTGGTTATAAAAGCTGGCCTTCTGTCCATGGAATGTCTGCTCTGCTTAATCATGCTTGAGTCTCTTGGAAAACAAAACAGAAAACTGCACATTAACATCTAAGCTTTTTTATTTCTTTCCCCCCTGTTATTTTTTCTCCTCCTTCTTTTCTCTCCCACAAAGTACTTTCTCTGGTTTTGATGAAGGCGGCAGTATACACCAGAAATATTCAACTGGACTTGGTAGGACTCTCGCTTTGTTATTTCCCTAGCAGCAATGAGTTGTGTTCCTAACAAGAAATCATTCTGTGCATCTGTGGCACCTGTAAGATGATTTGAGAAATTGCTGTTTTGGAAGAGTTTCTGAAAGAAATTTGGAAGTTTTCAGGCAGAAGACAGTACTACCTCTGCTATCTGGTTCCTGCCTCAACAGAGAAGGAGCATCAGCCTAAAATTCTTCAGTGGCTCTTCAGTAGAGATGTTGAGATACAGGAATGTGTCCAGAGAAGGGCAACAAGGCTGGTGAGGGGCCTGGAGCACAGTCCTGTGAGGAGAGGCTGAGGGAGCTGGGTGTGTGCAGCGTGGAGAAGAGGAGGCTCGGGGCAGACTTCATTGCTGTCTACAACTACCCGAAGGGAAGCTGTAACCAGGTGAGGGTTGGTCTCTTCTCCCAGCCAACCAGCAACAGAACAAGGAGACACAGTCTCAAGTTGTACCAGGGGAGGTCTAGGCTGGATGTTAGGAGGAAGTTGTTGGCAGAGAGAGTGATTGGCATTGGAATGGGCTGCCCAGGGAGGTGGTGGAGTTGCTGTTCCTGGAGTTGTTGAAGAAAAGCCTGGATGAGGCACTTAGTGCCATATTCTATTTGATTGGACAGGGCTGCGTGGTAGGTCAGCCTGGATGATCTTGGAGGTCTCTTCCAAGAGAGAGCTAATTCTGTGATTTTATGATTCTATGCATCTTCTTGATCTTTGGCCCTCAAACAGGGAGTTGGTGTCCTTCATCATAACAGTACCTCTTTTCTGTACCCTTTTCATTCCAGAACTTTGGTTCTCCTACTTTACACCAAGATCCTAGAGCAAACTAGCCAGCTCCCACTTAAATTTTCTTCAGTGCATTCAAGCAAGCAAACAATCCTTTATTTTACACAGAGTAGCAATTCCATACACAATCAGTATGGTAATGAGTTATAACAAAGGGTGGGGAACAGATCAAAAGATCACACACTTTCAGTGTGGCAACATCAGATTTCCTGAATTAGTGTAAATATTTGTGCTACTGTGAGCCTAGCTGGAATATTTTGGTGAGAGGAATTAGAATATAGGCTGTGAAAAGGAAACAATGGTGATGCCTGCTTCACTCACAAGCTTGCTGGGTTGTATAAGAGCAAGAACACAAACACAGATAACATAGCTGCTGTGTGTCTCTATCTGCTTGTACTTTTCTCCCTACCCTGCTGTCTAACTAATCCTTCTTCTTTCTAACCCCCCTGGCAGATCCTTCAAACTCACCTTGCACATAAGGCAAAGTCTGGGATAAGGTAGAGGGGTGGAAAGGAGGTGGAAGGGTGATTGGGAGCCCCTCCTGGGGATTCTGGTTTCTGGGAGGGCTGCTGTGTTTCTGTATTACCTTTACTTTGTATATTTCTGTATATAGCTGTGTATATTGTAAATATCTGCTTGTGTATTGTGCTAAGCTATAAATATTAAGCTTCATTCCTTAATTTCCAGCTGGCTGAGTCTAGCCTGGGTGATTTGATAAGAGTGGGGTACTGGTAGCTCTGTCATAATATTAGAAATTACCTTTACAGGAAGTTAAATTTGTCTTCAAGATACTTTTCTCACTGTAAGGAATACATAAATATAAATGATCTAAAAGTGCTTTAGGGCACATTAGGTGACTTGCAAGAAGTTGAAAATCATGTCATTTAAAGGGTAGCTAACTAAATATAATCCATTTTCAGGGTACAAAGCTGCTAATCTAATTAGCAGATTATCTGTTCTTTGATGTTCATCATCTGTTTTAAGAGATATTAAGCCAGATTTAACATCTGGCACTACAATTGCTGCATAAAAACAAGACAAAGAGTTTATCAAGACCCTTACACCAGCTTGAATAGCAGCAAGGCTTTGGCCTTAGTTATTCAGACAAGATCTACATTTCCCATACCAATGCATGTTCTTCAAACTGCAGACTGCAGAGTTCCAAAATATGGGTGGGCCACCATGCTCGCTAGAACATTTCCATTGTGTTTGAGACTGGATTTCATTTAAGTTCTGTCTCTTCTCTCTTGCAAAGGATAATACATGTGGACATCTTATGTGAGATGAAAAAAGAGCATCCTATGAGTTGGCTGGAAGAAAACTGTTCAAGACCATAGCAGGGCTAATCCTATTCAGGAATGCTTTCCTCACTTCTAGGACAATCTCAAGATCTGCCCATAAGAGAAGGAAATTTTGTCCTTATGCCATCTTTGTGTTACACCATAATCTGATCTTCAAGGATATGCTGGAGGTGGCTTCATTTGGTTTAGTTAAATTTGCATCCAGTAGGCTCTGCCTACCACTGATGCTTCCTTTTTTTGAAAGCCATTTGCCTAATCTCAGTGCAATCACAGAATCATAGAATCAACCAGGTTGGAAGAGACCTCCAAGATCATCCACTCCAACCTAGCACCCAGCCCTAGCCACTCAACTAGACCATGGCACTAAGTGTCCCACCCAGTCTCCTCTTGAATACCCCCAGGGATGGTGACTCCACCACCTCCCTGGGCAGCCCATTCCAATGCCAATCACTCTCTCTGTGAAGAGCTTCCTCCTAACATCCAGCCTATACTTCCCCCAGCACAGCCTGAGACTGTGCCCCCTTGTTCTGTTGCTGGTTGCCTGGCAGAAGAGACCAACCCCCACCTGGCTACTGCCTCCCCTGTAAGCCTCCTCTTCTCCAGGCTAAATACCCCCAGCTCCCTCAGCCTCTCCTCACAGGGTTTGTGTTCCAGGCCCCTCACCAGCTTTGTCACCCTTCTCTGGACACGTTCCAGCACCTCAACATCTCTCTTGAATTGAGGAGCCCAGAACTGCACACAGTACTCAAGGTTTCTCCTCTCTCTACCAATCTAGTCACTGAAGTCTGAAAGTCTACCTTAAATATGGTTGGGATCCTTACTGGTTTTACTGATATTTTTTTCCTGGTATCCATTTGAAGGTTGACAATTTCACTTAAACCTAAGTGCAGCTGTATCGTGATTAAACAGAATTCACAGCCAGGAAACGCACACAGGCACTTACAGCTGTACATTAATCTTGAACACAACTGGTCCTAATATCATGTCATAAAGGCCCTTCATTTTTGCTGACAGAAACCTCTCCTTCACATAGATTTACGTGACAGAGCTCATCATTAAACCTTTTCACCTATCTGATGCTGATGCCATCACCAATGACCTTCCTCACCAGCTCCTGAGGAGCATTTTGTCAAACGTTTTGCTAAAGCCCAAATAAATTACGCCATGCCTGTCCCCTCCTGTTATCAGACAAGTCACTGATTATCTCTCCAGAGCAAGAAAGAAACAAAACCCCTCAAGCCTGATAAACACCTCACAAGATAAATGCTCGTTTGGCATTTGCTCAATATCTCTTTATCCTCTGAACACTTAGATCATTTATTCTTTAACAGGCGACCTGCCTCATTATAGCATCATAGAATGGTTTAGGTTGAAAGGGACCTCAAAGATCATCTACTTCCAACACCCTGCTATAGGCAGGGACACCTCCCACTAGAACAGGTTGCTCAAGGCCACATCTAACCTAGCTTTGAACACCTCCAGGAAGGGAGCAGCCACAACCTCCCTGGGCAACCTGTGGCACTGTTTCACCATCCTGACTGTAAAGAACTTCTTCCTAACCTCTAGTTTAAATCTCCCCTCTGCCAGTTTAAACCTAGGTTACATATAGCTGGTGTTCTGCTGACTGTTCAGATGCAGGTACAGCAGCCTCAGAAAGTTCCTGAGGGACAAAGGAGAAATCAGGCAACAAGAGACAAACCAGGAAGTGCTCAAGGCCTTGGCACTAAGATGCTGCTTCTGATTTTGCCACTACCAGACCCTGGGATTTTAGATGAGGCTGATCAGAGGGCTGGAGCACCCCTCCTATGAGGACAGACTGAAAGAGTTGGGGCTGTTCAGTCTGGAGAAGAGTAAGCACTGAGCTGACCTTCTTGTGGCCTTCCAGTATCTGAAGGAGGCCTAAAAAAAAGCTGGGGAAGGACTTTTTAGGCTATCAGGGAGTGACACGACAGGGGGGGAACAGAGCAAAGCTGGAGGTGGGAGATTCAGACTGGATGTGAGGAGGAAGTTGTTCATCATGAGAGTGGTGAGAGCCTGGAATGGGTTGCCCAGGGAGGTGCTTGAGGCCTCATCCCTGGGAGGTGTTTAAGGCCAGGCTGGATGAGGCTGTGGCCAGCCTGATCTAGGGTAGGGTGTCCCTGCCCATGGCAGGGGGATTGGAACTAGATGATCCTTGTGGTCCCTTCCAACCCTGACTGATTCTATGATTCTATGACAAAGTTTGGAGGCTCAGGCTTTCTGTCATACATTTCCAGATGTAAAATCATAAAGTGTTGTCTCTACTGTTCAAGGCTAAGGAACATACCAAGGAAAGAACTTTCTCTAAGGACTTTTTTGTACTTTCTTTTTTAACTTTTTGCAGCTGCCAGCTCATGCAAGCAAGCTTTGCCTCAGCAGAGAAGCAATCAGGCTCAAATCTCTGTGAAAAGCCTATGATTTCTTTATTTTTAAAGTATTTTTCTTCCTGAACTACTCTAATATATATCTGTAAAGACTGACTAAAACCCTCTGTTTTCCTTTATGACCGCGCACGCTATTCTATTCCGCTGTGTTCTGCTTTCAAACCATCTAAGTTCACACAGAAGAATTCTTTTTATTTCTGTGGAGTAATTTGCTTTTCATTTTCAAATTTCTGATGTTTTCAAGTATCTAAAACAGGAGGGCTTCTTTCTTTCCTTCTTTCTTTCTTTCTTTATTTATTTATTTATTTATTTCTCTCTCTCTTTCTCTCTTTCTCTCTTCCTTTCTCTTTCTTTTTTTCTTTCCTTTTTCTTTCTTTTTTCTTTCTTTTTTCTTTCTTTTTTTCTTTTTTCTCTTTCTCTCTTTTTTCTTTCTTTTTTCTCTTT
>WAAF01005392.1:462501-491022 GCA_013400475.1 Tricholaema leucomelas | reverse complement strand
TCTTTCTTCCTTTCTTTCTTCCTTTCTTTCTCCCTTCCTTTCTTTTTTTCTTCCTTTCTTCCTCCCCCCCTCCACTTTATGGAAAAAACCCACACTGGCAGATTTCAGGGCTTAATTTCTTTATAACAATAGATTTAATACAAACCACATTTTTTTTTATTGTAATAAAAAAATAAATAAAGGCAGCAATATGCATTTGAAAATTCTGCCAAACAAGGCAATGTTTGTTTATTCTTAACAAGAACATCTAATATATTTTTTTTTCTGTTGGTATAAACTCTTTGTACATTTTGCATTTAGATATACATGTGAATATATATATATGCACACACACACACACAATGTCTGCCATTTCATTTGAGTCAGTTATAAAGACCTCTCTAGCCCATCAGATCAGAGATAAGATTTATGCTGAAGAGCTCTGCCTGCTGTTATTCCTCTTTTGTTGTTCTTTAACTAATCATTATGATAATTTCTTCTTTCTTGTTACTGAAGTTGTCTTTTTTTCTATCCAGACCATTCTTCCTACCTTGTTGGATGACATTGGAGCTCTGCCTGTGGTCTAAAAACAATAGAAAGGGTTAGAGCATTCCTCAAAGACCAAACAATTAAATTTTCTGAACAACCATTAATATGCAGTCTTTAATTTGGTTGGAAAGTAGCCTCCCATTGACTTTCATCAAAGTTGTCCTTAAGAGAACAAGAGACTTGAAGAGTCTTTAGACTGAAGTTTCTTCTATGCTATGCTTCTTTGCCAATGATGTTACACAAATATTTTGAGCTTATTCAAATCCTGGTGAAATGTGTCCATTGACTTCACATTTCCTGGGCTCAACACCTTAAGCAAACGTGTACCAAGCAGTACCTGAAGGTACAATTATGTACCACCTCTATCAGTAATATGACACAAATCCAATGAATATGACAAATTACTAAATATTACAAATCCGAAGGAAGCCGAACTTGAAGGCTTGGTGCATTGTTAATGGAAGGATCACAGAACTATATATAGAATCAGCCAGGTTGGAAGAGACCTCCACAGTCCAACCTCTCACCCAGCCCTGTCCAAACAACTAGACCATGGCACTAAGTGCCTCATCCAGTCTTTTCTTGAACATGTTTAGAATCAGCTGCCTATTCAGATGTATTAAGTCAGACAACTGTGGGTTTTTACATAGGTTTTGAAAGCCACATACTGTTAGAGGACAAAATAAGATGTAGTTTCTGAGTCCTTGATTATGCTATGGGAAAATACAAGGCTTCTACCAAAACTCCACCAGCTTCCTGGGCAGTCCATTCCAATGCCAATCACTCTCTCTGGCAAGAGCTTCCTCCTAACATCCAGCTTATACCTCCCCGGCACAACTTCAGACTGTGTCCCCTGGTTCTGTTGCTGGTTGAGTGGAAGAAAAGACCATCCCCTACTTGGCTACAACCTCCTTTCAGGTAGTTGTAGACAGCAATCACTACTGAATTAAATCCAACACTGCTCATCAGCGGTAGAATTTTGTTGTGATCTGATTTGGAGGCATTTGAAACAGATAAAGAGTCTTCAATCTACTTTTTGATTGTCTGATACGTGATACATTAGATCTTATCAATGTCAGCAGTGGCCTCTGTGAGAGCATAAAATTATTGGAAATCATTGCTGAAAACATGCGACATCAGGTCCTTAGCTACAAAAATATTATCTGACTCCTTAATTTGCCCAGTAGAGAAGAATGCAAGAAGGTCACTCTGCCAGGAACAGTCACATTAATCCTTGAAGGAAAGGAGACAAAAGAACCACCTATCTTGTAGTAGCCACCTAGTGGCTACTGTAAATAGGTCCTCTTAGAAGTTGATGAATTCCACCTTAAAAATAGATGTGTGTGTGTGTGTGTTCCTGTTTTCATTGGAAGCACTTTGTAAAATCTGATTGCTGCAATTGCTAGACACTTTCTGACTTCCAGACTGATTTTTCTGATGACCTCATCCGATGTATAGGCTATGTAACTGAATGTATAGAAACATCACAGTATAGTCTAAACCCCCACAACAATTGTTCCCCCTTTAAGATAATGCTGAAGTAAATTCAGTAACTGTGATGGTTTGGGTGTTGCCCACCCCCCACTTAAGAAAATCTCCCAGACTAGACTCAGCTGAGCTGGAAATTGAGGAATGAAGCTGTATTTACAGCTTAGAACAATATACAAGCAGATATTTACAGGATATACAGCTACAGACAGAAATATACAAGGTAAAAGGAAATACAGAAACACAACAGCCCTCCCAGAAACCAGAATCCCCAGGAGGGACTCCCAACCACCCTTCCACCTTTTTCCCACCCCTCTACCTTACCCCAGACTTTGCTTTATGCTCAAGGTGAGTTTGGAGGGTCGGCCAGAGGGGTTAGGAAGCAGACAGGTTAGTCAGACAGCAAGTTAGGTTAGAGAGGGAAGTGCAGCCCAAAAGTGAGAGAGAGACTCTGTTATCTATGTTTGTTTTCTTGTTCTTATACATCCCAGGGAAGCAGACATCACCACTGTTTCCTTTTCACAGCCTAGAATCTAATTCTTCTCACCAAAATATCCCAGCTAGGCTCAAACTAGCACAGTAACTTCTCATCTTATTGCAAAGCAATACATTGCAGCAGGAGGTAAACTTGGTGGAAAAATAACTTTCCTGTTCCAGGAAAGTTTTGGAAATTGCAAAATTCACATTCTCCACTGAGCCAAACCCAAGACCTTTCAATTTTTTTTTAAAATTTATTTCTTTTTTTTTTTTTTTAATTATTTTTTCCATGGGAAAATAAGAAGAAAACATGATTGGAATAGCTACAAGTCCAGTAACTTAGGACCTTCCACTGGGACTTAGGAAACTCTTGTCCAAGTCTACACTCTGAAGTAATCTAAACAGAGATTTCATTATACCACATCCTGGGAGATGTCCATAGCAGTCAGGTTACTAGGGGTTCTGGCTCAATCTCTTTCTGATCAGAAATTCCACAGCAGCCTCCAAAAAACCTTTCCTGCCTACATGGCATGTCCTTTCCACAGCAAGACTGGATATCGATGGACCGACGATTTGTAACAAGAAATTACTCTGCCAAGAAAAAAAGTCACTGCAGCGGAAGATAACAGCTCTTAGATGTAATGAAAAATTATGTTCTTCACCACACTCAGTTCGTAGTGTTCTGTGGCCTACTGTGCCAGAGTAGTGGGGTTAGTCTTTGTCTTCTGATCGTTTTACCCATTTGTGTAATTATTTTCCCCCCATCTAAGTGTAATCTTACATTTCAATTGGGTACAGGATCATTCTTCATTTCATGACTTAAACTATAATGTACTGTTGTTTTGTACTGCTGAACAGCTGCTTAGCTCTGTGAAAATAAGAACCATGTGTTCCACCCCAGAGGTGGCTGGCATTTCAGTGGTAAATGAATTCATCCTTGCTTTTTAAACTGTTTTTGGATTCAAGTGTTATGTAGATATAAGATATTTATTGTTTCAGTTTTATTAAGCTTTGCTCCCAGCTAAGAGGACTAGAGCCAGAATCTGGGGAAAGGACCACCCTTTATGATCAATAATAGGTCAACAGAATTCCTCCATGGTAGGTAACCAAAAGCATATTAAGCAAAAAAGAGAAACTTCAGGCAGCTAAGCCTATAAGTGAAGGGAGAGAGTGACAGATTTCTGTCTCTTGAAAACATGGCATCATTAATCTCAAAAAGATAACTTCAAGACATTTGGGTCAGGAACAAGTAATTTGCAAGTCAGAGTGAAGATGTCAGCAAAAGTCAGAAATCATGTTGATAAAAGTAGTCCTGTTCTTCTCCAAGCTGAAAATATTTATAGTCACTTCATGTAGTATGCCTAAAAAACCCATAGAATCATAGAATCAACCAGGTTGGGAGAGACCTCCAAGATCATCCAGTCCAACCTAGCACCCAGTCCTAGCCAGTCAACTAGACCATACTTGTCCTTCTCTTGCAAAAGGTCTCCATAAAAGTCTTTTGCATCTCCATATGAAGTCATCCTCAGGCATGGACCTCGGAGCTCATGAATTCTTTGTGTCAAAGGTGTTGTGCTAGTTTGAAGCTAGCTAGAATGTTTTGGTCAGAAGAACTAGATCATAGGCTGTGAAATGAAAACAATGGTGATGTCTACTTCCCTCATAGTCTCGCTGAGATGCATTAGAATATAAGCTTCATTCATATTTCCAGAGCCGCCTGAGTCTAGTCTGGGTGATTTCCAAAGTGTGGGGGGCAGGGAACACCCAAACCACCACAGGTGTTATGAATAAGCACTTTTTTTTTTTTTGGGGGGGGGGGGCATTCCACTTGCATTTAGAATCATAGAATCATAGAATCATAGAATGGTTTAGGTTGGAAGGGACCTCAGAGATCATCTAGTTCCAATCCTCTGACACAGGTAGGGACACTTCCCACTAGAACAAGTTGCTTAAGGCCTCATCCAGCCTGGCCTTCAACACCTCCGGGGAGGAAGCAGCCACAACNAACACAACAGCCCTCCCAGAAACCAGAATCCCCAGGAGGGACTCCCAACCACCCTTCCACCTTTTTCCCACCCCTCTACCTTACCCCAGACTTTGCTTTATGCTCAAGGTGAGTTTGGAGGGTCGGCCAGAGGGGTTAGGAAGCAGACAGGTTAGTCAGACAGCAAGTTAGGTTAGAGAGGGAAGTGCAGCCCAAAAGTGAGAGAGAGACTCTGTTATCTATGTTTGTTTTCTTGTTCTTATACATCCCAGGGAAGCAGACATCACCACTGTTTCCTTTTCACAGCCTAGAATCTAATTCTTCTCACCAAAATATCCCAGCTAGGCTCAAACTAGCACAGTAACTTCTCATCTTATTGCAAAGCAATACATTGCAGCAGGAGGTAAACTTGGTGGAAAAATAACTTTCCTGTTCCAGGAAAGTTTTGGAAATTGCAAAATTCACATTCTCCACTGAGCCAAACCCAAGACCTTTCAATTTTTTTTTAAAATTTATTTCTTTTTTTTTTTTTTTAATTATTTTTTCCATGGGAAAATAAGAAGAAAACATGATTGGAATAGCTACAAGTCCAGTAACTTAGGACCTTCCACTGGGACTTAGGAAACTCTTGTCCAAGTCTACACTCTGAAGTAATCTAAACAGAGATTTCATTATACCACATCCTGGGAGATGTCCATAGCAGTCAGGTTACTAGGGGTTCTGGCTCAATCTCTTTCTGATCAGAAATTCCACAGCAGCCTCCAAAAAACCTTTCCTGCCTACATGGCATGTCCTTTCCACAGCAAGACTGGATATCGATGGACCGACGATTTGTAACAAGAAATTACTCTGCCAAGAAAAAAAGTCACTGCAGCGGAAGATAACAGCTCTTAGATGTAATGAAAAATTATGTTCTTCACCACACTCAGTTCGTAGTGTTCTGTGGCCTACTGTGCCAGAGTAGTGGGGTTAGTCTTTGTCTTCTGATCGTTTTACCCATTTGTGTAATTATTTTCCCCCCATCTAAGTGTAATCTTACATTTCAATTGGGTACAGGATCATTCTTCATTTCATGACTTAAACTATAATGTACTGTTGTTTTGTACTGCTGAACAGCTGCTTAGCTCTGTGAAAATAAGAACCATGTGTTCCACCCCAGAGGTGGCTGGCATTTCAGTGGTAAATGAATTCATCCTTGCTTTTTAAACTGTTTTTGGATTCAAGTGTTATGTAGATATAAGATATTTATTGTTTCAGTTTTATTAAGCTTTGCTCCCAGCTAAGAGGACTAGAGCCAGAATCTGGGGAAAGGACCACCCTTTATGATCAATAATAGGTCAACAGAATTCCTCCATGGTAGGTAACCAAAAGCATATTAAGCAAAAAAGAGAAACTTCAGGCAGCTAAGCCTATAAGTGAAGGGAGAGAGTGACAGATTTCTGTCTCTTGAAAACATGGCATCATTAATCTCAAAAAGATAACTTCAAGACATTTGGGTCAGGAACAAGTAATTTGCAAGTCAGAGTGAAGATGTCAGCAAAAGTCAGAAATCATGTTGATAAAAGTAGTCCTGTTCTTCTCCAAGCTGAAAATATTTATAGTCACTTCATGTAGTATGCCTAAAAAACCCATAGAATCATAGAATCAACCAGGTTGGGAGAGACCTCCAAGATCATCCAGTCCAACCTAGCACCCAGTCCTAGCCAGTCAACTAGACCATACTTGTCCTTCTCTTGCAAAAGGTCTCCATAAAAGTCTTTTGCATCTCCATATGAAGTCATCCTCAGGCATGGACCTCGGAGCTCATGAATTCTTTGTGTCAAAGGTGTTGTGCTAGTTTGAAGCTAGCTAGAATGTTTTGGTCAGAAGAACTAGATCATAGGCTGTGAAATGAAAACAATGGTGATGTCTACTTCCCTCATAGTCTCGCTGAGATGCATTAGAATATAAGCTTCATTCATATTTCCAGAGCCGCCTGAGTCTAGTCTGGGTGATTTCCAAAGTGTGGGGGGCAGGGAACACCCAAACCACCACAGGTGTTATGAATAAGCACTTTTTTTTTTTTTGGGGGGGGGGGGCATTCCACTTGCATTTAGAATCATAGAATCATAGAATCATAGAATGGTTTAGGTTGGAAGGGACCTCAGAGATCATCTAGTTCCAATCCTCTGACACAGGTAGGGACACTTCCCACTAGAACAAGTTGCTTAAGGCCTCATCCAGCCTGGCCTTCAACACCTCCGGGGAGGAAGCAGCCACAACCTCCCTGGGCAACCTGTGCCAGTGTCTCACCACTCTCACTGCAAAGAACTTCTGGTAAGGGAAAGCATGAAAATGTGTCCTGAAGCAGCAGCTTGTCCAGGTACCACCACAAGCTCCAAAAGTGAGCCTCTGTCAACCTCATCAAGTCCAACCCCCCTGCCAGAGTTAAAGTATTGTCATTCATAAACCAAATGCCTTCCAAATTATAGATATTTTCACTTATTGCAGTGAAAACAGAATTAGATCTGTGGCTAGGTCTACCCACAATAAATCAGAACTTGCGGGAGCATCTCTCTCTAGACCATGCTCCTGAGTTTCTGAAACCTGGAGAGGAAATGGAAAGAGTATAATACAGTTGAGATTTGCCATAATACAGAGATGGGGCATAACAACAACATACTTTTGCATTTAAGAGCTGCGAAGCTTTGGGTAACAGATCTTGACTCCATTATCCAAAGTACTAACAGCAATTTCCAAGTATGCCTTGGCCCAAACCAAAAGAGAACTCTCATAAAAAAACAGAATCATGCTAAGAACATTTCTGCAGATGCAAAAGCACTGGGAAGCTTGATCCTCTGATGGACTGAGTGACTGTTCAAGGCAAAAGTTCCATGACAGAGACATTTCATATGCTGGCACTTCTGATTGGCTTCAAGGCCAGCAATGAGTATTCAGGTTTGTCAACTGTGGTTGCTCATGCTAAAAAGGCAGAATATGGCTTGAAGAAGGAGCCATGTATGAATCTAAGAGGAAGGAGAGAAATAAATAAATTGCTTGTCCTTTATTCCTAGAGAATGAGACAAAGTCAGAATTTATGCACTTCTTTTCAAAACGAAGTGTTTATGTGACTCTTCTCAATCATTACTCCTAACAGGAGGATATTTCTAAACCTTGAAGTTTGCCTTGACTGATTACACATGAAGTGAAAGTCTCTTTTGGTCATAAAATGTATCTGATGCAGTGCATCAATTCAATTGAAAACTCACACAAAGGTGATGAAATACACTGTCAGATTTCTTCATCTTAGCAAAGCAAAGCCATCATCATCCTCATATTTTTCTGGAAGCCTCCAATCATACAACATAGGATCACAGGATGTTAGGGTTTGGCAGAGACCCAAAGAGATCATAGCATCATAGAATCAAGCAGGTTGGAAGAGACCTCCAAGCTCATCTAGTCCAACCTATCACCCAGCCCTGTCCAATCAACTAGACCATGGCACTAAGTGCCTCATCCAGGCTTTTCTTGAACACTTCCAGGGACGGCAACTCCACCACCTCCCTGGGCAGCCCATTCCAATGGCATCAAGTCCATCTCCCATGCCAGAGCAGGACCATACAATCTAGTTCATATCACAGAGGAACACATCCAGATGGGCCCTGAAAGTCTTCACAGAAGGAGACTCCACAACCTTCCCTGGGGAGCCTGTCCCAGTACTCTGTGACCCTTACAGTCAAGTTCTCCCTTGTGTTGAGGTGGAACTTCCTGTGCTGCAGCTTATATCCATTGCTCCTTGTTGTATCACAGGCAGCAAGTGAGAACAGCCTGTCCTGATCTCCTGACACCCAGTCCTCAGACAGTTATTAATATTTACTAGATTCCCTCTCAGTCTTCTCTTCTCCAAACTAAAAAGCCCCAGGTCCCTCAGCCTCTCCTCATCAGGCAGTGTTTCAGTCTCCTAATCATCCTACAGACTTCAGAGTAACTTATGCTGGTTTACTTCCAAAAGTGTCTTACCTACAAAGAGTTATAGTTAATTTCAGATGATCCATATTTTCAATTGGTCATTTCCTTGGAGAAATGAGAAATACCTGTATTGGAAGTTATATCCTATCCATCTCAGTAATCCTCAAACTGTGCTCAGTGGTCTCCATGTTGTCCATAAGGCCACAGTAAGATCTAAGCAGCTGATCTTCAAAACTCCTGAATAAAATAAACTCTATTTTCAGTTGACAATGCAGACTGTACACAAGACCTGCAAATAATAGTTTGCCCAAAGGCATTTCCGTAAACCGCTCTGCTTGTTAGAAGATAGAAGGCCAAGCTTGCAGTTTTGTATGTTGATCTGTGTACCTCTACATGTGTGTATCTAATAACCACAGACATTTTTAAGCTGTATGTATGTAAACCAACTGATTCCATTTGCAGTTGTGCAATCTCTAACTCAAATGGGTTTGTACAGCTCTAACTGGGGGCAGAATCTGTCCTAGATAATATTATTGAAGTGCTTGGAAACATCTTCACATACTGTTTATTTTTGTTTTACAAAGAACAATGTGCCTCTCTGTTCCAGTTTCAAATCAAAAGTAGTAGGGTGAAACTCTACTGACATCAATGGAATCGCAATTACTTACAGCAGGTCTGAATTTATCCTTCCACATCTATATTCATTTAGCCTTTCTCCCCTGGGGAGAGGAAGAGGGAACCAAAATGTGACAGATACTTGTCATATTGCCTAATGCACTACTGGAAGAACATCAGATGCTATGCTGATGGGTATGGTACAAATGAACCTTTAAAGAAACTAAAATATTCACCAACAATCATGAAGAGACATGCAAGGATGCTTCAGATAGTTTTTACTTCTTCACTGAAGGATTGTCACTGTCAACGCTAACCAGGAGGGCATGGTGTTTGTAAACCAGGCATCTGCTATCTGTTGTCCTCCCTGATCTACACAAAGTCAGCAACACAGTTTCCCATGAATAGAGATTTGTATTCCAGAGTCAACAGTAAATAGTTCTTTAAACATGCAATGCTAGTTTGAAGCTAGCTAGAATGTTTTGGTGAGAAGAACTAGATTACAGGCTGTGAAAGGGAAACAATAGTGATATCTACTTCACTCATAGGCTTGCTGAGATATGTAAGAGCAAGAATCCAAACATAGATAGGGGAGTCGCTCTGTGTCCGGGCTCTGGGCTGCATTTCTCTCTCTCAAACCTAACCTACTGTCTCTCTGATTAATCTACCTGCTTCCTAACCCCCCAGATGACCCTCCAATCTTCCTTAGGCATAAGGCAACATCTGGAGTAAGGTAGAGAGGGGTGAGAGGAGGTGGAAAGGCAGTTGGGAGCTCCTGGGGACTCAGGTTTCTGGAAGGGCTGTTGTGTTTCTGTATTGCCTTTTACCTTGTATATTTCTGTATATAACTGTATATACTGTAAATATCTGCTTGCGTATTGTGCTAAGCTGTAAATATAAGCTTCACTCCATTTCCAGAGCCAGCTAAGGCTAGTCTGGGTGATTTCCAAAGTGTGGAGGGGCAAGTAACACCCAAACCATCACAGACAACTTGCGCATTTGCAAATTACTAGGTTGTATGGATTGGCTGGCTAATGGTTCTAAACAATTTTCGGTGATGTCTATTGCATGCAGGTGACTCATGGTGGGGTTGTAAAAGCAATTGAGTCTTGAATTGCCTCAGGACCCTACCTGTGCAGAGACAATCCATGAGAAGCTATGTAGATAGTTCAGCATTGAGTTGTCCATAAGCCAAAGACCAAACAGGGCAATGCTGAATCATTCAGAAAACCAAAACCCAAGTTGAGCTTTGAAATCCTTCAAAAAATACTAATTCCCAAGTCTCAACTCAGTTGCCTATGAAAGTAAGATAAAGAGAAGTTGCAGATTTCTTTGTTGCTTTCAACCAAGAACCTTGTGTATCCAGACAACCATTAGATCAGCAAATAAGAAGTAAAAAGAAGATCACACCAAAGTGAACTCAACCCACAGACAGAAATAAGAAATACAAGGGAAAACTCCATTGTATTGCCAAAGATCAACATTGCAGATGGTATAATGTGCTCAAGCATAGTCTTGCCCATAGTCAGGTAAGCTTTTCCAAAGATTCAGGGTAGGAATTGGAAGTTGTCTTTCGAAACTACAACCTGCCTGTATGGAGACCCTTCACACCTGGGTCAACATGCTGGCCAAGGTCACTTTTCTGGAATGGAGAGCCCCTGCCAGGAGGGGTAAGCAAATATTTAGCATACATAACAAACTATAATGTTTAGTGCACTTTTTGCTTTCTTACGGTGTGTTATTGCTTTTGGGTTGTGATAGTGCATTCTATCATTATATAATCATCCATAAAAACATGGAGCATATTAGATCTGTGAGAGAAGTTCACATTAATTGTTTGCTTGGGCCTTCCAGTCAAACCTGTATGCAAGGCTGAAATGAAGTGTTTGCTTGAAACTTGGAGTCTAATCTCTTTTTGTCACAGAGGTGAATGAAAATGTTCATCTCACTTTTGAATACTCATTCATCAGTAGGACAGAGGCTCGTATTTATTTCAGTAGAATTATAGAATCATAGAATCAACCAGGTTGGAAGAGACCTCCAAGAACATCCAGCCCAACCCAACACCCGGCCCCAGACAATCAACTAAACCATGGCACTAAGTGCCTCATCCAGGCTTTTCTTCAACACCTCCAAGGGATGGTGACTCCACCACCTCCCTGGGCAGCCCATTCCAATGCCAATCACTCTCTCTGGCAAGAACTTCCTCCTAATATCCAGTCTAGACCTCCCCCCTGGCACAACTTGAGACTGTGTCCCCTTGTTCTGTTGCTGGTTGTCTGGGAGAAGAGACCAACCCCCAGCTGGCTACAGTCTCCCTTCAGGTAGTTATAGACAGCAATGAGGCCACCCCTGAGCCTCCTCCTCTTTAGGCTAAACAACCCCAGCTCCCTCAGCCTCTCCTCATAGGGTTTGTGTTCCAGGCCTTTCACCAGCTTCGTCGCCCTTCTCTGGACACATTCCAGTATCTCAACATCTCTCTTGAATTGAGAAGATTTGGCATGTATTTAAAAATGCATTTCTAAAGTTGGTGATACTTTTTTTTCTACTTCTCCAAATCAGTGATTCTTTTGTAGATAAGGAAAATGCTAGAGAGAAAACTAAGTAAGGGAAAGAATGATTAAATACAAAAGTTTGGAATTTCTTTCTGATCTAATGTCATTTACAATCAGGAAAGAGCTGGGGGCTGCCTCTGCCTATTGCAGCTAAGAAAAATGGTTAAACTATTAGTAACAAGAATGAATTACTTGTGTTGTTGCTTTTTATTCTGACTTTATTCTTGTTCTCTCATTATTTGTTTCAAATAGATCTTGTCTATGTAAAAATGAACCAACGATGGTACCGCCTCAGTGTGGCCCTAGAGGATGTGAAGTAACCTTAATCTTCCTCTTAATCTCAGCATTTAACATCACACAATGGGGAAAATAAAAAGACCAGCCAGATTATGCTTATTATTTATAATTTTAGTCCAAAACTGTTGATTGTAGAATTAAGTCACGCAGTTTGAGACAGACTGAAGCCAGCTTTTCACATCTAAACTATTAGATTTCAGAATAAATTCCACTATGTATCTGAGGAGTATTTCCTTTACACAATTTCATTGCCACCACAACCAGAACATTTCAAAGAACAACACTTAACATTTTCATCTGCAGAAGCAAATCCAAAAGCTGCTCAATTTAATACTAGTTGCTGTACAATCTTATGTCTGATAAGATTCCAATCTATTTAAAGCATTTGATTTAATGAAACCCCCTTTGTCTTCACAATACTTGCCTGTTTCCTGTCTTCTTTCATCCCATCCCAAAAGTAAACACAGGGAAAAAAAAGTTAAGACTTTTGAAATTTTCCATTAACAGATCCTCCCAGCGTGGTGTTCCACATGGCCTGCTCTTATTAGTCATAGAATCATAGAATGGTTTAGGTTGGAAGGGACCTCAAGGATCATCCAGCTCCAACCCCCTGCCATAGGCAGGGACACCTCCCACTAGAGCAGGCTGCTCAAGGCCTCATCCAGCCTGGCCTTAAACGCCTCCAGGGAGGAAGCATCCACAACCTCCCTGGGCAACCTGTGCCAGTGTCTTACCACCCTCACTGTAAAGAACTTCCTCCTAACATCCAGTCTAAATCTCCCCTCTTCCAGCTTAAACCCATTCCCCCTCGTCCTGACATTACCAGACCTTGTCAATAGTCCCTCCCCAGCCTTCCTGTAGGCTCCCTTCAGATACTGGAAAGCCACTCTAAGGTCTCCTCGAAGCCTTCTCTTCTCCAGGCTGCAGAGCCCCAACTCTCTCAGCCTGTCCTCATAGCAGAGCTGCTGCAGCCCTCTGAGCATCTTCGTGGCTCTCCTCTGGACCCGCTCCAGCAGTTCCATGTCCTTCTTGTGTTGGGGGCTCCAGAACTGCACACAGTACTCCAGGTGGGGTCTGAGGAGAGCAGAGTAAAGGGGGAGAATCCCCTCCCTTCCCCTGCTGGCCACACTTCTCCTGATGCAGCCCAGCACAGGGTTGCTGTCTGGGCTGCATGTGCACACTGCAGGCTCATGTTGAGCTTTTCATCAACCCAGACCCAGTTCCTTTTCCTCAGGGCTGCTCTCAGCCATTCACCACCCAGCCTGTATCTGTGCCTGGGATTGTGCCAACCCAGGACCTTACACTTGGCCTTGTTAAACATCATGAGGTTGGCCTGGGCCTAACTCTCCAGCCTGTCTTCTTGTGAGTAGAAAGAATCCTTAGAATAACTTGATAATCACAAAGTGGCTTTTATTTTTGTCATCCACTAAAAATTTGCATCACTGTCTACTAGCATGTCAAAAGAAAGAATGTGGCTGATCAGGCCAAGCTGAAACTCTTCCAGGATTATGCAGAACATGGTAATGATTCTATAGCATTCACCAGATGAATGGATTTTCTTCAGTATTTCATCTATCTGCTGCTTAATTTTAATCCCAGAGGTGTCATAGCTACAAAAGTGGCTCTTAATGTCTTATAGGAGAAGAAAACATACCCAACTGCATTGAATCAAAATTTAAGTCAAATGCAGCTACACAGTTAGAATACTATTTGAGTTGGACTCTGTCCATCCCAACTTTTGCTTTTAGTGGTCATGCAGATGTAAATGGACATAAGTACAAAGATGGTAGCACACTGCTCCTTTAATTGCCTTCCTGTGGCAGAAGCTCAATATTCACTTAAAGTGATGATTATTATTGACCAAGACACCAATCTTGCTTTAATACCTAGGCTTCCCTTGAAAATCTTCTTACCCCAAATTGATCTGTCCAGAAAATGCTTAGGAACTCTAGCCAGAGCACACTGTAATTAAAAATGCAGAAAACTAATTAAGTTCAAATGAGAGGTCTGAAATATTTCAAATAAGAGAAGCAGACAAGATTAAATATTCTGTTCAACTGATTGATATGTGAGTTCTTCTCCCATCCTTCCATATTGTTTGCATTAGCTCTGTCAAATAAGTTTTAAAAACAACAAGCTAGGCAGAAAAAAAAAAAAAAGGGATAAATTAGGAATCACTATAAAGGCTGTTTCCACTCTGTGTGAATATGCATCCACCAATATTTAACCTCAGATCTAAAGTAAAAAGGAAGGCTTTGAAACCTACATAGCTGGTGATCTGTCTCATGCTAGAACATCACTTTGCCAGCTTTCTTGGATGTGAACGTCATCTTTAGACTACAAATATAACCATGTCTTTATATAGCAGTCAAATTTTAGGTTCCTATAATCTTCTCTGATGTCATGGAATCATAGAATCATAGAATTGTTTCAGTCAGAAAAAAGCTTCTAAGATCATTGAGTGCAAACACTGAGGTGACACCACCATGGCCATTCAACCATGTCCCAGAGTGCCATGTCTAGGTGTCTTTTGAACACCTCCAAGGATAGTGACTCCATTAGTTTCCTGAGCATCCTATTTTAATGCCTGACCACTCTTTGAATGAAGAAATTCCTCCTAATATCCAGTCTAAACCTTACCTGACAACATTTGAGGCAATTTGCTCTTGTTCTACCTCTTGATTCCAGGGAGAGGAGACCAAAGCCCAGCTCACTACATCCTCCTTTCAAGTAATCATAGGGAGCAATGAAGTAATCCCTCAGTCTCATCTTCTCCAGACTGAACAATTCCAGCTTCCTCATTGGCTCCTTAGAATACCTGTTCTTCAGGCCCTTCTCTGGACACACTCCAACAATTCAACTTCTTTCTTGTAGTGAGGGGCCCAAAACTGAACAAAGTATTCAAGATGCAGCCTCATGACTCTCAGTAAAGTTCGCGATCACTTTTCCACTCCTCTTGGCCACAGTATTTCTGATACAAGCCCAGATGCAGTTGAATTTCTTGGCCACCTGAATCCACTGCTGTCTTATGTTCAGCCAGCTGTCAACCAGCACCCCAATGTCTTTTTCTGCTGCATCATTTTCCAGCCACTCTGCCCTAGGCCTGTAGCATTACATGATATTGTTGTGATGCAAGTGCAGGACACAGCACTGGGCATTGTTAAACCCCACACAACTGACTTTGACCCATTGATCCAGCCTATCCAGATCCCTCTGCAGAGCCTTCCTACCTTTGAGCAAATCAACTCTCCTGCCCAATTGGGTGTTTTCTACAGACTTACCGAGACTGCACTCAATCTCCTCATACAGATAACTGACAAAAATAGTCAACAAGACTGGCTCCAAAAGTGAGCCCTGGAGAACATCACTGGTGACCAGTCACCAACCAGGTTTAACTCTGAGATGTTGAGGTACTGGAACGTGTCCAGAGAAGAGCAATGAGGCTGGTGAAGGGCCTGGAACACAAACCCTATGAGGAGAGGCTGAGAGAGCTGGGGTTGGTTAGCCTGGAGAAGAGGAGGCTCAGGGGTGACCTCATTGCTGTCTACAACTACCTGAAGGGAGGTTGTAGCCAGGTGGGGGTTGGTCTCTTCTGCCAGGCAACCAGCAACAGAACAAGGGGACACAGTCTCAAATTGTGCCAGGGGAAGTATAGGCTGGATGTTAGGAGGAAGTTGTTGCTAGAGAGAGTGATTGGCATTGGAATTGGAATGGGCTGCCTAGGGAGGTGGTGGAGTCACCATCCCTTGGAGGTGTTGAAGAAAAGACTGGATGAGGCACTTAGTGCCATGGTCTGGTTGGCTGGATAGGGCTGGGTGCTAGGTTGGAGTGGATGATCTTGGAAGTCTCTTCCAACCTGGTCTATTCTATTCTATTCTATTCTATTCTATTCTATTCTATTCTATTCTATTCTATTCTATTCTGTTCTTTGTGTCTGGACATCCAGTCAGTTTTTCACCCTTTCTCAGGAAAGCACTCACCAGAATGTGACAAATAAAAGGAAGGATATCAACAGGAAGATAAAAGACTGCGTAAAGCCATTTGCGGTTGTCCTAGAGAATCAAATCAAGAGAATTTAAGAGAATTGTCTTTTCTTGATTTACATAGCTGGTAACATTCTTGGGAACTAAAATTTGTGTTAGGTGGAGACCTCTTTAGCATCACATGGCAGGTCTGTCTTGTTTCTCCCCATTAGTCAATTTGCTCTTTGGAAGGATCTAATGTTTTACAGTTGTGTCTTTGAAATGTGTTTTGAATAAGACTCCAGCCAAGAATGTCGTGTATGTCATTTGTGGGGAGAAGCTAAAGACTGCAGAAGCCTGCCACGGTTATGTAACTTGCTTATTTTTATATCTGTTAACTACTGCTTTTGTTAACAAAAAGTTTTTATAGATTTATTAAAAAAAAAAACTAATAATTTTTAAAAGAACCACATATTTTGGCCTTTTTCTATGAAGGTTCAGTTGCACACATTTTGCAAACAAAAACCCCAAATCCCAAATGATTAACAAAATATGTGTTTATTTAAACCTACAAATAAATACATTTTAAGAGGTTTTTACTTAGAGAGGAAAAAAAAAAATAAATCTGAATTCAATATTTGCCTTACAAGACAGAAATCTAAGCCATGCCTTTGGAAGTCCTGATGCACAGCAAAACAAAGAGAATGGAGTTTCCAAAACTGGAAGGCATATAGGATGGCACTTGGGACAATAGGGAACATGAAAAGGTATAAACTGAGCTAAGACAGACTGTACCCTTCTGTGCTCCATGACATTAATCTCATCCTGTAATCTGTGAAAGTCTAAAGATAGATGAGAAATAACAAATCTAGTCAATATGTCCCACACAGCATTTGGACTGACAGAGCAGCACGACTATATTAAGAAAATGTTGCAAGGTCTCATCCACCCAACACAAAGCAAACTTTGTATTATCACTAATTCTACAAGTCTAAATAAAACCAAGACATTTGCAGGCACCAATAAACTCATTTCCATTCTGAAATATGAAAACCATGACTGCATTTTAAAAGGTTTTTACTTAGGAAAAAAAAATCAATCTGAATTCAATATTTTTCTTACAAGACAGAAATCTAAGCCATGCCTTTGGAAGTCCTGATGCACAGCAAAACAACAAGAATAGCCAGTACAGGATGGCACCTGGGACAATAGGGGCATTTCCCAGGAGAAGTGTGAAAAGGTATAAACTGAGCTAAGACAGACTGTAGCCTTTTGTGCTCCATGACATTAATCTCATCCTGTAACCTGTGAAAGTCCAAAGACAGATGACACATAACAAATCTAATCATTATGTGCCACATAGTATTTGGACTGACAGAGCAGCATGACTATGTTAAGAAAATGTAAGGTCTCATCCACCCAACACAAAGCAAGCTTTGTATTATCACTAACTCTACAATCTAAATAAAACCAAGGCATTTGCAGGCACCAATAAACTCATTTCCATTCTAAAATATTAAAACCATGGCTTAAAATACTAATTCTGTAACGTTTCACATCTCAGCACATTAAGACACTTAGAGCTGCTCCACACCTACTCCAAAAAGAAACAGACACAGACATGACATGAAAAAAAAAAAAAGGCATGCTAAAATAAGAACAAAAGCAAACCCAGTGCTCCAAAAAGCCAATGTTGTCATTATCACAAGCCCACAAGGTTTTCAGCATGTCACTACTTAAATCAGAGACAACCAGACTTGGTATATTGGCAGGACACTCTGCTGAAATCTAAAGAACAGTATCTAATTTAGGGAAAATGGAGCACATCTCAGCTGCCATAATTTTGTATATCTAGACATGACTAACTCATCCCAGTGTGTGATATTCAGCGGGACACAAAATGCAGCCTGTTTGCATCTGGGCTAGAGCACTCTGCAGTGAAGAATCTATCATCCTCCAAATCACAGATCACAGTTATGGTGTGGAACACTGTGGACATTTTCCAGTGGTTGGGTTTTGTAGAGCCATACAGGTAACACTCAAACCAACCCGAATTCACAAATAATCTGGTTGATTCCTTAATGCACTTTAAATCCCAGGTCATAACAGGTTTCATGGTTAAAAAAAATTTATCTGGATTTCTATGAAACAGTTAAAAACTCATGACAAATTTAGATGAGAAGGAACAGATTTGATTCGGATTTGCAGAAGCTGTGTGGAAATTCTTTCTAATATAACTTCAGACAGGATGAGAAAAAAAATAAAGAGCCAAACCTTTAAAAAGGTTTCTGTAAATAGCAAACATATGATTTACTTGACTCATTTCTATTTTAAACACAAAAGTATATATTACCCATTTAAAAAAAAAAAAAAACCAACAAAACCAGACTACTCTAGAAACTGAGTTTCATAGGCATCTTTAACCTGCCAGACACTGATCAGAACTGACCTCAATGTACTTAGAGTAGAAAATCAAGGAAAATAAAAGGGACTATTTACAAGGTCTACTAATGTCAGGACAAGGGGGAATGGGTTTAAACTGGAAGAGGAGAGACTTAGACTGGATGTTAGGAGAAAGTTCTTTACAGTGAGGGTGGTAAGACACTGGCACAGGTTGCCCAGGGAGGTTGTGGATGCTTCCTCCCTGGAGGTGTTTAAGGCCAGGCTGGATGAGGCCTTGAGCAGCCTGCTCTAGTGGGAGATGTCCCTGCCTATGGCAGGGGGTTGGAGCTGGATGATCCTTGAGGTCCCTTCCAACCTAAACCATTCTATGATTGATTCTATAATTTACTTGAATAGCATTAAAAATATGACACAGCTAGTAATAAAGAATTATCTATTAAGTGTGACAAATAACTTTTCATTGAAGTAACCTCAGCTATAATCTATCTCTATTACTCTGCTGTTTCTCAATGTTCAGATAAGGATTTAAATGCAAATTCTCTGAGGAGACAGGTTTGCCCTAGTGTCCTGAGAATGGGGTTTAGAAAGGCAAAACCACGGACTATTTATTTTGTATTCATTCATAGAATCATAGAATCAACCAGGTTGGAAGAGACCTCCAAGATCATCCAGGCCAACCTAGCACCCATCCCTATTCAGTCAACAAGACCATGGCACTAAGTGCCTCATCCAGGCTTTTCTTGAACACCTCCAGGGACAGTGACTCCACCACCTCCCTGGGCAGCTATGTTACTATTCCATGCTCCTTTCTGCTTTGCACAAGAAAAACCTGGATGAGGCATTTAGTACCATGGTCCAGATGACTGGATAGGGCCAGATTATAGGTTTGCCTGGATGATCTTGGAGGTCTCTTCCAACCTGGTTGATTCTATGATTCTGTGATGCTAGTCTTGATATCCTGTTAATTACTACCTCCTCCAATATCTTTCATCTCCCATTCATACTGTCAGTTCTATTCTTCCAGAGTCTTACTTACTTCAATTGATTCATCAAAACCCATTTCAACTGAAACTGCAGAAGATCCCTCCCAGGTACATTATTTTATTTAGCATGCAGTGTCAATGCATGGACATGATTAGAATGAGTCATCAAACGATCAGATTCCTGACAGCCACTGAAAACTTTCCCCCATGCCTCATCTGCCTGATTCCCTTGTCCCATCTGATCAAGCTATGCATCGTTTGCACAGACTGCAAATTCTTCAGGTTGGCTACTTGTCCTTTAACTGGTTCTGTAGAGAGCTACACATGCTCATCAACAGTGTTCACTCAGGAATGAGGCAGTCAACGCTTATTTACCCAGTCATTGTACTGGAATGCAGTACAAGCTTGTTAACACAGAGCTGGAATAACAATCGATGTATATCATCATGTAAACAACACAATCCATACATAATGGCACAGTTTTGAGAATGTGAACGAACTCTTAGCTTCCTATGTGAAATCTCTTCATGACTTCATTGCAGTTTCAATATAAATTGCATAAACTACCCTAATTGCTCACATTAAAGTGTGGTAGAGGATACTGTAAGTAGCTTGCAAACAAAGGATCTACTCTAATAAGCTTGTAATATATCTTGGATTTAACGCAGCAAGGAAAGACAACACAAAGTTGTATTAGAGGCCAATGGTTTTAATTAGGAAATGTACTTTGAATTATGGAGATGTCTTATTTATGGTCTTAAAAATAATAACTAATAGTAATTTATAGAGAATGCACCTAGCCAGCATCAACAAAGAGCATGGGAAGAGGCTCTGTTTGAATGCAAGTGGATGGTTTTGAAATACTAAAGGAGATGTTTTCTGAAATGCAGTTTATGACCTACTGAGACAAACCCTTTCCATCTCCCTACCATCAAATAGTTCTTACCTAATATTCACCCTTCTCTGTCTAATTTAGATGGCAAGTTCCTTAGGAGACAGACTATGCTAAATGAATGGTAAATAATAATTATACATACACATCTAAATAGAATAAACCACCACTGGAGAGAAGTAGACGTTTGAGGCTGCCACTAGCACAGCCAAAGGGTGACATTTCCAGTAACATGCAATATGTATCATGTTTTCAATCATAAAGATGATATCCCTGTAATATCTTCAAGCTTATCTTATGCAAGCTAAACCAGCTACCAACAGTATATGGGCTCACTCTGGCTCCTAGGCCTAATTATCACATCATATATGTAAATCATGCCTAACTTAATACTGCAGCTGTACATCAAAAAGCAAAAAAATACCCAATAACGTGCTCCCTTGGGATAATATGTGTGTGAACTGGAGCTCTGCCTAGGCAACCTGATGTCTGAAAGGTTAAAAGGAGAGTGGTGTGATTATTCTCTATCTTTAAGAGTGTTGATTTGTGGTGGATCTAAATAGCTGTTGTGTATAGGTGTCATTGCCCTCTACTGGATCGGATCAAAGCTGCTCAGTTGGTTATCTCGTGGGCTTGGTGGGATCATCGGTAGAATTTTTCCTCAATTAAAATTAAAAAAAAAGAAAGGAAAGAAGGAAGGAAGGGGGAAAGGAGGGAAGGAGGAAAGGAGGAAAGAAAGGAGAAAAGGAGGGAAGGAGAAAAGGAGGGAAGAAAGGAGGAAAGAAAGCAGGAAGGAAAGAAAGGACGAAAGGAGAAAAGGAGGAAGGAAAGAAGGAAAGGAGAAAAGGAGAAAGGAAATGAAGGTGGAAAGGAGAAAAGGAGGAAAGAAAGGAAGAAAGGAGGAAAGGAGGAAAGAAAGGAGGAAAGAAAGCAGGAAGGAAAGGAAGGAGGAAAGGAGAAAAGAAGGAAAGGAAGGAGAAAAGAAGGAAAGGAAGGAGGAAAGGAGAAAAGGAGGAAAGAAAGGAGGAAAGGAGAAAAGGAGGAAGGAAAGGAAGAAAGGAGGAAAGGAGGAAAGAAAGGAGGAAGAAAAGGACTAAAGGAAGGAGGAAGGTAAGGACGAAAGGAAGGAGGAAAGGAGAAAAGAAAGGAGAGAGGGAAGCAGGGAAGGAAGGAGGAAAGGATGAAAGAAAGGAGGAAGGGAAGGAAGGAGGAAGGAATGGAAANATGGTACCTAGTCCTTTTTTTGCTCTGCCTTGACTTATATACAAGCTGCTCTCTTCTGCAGCCAGCATTCCACTTTGGTGCTATGTTTCATCTGTGACTCTGTGTCATTGTTTCAATCCTCAAACCATGGAATCTTCACATCCTGTACACAGATTCTCAGCAGCTGACCCTGAGAGTCTCGTTCCTGTCATAGAATCATAGAATCAAGTACGTTGGAAGAGACCTCCAAGATCATCCAGGCCAACCTAGCACCCAGCCCTATCCAGTCAACCAGATCATGGCACTAAGTGCCTCATCCAGGCTTTTCTTGAACACCTCCAGGGACGGTGACTCCACCACCTCCCTGGGCAGCCCATTCCAATGCCAATCACTCTCTCTGGAAAGAACTTCATCCTGACATCCAGCCTATACTTCCCCCAGCACAGCCTGAGACTGTGTCCCCTTGTTCTATTGCAGGTTGTCTGGGAGAAGAGGTCACTCCAGCAGCATTTCTGATTTCTGCTCATTTTCAGATTCCATCCATGGTTCGATCAATAATTGTTACTGTTGCTGTTTTCAGTTTTACCTTGCCCTTGGACTTTTGCTCTGTGGGCTCTTGAAACAATTTCAAAGCTCTTTTTACTATGTTAATGAGTTTCTGCTACACAATGACCTCCTTGTCTGAGAGACATCATCTATCTTCCATTCCTTTCATATGAAACACTTCAGAAAAGAAGCAAGCTGAAAACTTTACAGGCAATGTTTTCAGTTATAATCAAATTCCACAGCAAGTTTTGAGCAGATAAGAAAAACTCTTATCTCACCTCTTACTCCAGTTGCAGGAGTAAAAGCAGAAGAATGTCAGACATAGAATCATAGAATTGTGGAATCATGGAATCATGGAATGGTTTGAGTTAGAGGAGACCTCCAAAAGCAGGGGGGTTGGAACTAGATGATCCTTGTGGTCCCTTCCAACCCTGACTGATTCTATGATTCTATGACTCTAAGTCACCTAGTCCAACCCCCCCTGCACTCAGCAGGGACATCCTCAACTAGACCAGGCTGCCCAGAATCCTGTTGAGCCTCACCTTGAATATCTCCAAGGATGGAGCCCCAGTATCTCCCAGAGCAACCTGTTCTAGTGCTCCACCATCCTCATTCTAGTGCCTGACCACCAGCTCAGGAAAGAACTTCCCCCCAACATCCAACCTAAACCTCCCTTGATGCAGCTTGAGGCCATTTCCTCTTCTTCTATCATTAGTAAGTGGGGAGAAGAGACCATCCCCAGCCTCACTGCAACCTCCTTTTAGGTAGTTGTAGAGGGCAATAAGGTTCCCTCTCAGACTTCTCTTCTCCAGGCTAAACAACCCCAGCTCCCTCAGCTGCTCCTCATAGGTCATGTTTGCCAGACCTCTCACCAGCCTACTCACCCTTCTCTGCATCCATTCTAGCAACCAAGAGAATGACTTAACCAGAAAGTAAATTGGTGAAAAGAAAATTAAAGCCAAGTCCAAGATGTAGAAAAACTTGGTTTCCAACAGCACATTTCTGAAACAAATCAGTTTACTAAAAGATTTAATATTCTTTGAGAGGATAAATGAAAATGCTGTCAACACCTTCCATTTCTGGCTGATGGGTTTGAAACTGATGAGATGTAAAGACCATTCAAATACTGGTGGCAGAAGATAGGAAATATGATGACAAGCTGGAGAACTATAATAAGCAATGCAGGGGAAGCAGACTATGATAAGACAGGCATTAAATAGAGCTATCTCCACAACAGGTGGGTGATGGCACCAGAACACATGAACTAGAAATAAAGAAGCAGAAGTGTTGAACTGCTGATGTAATATGATTGGAAACCAACGCAGCTATGAAGCAAAATCTTTTGAGTTCTAAAGGCCTATGAAAACAGGTAAAATTAATAAAACAAAGAAAACAAAGCCTCAGCAGCAGTAGCCTGTGGGCCTCTTTCTGAGCTGTTTTTTCAAGGCTGTACTGGTCCTCCCTATAAGAGGAGGACAGGAAAGAAGCCCCAGTAATTGAAACTTTTTGTCTCTTCCCAGGCTCCCCGAGAATTTTATGTTCAATCAGAGAGGCTGCGATGCCAAAAACCCCATGGATCTACACAGCCCCTGGCACTAGCAGCAGCACAGGGCCATGCACAGACAGGGGCTTTTTTTCCTCCAGGTCAGTCAGTCTCCAGGGAACCAAGGTTGCAGATACCTCATCTGATCACCAACTCATGGATGTGACAGCAGGTACCACCACTACCTTACTCATCTTAAGTTAGGCTTGTTCTGACCATACCAAGAGCCATAAGCTCCATAGAGAGCTAAAACACAAAGATTTTTATATTCTGAACTTAAAAGAAACTTTCTGCAAAGAGGTAAACAATCACTGCAGCAAAGGTAAGGACCAGACCCAACATAACCCAGAGCACAGCTTTAGTCTCATTGCAGCATTTCTACCTTAAACTTTATATGCCAGAGAAATTGGAGATGTCTCCACATGTTAAATAGGATTTCCTGAAACACTCTACTTGACTTAGGCTTCTGAAATCTTGCTTAACAGAACTCCAGGTGTGCAAATATTTTACTGAACACTGGTACTGAGGGCCCAAAATCCATCTGTAAAATGGGGATGGCCTCCCACTAACTATATGCAATATCTCATAACAACTCCCACTGACATAGAATCATAAAATCAACCAGTTTGGAAGAGACTTCCGAGATCATCCAGTCCAACCTAGCACCCAGCCCTAGCCAGTCAACTAGAAAAGCCTGGATGAGGCACTTAGTGCTATGGTCTAGTTGACTGGATAGGGCTGGGTGATAGGTTGGACTGGATGATCTTGGAGGTCTCTTCCAACCTGGTTGATTCTATTCTATTCTATTCTATTCTATTCTATTCTATTCTATTCTGTGCCTCATCCAGTCTTTTGTTGAACACCTCCATGGATGGCAACTCCACCACCTCCCTGGGCAGCCCATTCCAATGGCAGGACCAGAGTGAACATCTGTCAGAGTCACCGAACAAGGCACAGGCTTCCTCCTAAGTGGAGACCTACTTAAAACATTCACAAAACCCAGTCCTTGGGGCTAGGATCAGCTAATGCCCAAGAGAATTTCTTGGTCTGATCTCTAAACGCTGCAATACTGACCACTTAAATCTGTATGGGGAAAACAGCCAAAAGCACTGCTCCCAGTCTTCCTCTCCCTCCCCTCCCCAAGACTCTGAGAAACATTTCTTTGAGAAATGTCATCCGTGACACAGAACTTCTTTAATTAAAGGTGACAATTCAAGTGAGGCAGAATGGGATGTTACATCTCCCAGCTTGCCATTTATAATTGTGAGTAGGTCAGTCACAGTAAGAGCTGTGCGCTCTAGAATCCCGTTTTTCTTTCCAATATTTAGCCCTGAATTGGAGAGTGGGTTTAAAATAATGTTTTTTTGTATTTCAGATTAATTTCCATCAGCTGCTGTGACACTTGCATGTGAGAGCACATTTGATCAGCTACAGACTTCCTCCTTGCTGAGCTAAGCCAGAAAAACCCTCCTGACTGCAGCAGAAATGTTAGCAATACTCCTAGAGAAGTCGTGTGGTGCCAGCACTTAATGGCTGGCTCTCTGATTAACAAGCTGAGGTAAACAGAGGGCAGATAACAACATAAACCACTGTGGTTTATAATATCAATAATGCTACAGAACAACCGAGTTTCAGAGGGGTATTACTGGTATAAAGTATATTCAACAACATACTAGCAGTGTTATATATTTAGAAGAGGAAAGATGAGCTGGGTACAACATCAGTTGTTCCACACCATTAAAAACCTTTTTTTTTTTTTCCTTTCAGAACACAGCTCTTTTGGCTGTGTTTATAATTTTACTTTTGGATCAATACAGACTTTCTAGGGCAGGATTTTTTCCCTCTGCTTCTTTCAGAGCCATAAGAAATGCTAGCATAGTCAATATACAAAATTGCCTGGCTCAGCACCAGAGGAGATAGTGCTAATCAAAGCAGCAGCAGCAAAACTTGAACCAGCCCTTAGAAGGAGAAGGTGTTATGGACTAATTCATTAATCTGTTAAGCCTCTGTGTCAGTGAGAAGTATTCTCTTCAGTCCAGTCTCCTTAATAGGATATATCATGCCCTGAACATGAGGCAGTGCAGTTTTTAAGTCCAGCAAATGCTGTATCAGGAACAGTGTGGCTAGTAGGATGAGGGAGGTTATTCTTCCACTGTACTAAGCACTGCTAAGGCCACAGCTTGAGTACTGTGTCCAGTTCTGGGCGCTTCAATTCAAGAGAGATGTTGAGGTGCTGGAACATGTCCAGAGAAGAGCGACAAAGCTGGTGAAAGGTCTGGAACACAAACCCTATGAGGAGAGGCTGAGGAAGCTGGGGGTGTTTAGCCTAAAGAGGAGGAGGCTCAGGGGTGGCCTCATTGCTGTCTATAACTACCTGAAGGGAGGTTGTAGCCAGGTGGGGATGGTCTCTTCTGCCAGGCAACCAGCAATAGAACAAGGGGACACAGACTCAAGTTGTGCTGGGGGAGGTATAGGCTGGATGTCAGGAGGAAGTTCTTCACAGAGAGAGTGATTGGCATTGGAATGGGCTGCCCAGGGAGGTGGTGGAGTCACNGTTGCCCAGGGAGGTTGTGGATGCTTCCTCCCTGGAGGTGTTTAAGGTCAGGCTGGATGAGGCCTTGGGCGAGCTGCTCTAGTGGGAGGTGTCCCTGCCTGTGGCAGGGGGTTGGAGCTGGATGATCCTTGAGGTCCCTTCCAACCTAAACCATTCTATGATTCTATGATTCTATGATTCTATTTCGTGCTCTCTTGCCCTGCCTCCCTGCCTGCCAGCACCACCCTCCTGTTCCTCTTTTGTTTTACTACATGGCCATCCTTCCACGAGGTGGACAAACACATTGCCATCAATCTGGTTGCATATATGTAGTTTGTATCTTGGTTTTTTCCTTCCCTATACCTCTTTGTAACTCCTTTACCTCAAATATCTTTCATTTATTGTTAAAGTTTTGTCTTTTAACTTCCCAATTGAAGTAAGAATATTTATTTGGGTGTGGTTTAGCTTTTCCTCTCTACGTCTAATTCCTTCCTTTTCCAAAAGAAGGGGCAAGAGGGGAAGGCATCCTATAATTGTATTGGTGATATAGATACCATGGTGATATGGAGGCGTTTAAGGCCAGGCTGGATGAGGCCTTGAGCAACCTGCTCTAGTGGGAGGTGTCCCTGCCTGTGGTGGGGGTTTGGAGCTGGATGATCCTTGAGGTCCCTTCCAACCTAAACCATTCTATGATTCTGATTCTATATAGATTTGAGTCTCTGGGAACTTTAAACTAGAACCCAGACAAGTGTCTCCTAAGAACTGAAAGTGATAAAAGCCTGGAGTGGGTTGCCCAGGGAGGCAATTGAAATCCCATCCCTGGAGGTGTTTAAAACCAGGCTGGACAAGGCTCTGGGCAGGCTGATCTAGGGTAGGGTGTCCCTGCCAACGGCAGGGGGGGTTGGAACTAGATGATCCTTGTGGTCCCTTCCAACCCTTACTGATTCTATGATTCTATGATTCTGTAATTCTGTGAAGCTGGTAGTGTATCTATAGCATGAAAGGTATAACCATAGCATATCCATATCTACAGCTGGGAAGAAGATGTCAGAAAGTATGTCCTTAGAATTATGCTTAGGAGTGGGATGCTCCATGAGGCATGAATTGGTTAACTGATTCAGTAGTGTTTCCAGTTTAAAAATGAGATAATATTAGTAAGCCTCCTAAAACACTGAAGAATCCAAAGTAGCTGAAAACAATCAGGTTTCACTGAGGAGCCAAAAAAGAGCAGTTATTTTGTCTCCCACTCCTTGCACTCTGAGATGGAAAAGCGCAGACTATATGCTATAAAGCTGAAGCTTTGCCCTAGTGTCTCATAAAACAGGTCTAAAGAGAATTCAAAGGAAATGTTGGGGTGTTTTAGTATTTTATTTTGTTCTGCTTGTAAACTCTGAAAGGCTCTGGAAAGGTGGACACAATTTTGCTTATGCTTTTAAAACAAACCTAAAAAATCCCACGCTTCTGGCTGGCAGCAGTGATGGAAAGTTTACACAAAAGGATCTCATTTCAGAACGTTTACATTTCTCCCCCCAACCCCCCCCCAAAAAAAAAAGGATTATCTTTTGGAACCTGAAAAACAAACCTGCATATGGCTGAAAACCAATCTCATGAGGTTCAACAAGACTAAGTGCAAGGTCCTGCCTCTGGGTCAAGGCAATGCCAAGCACAAATCCAGGCTGGGTAGTGACTGGGCCTGAGGAGAGGAACTTAGGGGTGCTGGTAGACAAGCTCAACATGAGCCAGCAGTGTGCACTTGCAGCCCAGAAAGCCAACCAGAGCCTGGGCTGCATCAGGAGAAGTGTTGAGGCAGGTGATTCTCCCCCTCTACTCCACTCTGCTGAGACCCCACCTGGAGCACTGCATCCAGTTCTGCAGCCCACATTACAAAAAGGATGTTGAGATGCTGGAGCATGTCCAGAGAAGGGCCACAAGGATGGCCAGAGGGCTGGAGCAGCTCTGCTGTGAGGACAGACTGAAAGAGTTCAGGCTGTTCAGTCTGGAGAAGAGGAGGCTCTGATTCTATGATTCTTATTGTGACCTTCCAGCATCTGAAGGGGGCCTACGAAAGAGCTGGGAAGGACTTTTTAGGCTCTCAGAGGGTGACAGGAATGGAGCAAAGCTGGAGGTGGGGAGATTCAGAGTGCCCGTGAGGAGGAAGTTGTTGAGCGTGAGAGTGGTGAGAGCCTGGAATGGGTTGCCCAGGAAGGTGGTTGAGGCCAGGCTGGATGAGGCTGTGGCCAGCTTGATCTAGGGTAGGGTGTCCCTGCCCATGGCAAGGGGGTTGGAACTAGGTGATCCTTGTGGTTCCTTGCAACCCTGACTGATTCTATGATAAATTCTATGAAAGAGGAGAATAACAGCTAACATTTCACACTGCATTCAACAGCTCGAATGATGTAGTTTTCTAAAGCTGGTTATAGCAGAAAGTGGAGAAAATCCTGGAGTGGCAGGAGCAGGGACGGAGAGGGGAAACATTTGTCAGAAATAGACAAATAGAAGATACCCCTGGATGAAAATTTGGTGTATTCCCCACCTCCAAAGTGTCTGCAATGAAATATTAAGTG
>WAAF01005392.1:438930-462358 GCA_013400475.1 Tricholaema leucomelas | reverse complement strand
CAGAGAGAGTGATTGGCATTGGAATGGGCTGCCCAGGGAGGTGGTGGAGTCACCGTCCCTGGAGGTGTTCAAGAAAAGCCTGGGTGAGGCACTTAGTGCCATGGTCTGGTTGACTGGATAGGGCTGGGTGCTAGGTGGGACTGGATGATCTTGGAGGTGTCTTCCAACCTGGTTGATTCTATTCTATTCTATTCTATTCTATTCTATTCTATTCTATTCTATTCTATTCTATTCTATTCTATTCTATTCTATTTTGAGGCTTTCAAGGCAAAAAAATTAACATTTAGGATTTTAAGTGTCTGCATTGAAATATTAAGTGAAAAAAAATAAATAAATGCCCTTCACTTTGAGGCTTTCAAGGCAAAAAATTAACATTTAGGATTTTAAGTGTCTGCATTGAAATATTAAGTGAAAAAAAATAAATAAATGCCCTTCACTTTGAGGCTTTCAAGGCAAAAAATTAACATTTAGGATTTTAAGTGTCTGCATTGAAATATTAAGTGAAAAAAAATAAATAAATGCCCTTCACTTTGAGGCTTTCAAGGCAAAAAATTAACATTTAGGATTTTAAGTGTCTGCATTGAGATATTAAGTGGAAAAAAAAAGAAATAAATGCTTTTCACTCTGAGGCTTTCAAGGAGAAAAATCAACATTTAGGTTTTCCATGAGGAAAAAAAACCAACTGTTTTTTAAACAAAAACTTAAACAGAATGTTTCCTTTTGGACTGAATCGTTCTGACAAAGGAGGAGGGCAATTCCTCAAGCAGCTCTACTGACAATGAAATTCTTCAGGATTTCACAACGCCGCTTCCTACTGTGTTTCCTCCAACTCCAGAGCAAAACAAATGCAAAGATTTGCAGAGCATAATAATAATGGCAGGCCTATGATTTATTGTGCTACACATGATTTAGAGCCCCATGTTTACGCCAAGCTGGTAGCACATCTGCAAGGGCATTACATGACTTTTCTCCATAAAAGCAAACAGTGGCAGGAAGCAATTATATAGAAAGGCCCACTAATATGAGGCATGTAGCCTTTAAAAATAGGAGTCATTAGTTCCTATATAAAAGTTAAATGAAATTATGTGGATTGCATTGTAATTATTCTTGTCTCAAATCTTGTTAGGTATAAGGATTATTGATACTTGGGAGGCGAACAGCAGTGACATTAACAACAGTGGCAGCTTTGCATTGTTTGCCAGATTCAGAAATAAGCCAAATGTTATCCCTGCCCTTTCACTGCAGTTTACCTGATTAATCTGAACCTAACCAGCTCCTGTCTCCTTGATGCCTGGATGAGAACAGCTAAAAGGAAAACAGAAATCCTTGCTCAAAAATTGTGCCTTACTGAGCGTTTTGTGGCTCCTGTTGCCAAGGAAACCAGAGCAAATTCTTCCCAGAGAATACGCTGGACCGCTTAAGCCAGCCAGGCTTCAACCTGGTATCAGGAAAGGAAACAAAGACTGAAAACAAGAGGACAACATGCTTGCAAAGCCCATTGGGGAGAGAGAGAGGAAAAAATAGACTACAGGATAAAGCATCTGCTAGCAAAGAATATCTTTCATTTAGGTCAAATCAAGGCTTTTCAATCTCTGTCTATTGTTCCTTCTCTGGAGGAACCCGTTACTACAGACAAATGAGAGATGGAGTAGGTGTCTTGTTTCAGTTATTGAGTTGATGGTGTTACAAATCATCTGTCTTTTGGAAAACTGTCTGTTAGAGTTCTCTGATCCTTCATGAAAAGCAAGCTGATTAAAATTATTAACAAAATTATCTTCCACTTTTTATTTTGAAGCGTGATCCTGGTTTGGAGAGGAACAATATCAGTAATTATCACTGGTTTAATCAGATGCCTTTTGTACAATTTTCTCTCTTCCTCTTCCCTCCTCCCTTTCCTATTTTCTTTTCTGCTTTTTCTAATTATGAATCTCAATGGTTTCATTAAATGTTTAGGGCCAAATTCTGGCACTCTGCCGAGCTGGCAAGAAAGCAGGCACATACTAGTGTTGCAAAAGCATCTACATTATGAGCCCACATCTTGGCCAGCCCAGACCCTCACACTTCATATCCCTCCTCTACAACATTATTCCCTGAAGGGGTCATTCATTCCAAGAGCAAGAGCTGCTGCATATCTTGGGGCACTTAAAGCCTTGTGTGCATGGCTTTGAGACTCTGATGATCACATCTTCCAGGCCCACCCTTTCTATCCTCATCTTCATTGTATGGAAGCTCACCATCATCCTGGAATGCACCTCGGTGGACCAATTGCAGCCATGTGAGACATCATGCTTGGAATGAGCTTTTTCTGCCATGTCAGTCTGAGGAGCATGATAGCCAAGACGGAGAAATACCTGAGAGGTGACCACAGACACTTGCAAGAGGCAGGAGGGAAATCTCTGAATATCAGATGTGACTCCCAAGAGCTCTCCTGACAGGTTAAATCAAGTTTATACCACAGGTTTCAAAGGATGTTTTATGGCATAGTGGGAAATTGAATAAAGGTAATGTAGTCTCAAACCAATAGAAGAAGTCTGAACTGATACCTTTTTCTGGTCCCTTCTTCTGCCAGGCACACAACAACAAGGTCTACAAAGCATGGGATGATCATAAGATGAAAAGTAGTCAAATCAGCTGCTATTTAGAATTAGAAATTAACAGACAAGTCCACGAAACTACGTTTAAAATATAGATACAATTAGACCTCTGATCTACTGCTAATGTGGCAGAGGACTTCTGAGGAACCAGAAAAGGCCAAGTAAATCACAGTGAGTTTGGGAGGGATGCCATAAGACAGCTAGGAACTAAATTGGAGAACTGCTGAGGCTTCCCTGTAGCATGAAATAGCCTCGTTTATGTTGCTGTCCAGACTTGGTATTTTCCATACTTCTTTAATGTTATTTAAATAAATATAGAGGATTTTTTTGAGTTTTCTTCTTTTTTTGATAGCAGATAAGAGGTAAAAAAAATGAGCAAGGCTATGAAAGAAGCTGTGTCAGAGAAACATGTGGGACCTGGCAAGAAAACTTTGGCACTATTGTGATTGACTAGCTAAGAATGCAGCAAGACCCAAACAGCCATCTCTGTGGATTATTTCTGCACAAGATATTTGTGAGTTTGTGCTTAAGGAATTTCTGCCTGATCCTTCCATTGGGAAGATGGGATTTGCTTTCCACGTGGATTGGAAGGAAAGTTCAGCCTCCCAAACCTTCAGTTCCTGGCAAACCTATGTACAATCAGAGCCATCTATGCAGCCTGTCTGATGCTAAGGGGAAAGCACATTTTAAGTACACGATAGCTAATGCAAAACTCCATCTGCATGAGGGAGAAAGGTGCATTTTAAACACTCATTAGTTAGCAGGTTCTGAAGTACTTGAAGCAGATTTAGCCTATTTTAAATGTTGAGGTGAAAGTGTTCTGTCTATGCAAAAATATGTATTAGTTGTTAGATTCTTTAGCACTATTTTTCCCAAGCCAAACTCAAGTGAAATTCACAAAAGCAAAATCTGGAGTCAAAAAACTCTGTTTCTAGTCCCACCCATCCAAACTCTGCAACTCTGGCTGCTGTAGCTGCTGAGACCTGCTAGGGTGTGTTTGATAAGAATGCTCAGAAACCATTTATAGAGATGCTAAACCTTTCCCATATGGTCTGCAATATCTGGAAGCTTTGCTTCTCCAAGCCCTGTGGAAGATTGAATACCCAATAAGCCCCCACAAAATCTCTGCCTTCTGTGGCTTTCAGACAACCCTCCTGGAGAAGAAGAAATAGCATCCAAGACATCATTCAGATTTGAGCGAGAAGGAGAATCAGTGGGACCTAACAGGAGCATTAACCTTTACTGGCTACAGTCCTTCATGCCACCCGGATGGGGAAAGCAGAACTGTCCCCAGTTATGCCCAAATCTTCTGCCTCTCAATTTCTTTTACTTAGGGACAACTTTTCCACTGTTTACTCCTTCTCTGCTGTTCACCTAATGCACTGAATGATCTCTCCTACTACTGCAAGAATTTTCCATTTGGAGTTGAATTATTTCTTCCATAGCAATTATGAAATAGAATATTTTTTACAGGCAACAAACTTTATTTGATAACCTCTGAAATTCTAATCTGCAGCCCGAACAGGATCCAAGCTACCAAATTTAAAAGGTAGATTGCCCTTCAAAGGATTTCACTGGGTAGAAAAATGGTGCAGTGTAGCTGAAGATGCCACTGAATTTCTCATGAATAAGATGTGGAAGAAGAACTGCAGGTAGTCCTTTGCAGGTCTTCTCTCCAGACTGTCTGCATTCCATCCTTTGCTGGCATCACCAACTCTGTGTAGCTCTTTGGCCTCCATGGAGGCAAGCAGTGTGGAGGCAAGCAGTGTGACTGTAGCTGGCCATCATATGTCATAAGATCTCTCTTTTAACTAACAGGGTCGTGCGTGGGAAGCTAGAAGCATTGTTGAGGCTTCCTTGTGATGGCTCAGGGGAGCTTCCTTTCTGTGCCTCAGGAGAACTGTTCTAATTTCGATCTTAGAGGAACAGAAGGAAAATCCTGAGTGCTGGAGATGTGCAGGAGCTGGTCACAGGCAATGGGCCTGCTTCCTACAAGACATGACTGGAGATGCAGTCACTCTGGGACCAAAATGCCAAACTTCTTCTGATGACATGAACTTTTCTGACAGGTTTGAGGCACACAGCATTTCCACTTCCTCAAATGCAGAGTGAAACAGGAGCAGAAACAACAAGGGAGTTCTTTGTTGAAAATGAAAGAGGATAGCAAGGACAGGAAACATGAAATCCATTTTAAATCACTGGAAGTGCTCAGCTGTCAAGGGAAAGATGCTATAAAAGGGCCACCTGAACCAAACATTTTTATCCTAGTTACTAAACCTCACTTAATCCTTCTTACTACTGGTGAGCATCAAAAGCATGCTTTCCACATGCTTTTAGTATAACAATTGCTTAGAAGTTGTTTAAAGCTTAAACTCATGAGCCTTTGAGCAAAAAGTACTAACGCACCTTATTCAGCCCAGCTGTTCCTGGACAGGTATAGCCTGAAGCAGAGAGTGGAGGTGACACAGGTAGAGTGGGCAATGGCAGATTTCCTCATCTCCCTAGCAAGTACTTGAAGGCATAGCATTTTCTGCCATCAGAACATCTGCAGTCTCCACAGCTTGAATCTGCTGTTTATATGTATTTATTTCTCCAGCTGGAAGTCGGAAGCACTGTTATTTAAGTGGTGTTTGTCTTCCTTTTTCTTTATTACTGCAATCAGCCAGATTGATCTTAATTAAAAGTCTAAAGTTCAATGGTAGTTTAAAATGGAGTACCTATAGCTTTGATGGCCTCTTTAAAAGGCTACCTGGATTTTGTTTAAAAAATTATAAAGCAGTAGGTTTTTATTTTGCTTCTTAACTTTTACTCACATGCCTAGCTTCGAGGGTTACTTTCTTCATAAAAGCAGCTATTTGCCTCTCTGATAAGCTAATGCTGTACTGAAGCCTCAAGAATATTCTCCTTGGATCTGGTAATGAGTTACAATCCAACCTGAAGGGAGGTTGTAGCCAGGTGGGGTTGGTCTCTTCTCCCAGGCACTCAGCAACAGGACAAAGGGACACAGTCTCAAGTTGTGCCGGGGGAAGTATAGGCTGGATATTAGGAGGAAGTTCTTCACAGAGAGAGTGATTGGCATTGGAATGGGCTGCCCAGGGAGGTGGTGGAGTCACCATCCCTGGAGGTGCTCAAGAAAAGCCTGGATGAGGCACTTAGTGCTATGGTCTAGTTGATTGTCTGGGGCTGGATGCTAGGTTGGCCTGGATGATCTTGGAGGTCTCTTCCAACCTGGTTGATTCTATTCTATAGTTCTAACACCTTGCGACATTTTAACATTACATGACACCAGGACATAAAACTTACAACTGTATTGTATGAGTGTGGCTTTATGTGGGATTTTAATGCAGCTTCATGCAGCAAAAAAACTGTGCCCAAGGTGTCAAGCACAACAGCAAATAGGACAAAGGTTTTCCTTCCAGGTACATCTATATTTTAGTTTCTAAACAACTACAGAGTTTTAGTATCTAAACAGCTACAACATTCACAGTGTGTAAAAATTCAGTATTTATTTCAGCCCTCTGGGTGACTTTTGGCATGATGTGGGAAGAGAGTTGAGCAACACAGTCATATATGTTCAACATGTAATCAGTTTGGCTTACTAACACGTGGAGGGGTGTTAACTTTAATCTTAAAATTGCAGTTAATTAAGCAAAAGTCTTCACTCGGGCCCCCTGGCCTTCAAAATGCATTTTGAATATGGATGTTTGTGCTATTTATATCTTGCTCCATCAGTTTTAGCCAAAACAGGGCTGTGTTATCTTCACAAGACTCCCTCCTTCAGTTCTTTGCCAGGCCACCTTCATAGATCTTCACGTAACACAAACACCTGCTGATTGTAAATGCCCCTGGTCCCAAAGCATGCTAAATCAGCTTGCCTGCCTGTCCCAAGGTAAGACACACAGTTATCCCACAGGGATTTATACACTTCTTACATGGTGTCACAATCTCTGTGACTGACCCCTGAGTAATTTATGTGCTTCTCAAGGTGTGCAGGATTCTTCTGTAGGACACAGCATAATTCTGTACCATTCCTTATGCGTTCATCCAGTCACACATGTTCAAAGCAAAGACACACATGGCTTTCATCATGGGTGGATATTGAACACAAAACATCAACTCATTAAAGGACAAATTATCTGTTTACTCAAATTGAGCACTGATGCAATGGCTCTGGTGTGCTTCTTTCCTGATGAAATATAACTGAATATTTAAAATGCATAATCAGGAATTTCCAGGCCTGCAAATTAAGAGAAAATTACTGGAAGACACAATGCTACCTACTTGAAACTGTCAGGAATTTTAGCATCACAATGAGAGGTAACTGCTATGAAACTAGAGATGCACACTGACTGGTTGCTTGACAGAATGAGTAGGTTAGTAATGTAATCATAGACTCAAACAGGTTGGAAGAGACCTCCAAGATCGTCCAGGCCAACCTGTCACCCAGCCCTGTCCAATCAACTAGACCATGGCACTAAGTGCCTCATCTAGTCTTGTCTTGAACACCTCCAGGGACAGTGACTCCACCACCTCCCTGGGCAGCCCATTCAATGCCAATCACTCTCTGTCAAGAACTTCTCCCAACATCCAGCCTATACCTCCCCCAGCACAACTTGAGACTGTTTCTCCTTGTCCTATTGCCTGTTCTATTGTTCTGTCCAGACAGAAGAGAATTCCAATTAAAAAGGAATCTCTATGTTGCATTACATTAGAAAGAAGCATCAAAGGTCATCTAGAAGAGATGTAGTGCACAGTAAATAAAATGGCAATGTGCTTTTCCCCAGCAGGCCTATCTAATCTGAGACAAACAGATCTATGTCACCCATAGTCAACCAGCCAAAAAACTACACTAGGGACATATTTTCCCAGGGGAAGATTGTATAAAATAACATGCACATAGCTCATATACCACACCATGTATCCCAGAGTCTGCTCATTCCAGAATGTCCTAGTCAGCATCAGCAAGCTGGGCAGTGTTCTCCCTCTAATAATACAGAAAGTGAGAGCAGAAAGGATGAAAGAAAAAGTGCAGTCAACAAAGGTTCCCAAACCTCCCAGTCCCAACTTTGCTCCCAATCGCAAACGTCTGCTCCCAGTCCCCAACCTCTGCTCCCAGCACAACCACAGAGCATAGTGGTGACAGCAACTTGGATTGCTGGGAAGCATTGCAAGATGTCGCCAGGGAGATGTAGTGGCCTTCTAGTACCTGAAGGGGACCTACAAGATAGTTGGGAATGGACTATTTACAAAAGCTAGTAGCAACAGGACAAGGAGCAGTGGTTTTAGACTAGAGAAAGGTAGATTTAGGTTGGAAATTATGAAGAATTTCTTTACTAAGAAGATGGTGGAACACTGGAAGAGTTTACCCAGGTTGGTGATGGAGGCTCCATCTCTGGAGACATTCAAGGTCGGGCTTGATGGGGTTCTGAGCAATCTGATCTAGTGTGGGATGCCCTGCTTACTGGATGGGGGTTGGACTAGATAACCTCCATCGGTCTCTTCCAAGCCAGTTCATTCTATGATTCTATGTGGGTGCCCAAGGGTTCTGCTAGGCAGTGAGCTTCATAGGCAGCAGCCCCAGGCTGCCTGCTCAGAGCTCTAGCTGGCAAAGGTCAGCCTCTAAATTGGGCCCTCTATTTTGGTTTTCCTTAGCCTACCATATCTGTTTTATCACAAGGCAGTATCACTAGCGTCGGGGCAAGTATGTTTTGGTATCTGTAGTAGACACTGCTGTATGTTTTCCCAGTAATAGGCAAGTAAGGACGAAGGTTCATCAGTGAGTAATGAATCAAATGCTAAGGTGGAGACAAGATATAATTGTTTAAACACAGTCATTGCAGGCATGTATCAGCCTTCCCTTTGAAATGTACAGAGCTACAGACGATGGGCAGGAAAATTTGGGCTTTTTTTCAATTTAAAGCCTGATGGTATCAGCTGCTCCCAGTCTGAGCAGTTACAGGTTCTTTATTTTACTAATTATAAGAGTAATTATGCCATTAGTTCTCAGAAAGTAATTTTAATAATTAGGTCAAACACAAAATGACTCCAGTCTCATGACATAGTGGTTTAAATTGTTTGGATATTGTAATTTAGTAGGAGGAGTCAGCGCTCGAGTCACTCGGGAGATTGTAAGGAGGAAAATACAGCTGGAGAAATAACAGAAGATGAATTCTCTGTCAGAGACGTGAGTTAAGTTGTTTCTTGAATGATGTTAAGTGAATAACATTAAAGCTATTTGATAGTGATGACAGATAAAATTATCATGTATTGAAAAACATATTAAAGATTTGATTCAGAGGCCATAATTTGCAATGAGCATACCAGCCTCCTTTCTCCAGCACTGCAGCAGCAGAAGGAAGGAGTTTTAATTCACCCATCTAATTTCCTTGAGAAATGAATCCATTCATATCTCTGCATGATATATGCCATTCTCAAATACAGTTTCTAATCTTAGTTGCAACCTCGTAAATCTTGAACAAAATTTACAGATACCAGGGGGCTTAGGCCACCAAAGCCAATTATGCTGATGTGAAATCGAGGTATGTGAGAGATATGGGACAGAAGAAGGAGAGAAAGAAAAGGAAGAGACTGCTCATTCCAGGGCAGGAAATTAAAGCAATGTCAAAATCACTCCAGATGTGGCTTATAGCAGTCTGCCTTTATCAATACCTCTATCAGGGACAGATTTTTTCTTAGAAAGCAATTTGATCTCAGTGCATTTTAATGAAACTGTTTGCTCAACAGTGTTTTTCAGTGAAAGTGCAAGTGAGTGAGGTCTTTGGGGTACTGCCCTGGTTTTCTTTGGGCTTTGTTTTGGTGTTGTGTTTTTTTTTTTTACTAGGAGTTAGAAACATGCCTTCAAGCGCCGGGGGAAGTTTAGGCTCGAGGTGAGGAGAAAGTTCTTCACTGAGAGAGTCATTGGACACTGGAATGGGCTGCCCAGGGAGGTGGTGGAGTCGCCGTCCCTGGAGCTGTTCAAGGCAAGGTTGGACGTGGCACTTGGTGCCATGGTCTAGCCTTGAGCTCTGTGGTAAAGGGTTGGACTTGATGATCTGTGAGGTCTCTTCCAACCTTGGTGATACTGTGAGACTGTGATAAAAGGCCAAGAACAAAGGAAAATTACTTTGGGTCAACCATGCCTAACACACCTGAGAGCCAGCTGATCTTGTGGCTTTGGCAGGGTGAATAGTTCTTTCCCTCTGCTCAGAGCAAATCCCATTTAAATGTGATGGGTAACACATCAAAACTTTCTGATGATGATGAAGCAGAAAGCCATACCTAATTGCTCAGAATTCTCCTCTCTAAAATCCTTAAAAGACAGAGAACAGCCAGATAGAGGTCACATACCAAAACATTCTTACAGTCAGGATCCCACTGCCTATGTCTGCAAAAAAATGGACTACAACAGCTATCTTAGAATCATAGAATCAATCAGGTTGGATGAGACCTCCGACGTCATTCAGTCCAACCTAGCACCCAGCTCGATGCAGTCAACGAGATCATAGAATCATAGGATCAAAAGGGATGGAAGAGACCTCCAAGATCATCCAGGCCAACCTAACACCCAGCCCTAGCCAATCAACTAGACCATGGCACTAAGTGCCTCATCCAGGCTTGTCTTGAAAACCTCCATGGATGCCAACTCCACCACCTCCCCGGGCAGCCCTTTCCAATGCCAATCCCTCTCTCTGCCAACAACTTCCTCCCAATATCCAGCCTATAAGAAACCTAGACACTTGGCAGCAAAATCTTTGCTGACATTCACAGATTTCTTAATGCATTTACCCCTACTGAGGGTGCAGTGGAATAGGAAAGCACAGAGGCTACAGGGACTAGTGAAGACAAGACTTTGAAATTCCATTTTTGTGAAATGCTTTTGGATTATCTTAGACAAGCAGTAAATATTGTAGTATAAAAATAAATCTTTTCATAGAAAACATTTGAGTTCTTAGTTAGGGAAGTTCTGGAACATGTCCAGAAAAGGGCAACAAGGCTGGTGAAGGGCCTGGAACACNTTCTATTCTATTCTATTCTATTCTATAAATTTGTCTTTGCAGAAATATTCCTAGAACCATTTTTTTTCCCACTGCCTGTACAAAATAGCGAATTTTGAACTAATATTGCTAAGACAAATGTGGCTGGAATTGTTTGGGTTTTTTTTTTACTATGCAGAAGAAATGTTAGCACTGGAGAATTTTTAAGCATGTCTACACATAACAGTTATGCCATTTGCAAATCACATGCAAAAGAAACCCATTTGCATACAGTATAGAACATGAGATTTAGGCTAACTATGAATCCCACAAAAGTCTCATCTCTCATTCTACAAAAATAAGGATGTTTAGCCACTGCTTTCAGTGAATTAAATTACTTAAGTTCACAGAAGCACTGACCACAATTTCAAAAGCTACTGGAAGGATCTCTCTAAGTGCATCACAAAATCTCCTCTAAAATAGTGTTGTGGAATTGGTCCCATAACTACCTCAAAGGCTGCTATATTTTTGGAACAAAGGTCCAGATTTACTGCACACAGTACAGGGGAATGTAGAATAGGAACATTCCAGCCCATTCTGTGGGGTGAAACTCTCCCTGGACAAAGTGAGGTGTGCTGATATCACAACAATTACAGTTTACACTCAAGGGTTCTCTCAGAATTCTGATGAAGTATTCTTTTTTGTTTGTTTTCCCCTTAACACCTCACTTCTTGAACAGTCTTGATCACACTTGCACAGCGTTTGCCTCTCATTCCTCAAAAACAGTTTACCATAATAATATCCTAATTTTGCAGTCTTCTCTTTTTTGTCTTCCTTCACCTGCTCCAACTTACACTGTGTCAGCAGCTAGCAAAATTCCTGACATGAATCCATCTTATGTCTCCTTCTGGAGTATGGCTTGCAGAGGTCATGTTGATGACAAAGGTATGTGGCAGAAACTATTTTTTAATTTTTTATTTTAACTGCAAAATGTTCTCTTTCTCTCTTACAGTTGGAAATAAATCAACGAGAGAGATGCTGAGATACTGGAATGTGTCCAGAGAAGGGCGACGAAGCTGGTGAGAGGCCTGGATCACAGCCCTGTGAGAGGCTGAGAGAGCTGGAGGTGTTTAGCCTGAAGAAGAGGAGACTCAGGGCAGACCTCACTGCTGCCTACAACTACCTGAAGGGAGGCTGTAGCCAGGTGGGGTTGGTCTCTAAGTGCCTCATCCAGTCTTTTCTTGGACACCTCCAGGGATGGTGACTCCACCACCTCCCTGGGCAGCCCATTCCAATGCCAATCACTCTCTCTGCCAACAACTTCCTCCTAACATCCAGCCTAGACATCTCCCAGCACAACTTGAGACTGTGTCCCCTTGTTCTGTTNGTTCCAGCACCTCAACATCTCTCTTGAATTGAGGAGCCCAGAACTGGACACAGCACTCAAGGTGTGGCCTGACCAGTGCTGAGCACAGGAGCAGAATAACCTCCCTTGTCCTACTGGCCACACTGCTCCTGATCCAGGCCAGGATGCCACTGGCTCTCTTGGCCACCTGGGCACACTGCTGGCTCATCTTCAGCCTACTATCTACATGTACCCCCAGGTCCCTTTCTGCCTGGCTGCTCTCCAGCCACTCTGTCCCCAGCTTGTTGTGCTGCTTGGGGTTGTTGTGGCCAAGTGTCCAGTTCCTCCATCATTCAATGCAGCTGGCCTGGTCTGACTGGAATAAAGGTCTGTTTACTCTGGAAGTTGGGGTAGGTTTATTGTCATTTCACAGTTTTGCTGCAGTTTTATTGTAGACCATTGTCTGCATGGATCAAAGAGAAAGTTCAAGATAGGGATAATCAGGACTTCTGCTAGGCTGTAGATGCTTCCTGCAGCAGTTCTCCTTTAGGCAGGATACAATATATTTAATTCTGTCACAAACTGGTCAATATTTATTACAAGTAGACGAATGCCATTCCCTTCACAATACAAAAAAGTACTTCAGTACTCTTGGAATATGCATCACTGCTTTTGTGTGGCATCCATGGATTCTCTTAGCAACTAAAAACACAAACAAAGACAGGTTCCCTGTCCCAAAGAGTTCACAATTCAGCCTTGCAAATAGTGTGCTGAAGGTAGTAATGGCCCAGAGAAAAAGCAGAAGAGACAGGGGAGATTTAAACTAGATGTTAGGAGGAAGCTGTTGGAACAGACTTTACCATGAGGGTGGTGAGACACTGGAACAGGTTGCCCAGGGAGGTTGTGGATGCTTCCTCCCTGTTATAAGTTGGACTGGATGACTTTGGAGATCTCTTCCAACCTAGTTGATTCTAAGATTCTATTCTATGATAAGGCCAGGTTGGATGAGGCCTTGAGCAACCTGTTCTAGTGGGAAGTGTCCCTGTCTATGGCAGGGGTTTGGAACTGGATGATCTTTGAGATCCTTTCCAACCTAAACTATTCTATGATTCTGTGAATTTATCAAGATGAAACAGTTATACTACTGTGTCCAGTTCTGGGCTCCTCAATTCAGGAGAGATGTTGAAGGACTGGAACTTGCCCAGAGAAAGGTGATGAAGCTGGTGAGGGGCCTGGAGCACAGTGCTGTGAGAAGCTGAGGGAGCTGAGGATGTTTAGCTTGGAAAGAGGAGGCTCAGGGTTGACCTCATTGCTTTCTACAACTACCTGAAGGGAGGCTGTAGCCAGGTGGGGTTGGTCTCTTCTGCCAGGCAACCAGCAACAGAACAAGGGGACACAGTCTCAAGTTGTGCCAGGGGAGGTCTAGGCTGGATGTTAGGAGGAAGTTCTTGCCAGAGAGAGTGATTGCCATTGGAATGGGCTGCCCAGGGAGGTGGTGGAGTCACTGTCCCTGGAGGTGTTCAAGAAAAGACTGGATGAGGCACTTAGTGCCATGGTCTAGTTGACTGGATAGGGCTGGGTGCTAGGTTGGACTGGATGATCTTGGAGGTCTCTTCCAACCTGTTGGATTCTATGATTCTATGATATCAAATGTATATCCCAGCGAAAAAAAAAAAAACAGGTAGAACAATTTATGCTGCTTTTTAAACTTTGGAAATCACAGAAAGTGGAGTTTCTGGTGACTGCCTTTTTGTAGGGTTTCATGGAAGCATATTTCTCATTTAGGACCTTGACTTTAAGAGTGAGGCTCTCCAAACCCTTAGAATCCTCACTACAAGCATGAGCTTTTTCAGAAGGTGTTCTGGTAATATTCCCACCATTGTATCCCTAGCTTGTCTGCTTTTTCCTGGTAGAAAGGTGAATAAAGTAAAATATTTCAGATGGGGACATTGTGGTCCAAGGGACCAAAGCAATGCTGCAGGAGCTGGCAATAACACAGCAATGACTTGCATCTATTACTCTGGGAATTAGTCCACTAGAGTTCACTCCCATCATATTTTGAGCAATGGAAGGAGCTTTTTGTAAATTTTTCTAAGTACTTACAAAGTACTTTGAGTCTGCATAAAAAATGTATGAAGAGTTTAATTCCTGGGCTCTTCCATATTCATATTTAGAAGAACAATACGACAAATTAAAAACTGAAAGCACTTTTTAGCTCAGAGTTAATCTTAGCAATGAATTTGACTCTACTGTGCCAAACTGTTGTTTGAACTTCTAGGGTAATGTTTTCTTTTGTTTAACAAATTATTCTTTGGCTATCCTTTGGAAAAACTGAACATTTTCTGCTTTCCTGAACTACTCACAATGTGTTAAATTACTGATTCATCTCACTGTCTTGCCTAGCTGTGTGGGATTTATTCTTCCACATAGAGGAAATAGAGATCATCTTATCTCTCAATCATAGAATCAGTCAGGGTTGGAAGGGATCACAAGGATCATCTAGTTCCAACCCTCCTGCCACGGCCAGGGACACCCTACCCTACAGCAAGCTGCCCACAGCCTCATCCAGCCTGGCCTTAAACACCTCCAGGGATGGGGCTTCAACCCCTGGGTTCCCTGGGCAGCCCATTCCAGGCTCTCATCACTCTCATGCTGAAGAATTTCCTCCTCACATTCAGTCTGTTATCTATCATTGCATTTGATTTCACAGAATCATAGAATCATAAAAAGGTCTGGCTTGGAAGGGACTTCCAAAGGTCATCTAGACCAACCCCCCTTGCAGTCAGCAGGGCATCCTCAACTAGATCAGGTTGCCCAGAGCCCTGCTGAGCCTCATCTTGAATATCTCCAGAATGGGGCCTCAATCAGCTCCCTGGGCAACCTGTTCTAGTGTTCCACTACCCTCATGGTAAAGTCTGTTCCAAACATCCAATCTAAGTCTACTCTTCTCTACCTTGAAGACATTGCCCCTCCTCCTGTCTCTGGGCTCCATCTTGTCAACCATCAACATGAAAGCCATGAAGAGAGGGGCTCTTAGTGAAGGCTTAGGCCAAAAGGTTGTTGATAATCTCAGCTTTCTCCTGGTTCATTGTCACTAGTTCACCATTGTTGCTCATCTGAGGGGTACACTTTCTTTAACCTTCCTCTTCTGTAGAATCCTTTCTTGTTTTTCTTTACATCCCTTGCCAGGTTCAGTTCCAGCTGCATCCTGGCCTTTCTGACCTCCTCCTTATCCAAAAGGGCAACGTCACTGTACTCTTCCATTTAAGAATGGAAATTCAAGCTTCTATTGGTCCTCATTCTTTATTGTAGCTTTGCAGGTCATACAAAGCTCTGCAAATCACAAGCTCTAAGATCGCACTTCATAGAAGGTTTAAAAAAAAAAGAAGTTCTATGTGTCTAAAACTAAGAACAAGCCTTTCTCACATGAAAAAAACCAGCATCTGACTGCTGGCTCTCAGACTGATTACAGCCTGCATCACACGAGGTATCACATACACGTTAGGTGTATTTTCTTAGCCCATTCTCTTGCACATAATCGGAGTCAGGAGAAGACATTCCATAACAAGAGATATCATCTGAATGAGTGACTCTCTGAGAAATAGACAGCAGGAATTCTATAGCAAGAGTTTGGTTGGGGTTTTTTTGGGGGAGGGGGGTGTGCTAGTTTGAGCCTAGCTAGCATGTTTGGGTGAGAAGAACTNTGAGAGCCCCTCCTGGGGACTCAGGTTTCTGGGAGGGGAATTGTGTTTGTATTACCTTTTTTACCTTGTCTATTTCTGTCTATAACTGTATATACTGTAACTATCTGCTTGTACATTGTGCCAGCTGTAAATATAAGCTTCATTCAAATTTCCAGAGCTGGCTGAGTCTAGTCTGGGTGATTTCTACAGTGTGGGGGGCAGGGGACACCCAAACCATCACAGGGGGGAATTTGTTTAAGATATAACTTCATTTAAGGGCCACAAATATTTACATTGAGATTCTACAATTTAATGGGGCTATCAAAAAACCCCAAACAAACAGAAAGAAAAACCAAAACCCAAACCAAAACAATAGCAATAACAACAACAAAAAAAAAACACCCAAACCAACCAACCAACTAACAACAACTACAAAACAATAGCAATAACAACAACAACAAAAAAAACCAACAAACCAACCAACCAAACAACAACAACAAAACAATTGCAACAACAACAAAACTGCCTGGACAGATGGGCAGAGTCCAATGGGATGGCATTCAATAGCTCCAAGTGCAGAGTGCTGCACTTTGGCCACAACAACCCCATTCAGAGATACAGGCTGGGGTCAGAGTGGCTGGAGAGCAGCCAGACAGAGAGGGATCTGGGGGTGCTGATTGATACCCGCCTGAACATGAGCCAGCAGTGTGCCCAGGTGGCCAAGAGAGCCAGTGGCATCCTGGCCTGCATCAGGAATGGTGTGGCCAGCAGGAGCAGGGAGGTCATTCTGCCCCTGTACTCTGCACTGGTTAGACCACACCTCGAGTACTGTGTTCAGTTCTGGGCCCCCCAGTTTAGAAGGGACATTGAGATGCTTGAGCGTGTCCAGAGAAGGGCGACGAGGCTGGTGAGAGGCCTCGAGCACAGCCCTACGAGGAGAGGCTGAGGGAGCTGGGATTGTTTAGCCTGGAGAAGAGGAGGCTCAGGGGTGAACTTATTGCTGTCTACAACTACCTGAGGGGTGGTTGTAGCCAGGAGGAGGTTGCTCTCTTCTCTCAGGCAGCCAGCACCAGAACAAGAGGACACAGCCTCAGGCTGTGCCGGGGGAAGTTTAGGCTCGAGGTGAGGAGAAAGTTCTTCCCTGAGAGAGTCATTGGCTACTGGAATGGGCTGCCCAGGGAGGTGGTGGAGTCGCCGTCCCTGGAGCTGTTCAAGGCAGGATTGGACGTGGCACTTGGTGCCATGGTCTAGCCTTGAACTCTGTGGTAACAGCTTGGACTTGATGATCTGTGAGGTCTCTTCCAACCTTGGTGATACTGTGAGACTGTAACAAAAAAACCCCAAACCAACCAACCAAACAACAACAACAAAAACCAATAGCAATAACAACAACAACAACAACAAAAACCCAAACCAACCAACCAAACAACAACAAAACAATAACAACAACAACAAAAAACCAAACCAACCAACCAAACAACAACAAAACAATAGCAATAACAACAACAACAAAAATAAAACCAAACCAACCAAACAACAACAACAACAAAAAACAATAACAACAACAACAAAAAAAAACCAAACCAACCAAACAACAACAAAAAACAATAGCAACAACAACAACAAAAAAAACCCCAAACCAACCAACCAAACAACAACAACAAAAGAAAACCAAAACCCAAACCCTTTGCACAATGATATAGCCAAGCCCAGTGCTTTCTATCCAAGACTTCACATAATATACTCAATTAGTTCTGACAGAGATAATTCTGTTCAGATTTGGTCTTTTTGGCTACTTCACCAACATAGTGTCCGTAGGGCCAATGATGGTGATGAAAAAGCTGGTGGAAGTACCATAACAGCCATCCAATTAAACAGCATTTGTTGACCAGTACCAAACAAAAGTGAAGGCAAAGGTTTTAAAGGTGAGGAAGCTGACAACCACTGGCATTAAATCTATTATAGAGCTCCCCCTAATGGTGTTTCTGTTAATGTAGTCACGCATCGATGGAGTTTCCCAGGTGCTGCTCTTCCTATTTCCCTGGTAAAAAAGATTATTCTGACCGACTCTAGCTATAAATGCATCACACTGTGCCTGCCCTTGAAACAGTTCATAAATACTGTAGGGCAAGGTCTATGCTTTTGGAATGAGACTTGAGAGATCTCCTTGAACAGGCTAGTTCTAGCGGTGACATTGCATTATGACTTTGTTGAAGACCTCATAAAGAGGAGACAATGGAATAAATATTAAGAGATTTGTTGAGTTGTTGTTGTTGCTTTTTTTCTCATCAGTTTGACACACAGGATAAACTAGCCCATGATTTTTGAATCCTTGAATTTGGCAATGCTCTTATAGAATCATAGAATCAACCAGGTTGGAAGAGACCTCTGAGATCATCCAGTCCAACCCAACACCCAGCCCTGTCCAATCAACTAGACCATGGCACTAAGTGCCTCATCCAGGCTTTGCTTCAACACCTCCAGGGATGGTGACTCCACCACCTCCCTGGGCAGCCCATTCCAATGCCAATCACTCTCTCTGGCAAGAACTTCCTCCTAACATCCTGTCTATACCTCCCCTGACACAACTTGAGACTGTGTCCCCTTGTTCTGTTGCTGGTTGCCTGGCAGAAGAGTCCAATCCCCACCTGCCTACAGCCTCCCCTCAGTTAGTTGTAGACAGCAATGAGGTCTGCCCTGAGCCTCCTCTTCTCCAGGCTAAACAACTCCAGCTCCCTCAGCCTCTCCTCATAGGGTTTGTTTTCCAGGTCTCAACATCATATTTGATAATCCTCTAAAATAAACTAACTGTAGGTGAAGTGACAGGAGAACTTGGTCACCAGATGCAAATTCTGCCCTGCGGGCTAACAAGATTGGCGAGGCCAAGTGCTGCAAAATCATGAGCTGAATCCTCTAGAATCACAAAATTCTCTTTAAAATCCTAGCAGTTACATAAGCAAGTACATTTTGGTTTGGGTTGGGTTGGTTTTTTTTTTTACATTGTCTGCTGGTCCTTGGAGCCTTCAGGCTACATATGACTGATACTTTTTATTTCCAGATTTTTCCCACAATATATAGCCTCAGAATATTTTTCTTTAATATATGAATACTGACATCGTAACAAAAAGCATATGATCCTTTCATTTAATGAAGACACCAAGACCCTTGCAATAAAATTGAGCTAGGGAGAATTGCATGGTCTGAGCACAGGACTACTAAATAAAAACGTTGCATTATCATACTGGTTGAGACAAAAATCTTTACCTCAGTTCCCAGACAAAAATCTTTACCTCAGTTCCCAGACAAAAATCTTTGCCTCTAGTTCAACTTCTGTATCTGTGCAACAGGATTAATAGTACTTCATCCCAGGGCTTAATGAATATGGTGATTTTTACCATTCATCTTACTCAAATATCTTGAATGCAAAAAAGACTTTGTAAATTCTGTGTACTATTATTCTGTACTGGTTTGTCCTCTAACAAAAAAACCACACTTGTAGCATACATTCAGGATTTTAATTTTCCTAACCAACGTGTCTAGGAGTAGCTTTATTTCATACAGCTGGGACTGTGTATAATAGCAGTTGGGGTTCATCAACCCAGCATCAGTGGGATGCCCGCACCCTGTTTTGCAGTCACCCGAGCTAATCAGACTCCCTGGGCTGGCTGGCTGACGCGGCACAGCTCTGCCTGTCAGTGCTAGTGGAATATTCCATTATACATTAAACAATGTTTTCCAAAACAGATGAGTTATTTCTTACTGAAAACAACAACCACCCAATTGCCTGGAAGGAAACTTAAACCATTTGTATTACTGAAACACTAAGACATAAGACTATCAATGCAGCTCATGCGCAGTGCTGTTACTAGACCCACACCTAACCACCTCCTGAGCCGATCTTTATGCCCCGAGATTGTCCCACAAGCACGGGTACTAATTTAGCACAACAAGCTGTAGTGATTAACTTCAAATGACTAGCTGAAATAATGTGGCAAGATACTTCTGAGCCTGTGTCAGAGCAGTAGACTAGCCAATAAACACTGACTGCCATGGTCTGCATTTAGATCACTCCCTTCATCCAAAGCACATTATAAATATCAGAGGGTTTTTGTCTCACCCTTGACAGGCAGATAAGACATCATTTAAGAAGCTCTACAGGGAGGGAAAACAGTCATCTGCTTTTGCTATGAGCAACCTAGTGAGCAGTTCAAGGTCCAGTGATTTTGTCACCCACACTTCCCCAAATAAGCATTGCAGTATTGCTTGGGTTTAAGCACCTCGGCTAGGAACTGCAGTCAAAGGCACTTGTGCAAGCAAGGTCATTAGTGAATGCCACCCTTGGTCTGCTAATGCCCTGGTTTCATACCCTAACCACTAACTCCTATAGGAAATGTATTACTCGTTATCATAGAAGTCAAGTACATGATTCACACTTGCTGGAAGGTTTCATTTTATGCCTGAACAACATAACTTTCGTTTTTCAGATTTTCTGATGTGAACCAATATAAATCACTCTTTAGAGCTAGAGACATGTTTTAGGGGGGCAACTTGCCCTTTATTTTGACTTGCATTTCTCCCAAGAGCATATCTGAAGGAAGTTACTGTACACATGGTGGATGTGGGATTTAGTAAATAGGAAAGACATGAAATTTAAGTGATTTTTGGCAGTTATCCCTTTGTAAATGTTATTTTTTTTCCCCTGCAAAGGGTGTGTAACCCTTAGTGAATCAGCCTTTTAGTGTTTTATTTGGTAACAGACTTAATAGTATGTTGTACAGTGTCTAAAGGCTTAAGATTAAAATGATATGTATCCGGTAAAAGGGCTGAGCTAATCCTCACCAGCTGGAATACAGTGCTGAGGGGCCCTCCTTTCTGGATGGATTTTGCCTTGGAATTAAGACCTCTTCTTAAAACAAATGAAAGGAAGTTTGCAGAAGTGAAGACATACAGTAGTGCAGCAAAATGAAGCTGCAGCAATACAGCTACGGAAACCCTTCTTTTGACTGCCTCCAGTCTTCCAGACCAGCTCTGACACAGCACCAGTCCCTGCTTGCTGCAACGCTGGAGCAGACAACTCACACTCCACTGTCTGCAGGCATCAGCCTAGTAAAAAGCCTTCTTCCTGATTTGGAAGATGTATTACTTTTAGACTCAAACGCTTCCAGAAATACACGAGATGTAGAAAACACTCCTCATTTGCCAGGAACACATCGGAGCTTTGCTTACATTACATTCTTTCTTCATATATGTTTGGGAAAAAAAAATAATAAAGAAGAGGGAAAAGAAAATGAAAAGAGATCTTCATACACTGAACTAAGAAACTTTCATCACAACGATAAGATATAACTTCTGGTAAATAGACTGGGAGGCAGCTCAGTCAATACTGTCTTGAAATCTTCTTTTACACCTCTTTCCGAGTATAAATATGGACCTCATCCAGTTTTCCCAATCTGAACGACTTTGGCTGGGGGAGGTTGGTATGGAAGTCATTTCCCTTTTAGGTGCAGTAGCTGCTTTCCACAGACTCAACAAAGACATGAAATATCATTAACATCTGATTCTGAAAGGCTGACAACCACTTCTTTGTTTTACACAGCCGTCCAGGGAAAGCTGCTGCGTATTACCATATCGCTAGCAAAATTGTACCTATTAAGCTCCGATAGGAGCTCTGGAATATTTCTCTCATTTGTTCTGGGATGTAGCCATTGAATATGTCTATTGTTTTCACAACAAGTATTTCATCATTTAAGTGCATATTATGTGTAAACTCCACTTCAGTTAAGGGTGAGCTTTGCCGGGCCAGACTCCTAAGCCTGGCTGATCTGTCTGGGACATGGTTTCAAAGACAGGCTCTAAAAAAGCATGCTAGAGAGCCAGAAATAGGTGAGATAGTTTGTCTGACGGGTGCTGAATCATACCAGATAATCGTCTTCTCCTTCTTCAAACAAGCTGGAAGGCTCTGCAGGCCTCAGCAGCACTTCTCTGCTCCACAATGGAAGGAAGCGAGTTGAAAGTCTTGCCTGGGGGATTTCTCAGCTCCAGAGCTCATTGGAAGAGAAATAGGGAAATGCCACTTTTTATGTGTGCTTATTTGTAAAAAAAATCAAAGCATTCCTCTAAGTTATTTTAGAAGGTGCAAAAAGCATCTTTGTTTTCTTCTAATTCTCTCTAACAGCTCATCAGGATCACAGTATTAAAGTCAAAATCTCCTATAAGAAAATGAACTTCTTGGTCGTACACCAATTAGAGGAATTATTACTTTCTCTTCTTTTTTCTTTTTATTCTGAGGGGATTGAGAAGGAGGAGAAAATAAATTTTTCAAGTAACAGAATTAGCTAATTATTTTAAGACCACACAAATCTGGAAATGATGCTTTTTTTTTGGGGGGGGAGGGGTGTTTGTGCTTTGTTTTGTTCTGGTTTTAAGTAGTGTTATATAAACCTAATATTATAAATTAAATGTTTTCTTTGAAGAGATGCCTGAAATCTGTAGGACAAAACCAATACACTTTTAATCTCTCTCAGGTAATAAGTATAAAGAAAAGCTTTCCAGTTTTTCTGTCAGGAAGGGTAGTTGGAGCACTGCTGTCGTCCCCCTTTTACAGAGAAACTAGTCCCAGAGCAAGGAAATGCTTCGGTGCAAGGTCAAAAAGAGCATTTGTGCCAGATCTGGGAACAAAACTGTTATCTTCTGCCTTCTAGGCATTTGTTTTAACCACATCCTTCCTCCAAATACGCTGCAACTTCTTTTCATGCCCCAAACCCAATATTTCTTTGCTGCCTTTTTTTTTTTTTCCCCCTGTAAGGCACCTGAAAAGTAAACTAGAAAAAAAAAGAATGCAAAAACTCTGCACAGGGCATTTATGTCCTTCTTTCATTCATTTTTCTTTAATATGCTGCTGAAAATGTTTCCAAGAATGATGTAGACTTAAATGCTGCATAAAGATGCCTACCACTACTATCACTGAGTGGCATTTTCTTTTAGGAATGCAAGTAAATATTCTGTATTATTGTTACACTTTGCTATTCGAAATTCAACCCTTGCAAGGAAGGCAATGAAAGCAGTGGGGGATAATCTGGCAGTCTTGCATCTTAAGGTATCTTGCGCTCGTGCTAATGGGTAAGCCTGGAAGAGACATTTGCCTCCACAGATCACAAATTGCCCTCTCCCAGAACTACTGTGTGTACACAAACAAAATAACTAACACTGGGAATTTAATGGTCCTCTACCATTTTCTTTTTAAGTTTCATTTACAAGAAGGTATCCTTGGAAGGGAAACAAGCTCACTGCCAGAGGATGTCAGCAGAAGATGTGAGTGTGAATGTATACTCACGGTACCCTCACCTGAAATAAAATTCCAAGATCAAATAGGATGCATTTCATCTCTTTTACCGTAATTTATTGAAAACCATTTAAGGCTGTAATTTGAGATTTCTGTTCATTTACCTTAATTAAATCTCTCCACTTATTTTGATAGGGAGAGTTGTGTCTCTCTCAATAGTGGAAAAGAAAGAGGGAAAGAGAGAAAGAGAGGGAGGGAGAAAGAGGAAAAAAAAAAGAGAGATAGAAAGAGAGAGAGAGAGAGAGAGAGAGAAAGAGAGAAAGAAAGAAAGAAAGAAAGAAAGAAAGAAAGAAAGAAAGAAAGAAAGAAAGAAAGAAAGAAAGAAAGAAAGAAAGAAAGGAAGGAAGGAAGAAAGGAAGAAAGAAAAAAAGGAAGAAAGTGAGAAAGAAAGATAAAAAAGAGAGAGAAAAAGATAAAGAGAGAAAGAAAGGGGGAAAGGAAAAAAGGAAGGAAGGAAGGAAGGAAGGAAGGAAGGAAGGAAGGAAGGAAGG
>WAAF01005392.1:422045-438860 GCA_013400475.1 Tricholaema leucomelas | reverse complement strand
AAAGAAAGAAAGAAAGAAAGAAAGAAAGAAAGAAAGAAAGAAAGAAAGAAAGAAAGAAAGAAAGAGAAAGAAAGAAAAGAAAGAAAGAAAGAAAGAAAGAAAGAAAGAAAGAAAGAAAGAAAGAAAGAAAGAAAGAAAGAGAGAGAAAGAGGGGGAAAGAAAAAAAGAAGGAAGGAAGGAAGGAAGGAAGGAAGGAAGGAAGGAAGGAAGGAAGGAAGAAAGGGAGAGAAAGAGAGAGAGAGAAAGAAAGAGAGAGAAAGAGAGCGAGAAAGAAAGGGGAAAAGGGAAAAAGGAAGGCAGGAAGGATGGCTGAGTAAAAGCAAGGCACGCTTCTCATACTCCTTCCCTGCTTTTGCCCCCCTCACTAAACAGACCATTTACAATCACTTTCACAGAGTCACAGAATCACTTTATTAGTCTTCTTGCTGCCATTATATTCCAAAAGCCCTTTCACTCCAGTTTCTTTTCTTGGTGCCAGGCAACAGGCTGCAACTGCTCCAAAGTTTCAAATGTTGCTGCTGGTAACTCAGTCAGTCAACAATTCTCAGTGTATTAGGCTGAAGTGCATGTGGATGCAATGCCATTGGCATTTTCTTCCTGCTTATAGTGGATTTCAATTTGCTGCATTAAATTAATAGCTAATTTAATGGGAATTCTAATGCAAGGGATTTTGATGTGGAGTTTCTCACTTGCACTACAAATTACATTGAGGTTTGTGTGTGAATCTGGAGATTCTCTCTCTGGTAGCACAAAATCTAAAGTACATGGCGAGGTTAAGGAGGTTTTTTGCTTCATTAACAAAATAATCTCATGGCAAATTTCTGTATTTTCTAATAGATTTCAAGCAAAAACTCTCTAAATGGTACAGTTTATTTTAATACTATGTTTCACACATCCAAATATGCTGATAACAGATGTTCTGCTGGGACTTCTCACATCACCTGCATGGATAGTGTGAAACAATATCTGATTGTGGAAGCAAGATGTTTAAATCTTTTTAAAAGCTGCTGAAGGGAGGTTATTCTTCCCCTGTACTCAGCACTGGTCAGGCCACACCTTGAGTACTGTGTCCAGTTCTGGGCTGCTCAATTCAAGAGAGATGCTGAGCTACTGGAATGTGTCCAGAGAAGGGCAACAAGNATTCTATTCTATTCTATTCTATTCTATTCTATTCTGTTCGGTTCAGTTCAGTTCAGTTAGCTGCTTTGAAAAGTCTGTCTCAATTTTGTTGATGTTAGCCTATCTCACTAGTTTAAATTCTTCTTTATTTGTCTCAAACAGGTCTGGAGCTGTTTGGTTTTGTTTTTTTTTTTCTGAAAAGTGTTTTCCTTTATGACATCTTTCTTCTGGACAACATAGTTGTGCATCCATGATGGTGGTACCTGAGCAAAGACCAATATGGGAATGTAGGAGTGAGGATTGAAGTGACCAGACAAGCAAAACATCCACTAAGGATGGCACCTAAATATTTCTGCAGCGGTGGGTGTCCAATCTCAGACATAATAGCAGGAGCTTGTACAAAGTGCAATGCAAATATCTCCTATAAATATTAATAACCTGTAATATCTCCTGTAAATATTAAGTGTATGCCAAGCAGAATTTTCTGGGCAAGATCTCTGTCATATTAGTAATTGTTTGGTTTCAGGACATGAGCTTCTTACAGTTGAGAGATTGGCCTGACCTGCCGTTGCCAGCACAGAAGGTGACAGGGATGCAGGCAGCTCAGCTGTATGTCTGTTGCTTTTTGGTGAAGCACACCTCACTCTGAATCAGTTGGAAGATCAGGGGGGGGGGTGGTTCTCCTTAGCTAAACATTTTCCCTCCTCCAGCAGGCTGCAGTGCAGGGGATCCAACACACACACTCAAATCACCAAGGGAAAGCAGAGAGATTTCTTTTGTTCTGGAATACCTTTTCTCCAACAGCAGAGATGAGAAGAAAGGTGATGTGACATGAGGAGGAAGTTCTTCAGCATGAGAGTGGTGAGAGCCTGGAATGGGTTGCCCAGGGAGATGGTTGGAGTGCCATCCCTGGAGGTGTTTAAGGCCAGGCTGGATGAGGCTGTGGCCAGCCTGACCTAGGGTAGGGTGTTCCTGCCCATGGCAGGGGAGTTGGAATTAGATGATCCTTGTGGTCCCTTCCAATCCTGACTGATTCTATGATTCCATGAGTCTGTGATTCTATGCTTCTCTGTTCAGCTGGCATTGCTATGCTGCAAACACCTTCTTAACGTGAACTGATCAGTATAGCTCTGAGGGGTGCCTGTATCCATACATGGAAGTCAGTTAAAATATGGGAGTTTCATAACATAGTACAAACCCTGTGAAAGTGATAGGCAAGAAGGGAAATTGCCACAGAATTAAAATTTGACCTCTTTCACCCCTTTGCTAGCAAAACTTCATAATACTGCCAGAGGAAATGAATCTATGGAACACAATTTATAAACACACAAGATCAGACAAAACTGACATTAAACATTACCAAGCTTGACATGTCAATACCTAGCAGGAAAATATTCTTTCAAACTTTTCCTTTTATTTTACTTTTTATTTCTGAGTAGCCCTGGAGACTGAAATATTTGGGGTATTTTAGCAGTAAGCTCCAACCTAGGTGAATCTGATAACGTTTCCTTTAGCTAAAATCAGGTAGGAGCTATATATATATGTATCAGAAAGTGTTTATTTTGGGGGGATTGAATATCCAGTTCCCAAGGTGATACAATAATGAATGCCATCTTACCTACTGCCCAGACAGATCTTGTGTTGCACTTTTAGATAGTATGTGGTAATTTGATATCAGTACTCATAAAATCTTATGCTTGTGGAAACCAAAGGAAAAGAAACTGTTCTGCCCACGTTAGGTTTCGAGTTAACAAGATAAATGTTTTGGGGTTGTTTTTTTATAATTCATTATTTGTATTTTAATTATTTTTTGATGGACTTCATTTTATTTATGACCTGCTGGGACTTTGCATTTAGATTTTTGCTCCCATGCGCTTGGACAGAGTGCTATAAAGTTTGATTTCATTTTAAAGTTAATCATTGTGGAGAGGCAAAAACCACACAAGCCTTGATTTTCTGAGCCTGGGTAGAGAAGAAATTTTGCTTGCACAGTCATAATTAATCTGCTAGACACATGTCCTAGCTTTAGCTGTCCTAAAACTAAACATTAATATTCATATTATAGAATCATAGAGTCAACCAGGTTGGAAGAGACCTCCCAGCCCTATCCAGTCTTGGCGGTCTCTTCCAACCTGGTTGATTCTATTCTATTCTATTCTATCACCCAAACCATCCTAGATCCAAGCGCTATACATTCAACTAGGCCATGGCACTAAGTGCCTCATCCAGTCTTTTCTTGAACACCTAAGCTGTAAGGTCTATCAGCATCAAATAATATTCTTTAGGAACAGAACATTTCTGGCTGTAATGCTGACAATGCCCAGAAAAGTTTGGGTTTGGTGGTTTTTTTTTTTTCCAAAAACTGCAGATGCACATCTAAAAGTCTTCANGCAACCTGCTCTAGTGGGAGGTGTCCCTGCCTATGGCAGGGGGTTGGAGCTGGATGATTCTTGAGGTCCCTTCCAACCTAAACCATTCTATGATTCTATGAATACACAGAAGCATTTAGACAGGGGAAATAACAAGGTAAGTTTACCTTTCCTTCTGGCCATGCAGTGTTGAGACATTGAGCTTACACAAAACAAAGGTGCAGCTTCCAAGCAATGACAAAAGTCAAATTGTTGATCAGGTTGTTAGATAATTTTTAAACTTAATTATACATAGTTTTGTCAAACAAACATTCATTTTCAGGTTAAATGACTGCACTGCTCATCCCATTCATTTTCAGGTTAAATGACTGCACTGCTCATCCCATTCTTTTTCAGGTTAAATGACTGCACTGCTCATCCCCAAGCATTCCCATGACAAACCTTTCAGTCATGGGGCACAGTAAGAACATTCTCCCCTCTGCATGTTTCTTTCCTTGCATTTTATGTTTCCCTCCATTTACAGTGAGGCAGGGAAAGGAATTCAAGCTGCAGTGAATTCAAATAATCATATGTGCAATCTGCATGCAGTACCAAACAAATCCTGTGTATGAATGTGTGATAAAACAAACAGAAGATGAAATCCTTAGATCATTATAAATGCTGCCTCACGTGATATTAGTAATACTTGGCACTCACTTTGTGTTCAAAGCAATATAGAAACATCAAGTAATTAGCCTACATACAATTTAATGCCTTCTGCCAAGACCGCTGTACACAAGCGAATGACGAGAAGGAAAAGGAACTGAAACCAGATTTAAACTGAGAATATGAATAACTGTTATAATAATCTTCCTTTTCATTTTTCAGCTGGAGTTTTGGCAAATATATTTCACATCTCCTTAATGAGCAGGAGAACAGAATTTCTGATTCATAACAGTTCAGGAGTCACACTGAGCAGAGTGAGTAGAGCTATAAAGCCCAACTTCCCATGATTGATGATTGGAATACTGGACTGACTGGATTAGGTATTGTATATAGCACTCACCCTCCAGAATTCTCTCACCCACTGCCAGCTGTTGAACAGCAAAAAAATTGTTAACACAGAGTATGAATGAAAAAAGAACATAAAGCCATATAAAGAGAGTTTTTACTATTACAGGAGGAAGAAAGGACTCCAGAAGGCTTTCTTGCTGCAAAAGACTTACAGTTAAGAGAGAAAATGAGAACTTCTGAGTAGCACATACCTGGTCTGGGATCATGCTTAGTTGTAGGGAGGTTTTGTTATTTTGATTTCCTAGTTTATTTTTTTTTAATGTTGATTTCCTAATTTACTTTTTTAATTTTGATTTCCTAATTTATTTTTTCCCCAGTTATTTTATGAATTAACCAGTCTCTGCCTCCGTGGTGGGAAAACATCCTTCTGCTCCCTCCGCATGGCAAATCTGTTCTTTCTTCCATATCTTACCATGTTTCTTCTCCTCCTCACACCTCACCCTTGTCAATACAGTGGGCAACAAGATGAAATATCTACTGAGAAAGATCTACTGATCCATTTAGCTCAGCAGCAGATTACAAGAAGTAACTGTAAAAAGCAAACATCCACAGAAGCAGCACAGATCTACTGCCTGTGCCTCTGCGCAAACCTCCAACCTCCAAACCTGCATCACTTTCTTCCACTCCTTAAGCCCTGCAAGTGCTATGTTTTTCTACCTGACATAGAGAAATACACAGTTCTCAAACAAAAACTCTATTTCAATTTCATTTTCTCCAGCTTCAAAACACCTGTGGTTTAGGTCTTCAGGGAGTGTATGGGTCAGCAGAAGTTGAGATAAGACAGGTGAGTTGTAAGAGAGAAGAGAAAGATGGAATTGAACCAGGTAGCAGGCAAGAGAGATCAAAATGCCTTCATTTCAACATGGCTTTGTCTCTCTCTCTCTCTCTCTATATATATATATATACACACACACACACGTGTATATATATGTGTATATATATGACTACAATGAGGTATAAAACCACCCAGGGATAAACAAGCAAAACAATGGGAAAAGGCAGCAGAAAACAAGTTAGGGAATGAAGCCAGGAGGCTGAATTGTAAGTCTTGGAAAGAAAGAGATCTTCTTTATTTTGTGATGAACTAACATATCCGAATAGGGAGCTTGCGGCAAGTGCAAGTGATAAGGAGACACTAAAGAGCACTTCAAGCAATGTGAAGAAGCAGATGGATGTGGGCTCAAAGCAGCATGACATAGAACTGTATGCAGCATACTGCACACTGTCAAGGCACTTAAAATGCTATGGCCAAGCTCAACCAACTGGCAGAACGCTGCCAATAAAAGCACTGTAAAAAGCTGCAAGGGCAAAGCTGGTTCCACTGATTTAGTTTTCCACTCACTGGAAGGGTCTGGTAGGATTTGGGAGGTGGAGAGAGGATGCTCTCTCCATCCTCTCTTTTACCCCTCCTCCTGTCCAGCAGAACTGGCACTGCTTCTCTCTCTTTCTGTGCTCACTCTTTCCGTGAAACGAGGAGGGAAGGACAAGGAGAAGAGAGAAGGGGAGGTGGTGAGTGCTGGTGTCCCAGCATGGCAGTTGGGTGGGCTCTCAGGGAGCTGTGGGAGCCATTCGGAGCCATGCTGCTTGCACGTCCATCCGCATGTCTCTGCACTCATGGAGCAGAGAGGGGAATATTGGATATCACTTTGGTCAGGGCTGAATCTATAATTGAGAAGATGAGAGTTCATTACAGATTTTGGCATTGGAGTGCTTGTCTTGGCAGGAGGCTTGGCTGAGTGTTAAAATCATTACCGAGTGGCCCAAATCTAAACAAACACCCACCTTTTCCATTTATTACTGGGACAAAATGACTTGCCTTGTAGAACTGAAATACCTATAGTTGTCAGCTTCTCATTTCCCAGTGGTGCATAAAATTCCCTCTCTTCTGCCTGTCTTTCCCTCTGCTCTAGCTTTCCCTTATGTTATCCTACCGACAAGAATTCTGTGTTAAATTACAAGTTATCTTTTGCAGAGGGAGAGCTTCACCTCACACCAAAGAGAGCTCTGTCGTACAGTGTTAAGAGTGCCTGGTGCAGTGCTGTAAAGCAAGGCAAAGGTTAAATTAAGAAAAGGCAGGATGAGTCTATCCTGATGCGAGACAAAAACTCAGGCATAAACAACAAGGCAATAATTTTTCATCGTTAGAAACTGGTAACTGGGCAAAGTCAGATAACATTCACACAGCCATGTTTTTGTCACTGTAAGTAAACCAGCTGGTGGGATCATGTGCATGGATGCACCACTGTAGTTATTTTGAAGGCTTTTCCCCTAGTTTTGTTATTTTTTTTTTCCCCAAAGTCACTCCATACTGCTCCAACCCCAATGAATGCTTCGGGAGCTGTGACCTATTTCACAATTCATTTGCACATAGCACAGCCATTAGCTTGCAGAAACCACAGCACTGTGCCTAAGAGAACATGTTTTTATTAGTACAAAGCAGATTAAAATGATGTATATAGATTATATAGAGAGCCAATGGCATCCTGGCCTGGATCAGGAACAGTGTGGCCAGCAGGACAAGGGAGGTTATTCTTCCTCTGTACTCAACACTGGTCAGGCCACACCTTGAGTGCTGTGTCCAGTTCTGGGCTCCTCAATTCAAGAGAGATGTTGAGGTGCTGGAACGTGTCCAGAGTAGGGTAACAAAGCTGGTGAGGGGCCTGGAGCACAAACCCTACGAGGAGAGGCTGAGGGAGCTGGGGTTGTTTAGCCTGGAGAAGAGGAGGCTCAGGGCAGACCTCATTGCTGTCTATAACTACCTGAAGGGAGGTTGTAGCCAGGTGGGGGTTGGTCTCTTCTCCCAGGCAAGCAGCAACAGGACAAGGGGACACAGTCTCAAGTTGTGCTGGGGGAGGTCTAGGCTGGATGTTAGGAGGAAGTTCCTCACAGAGAGAGTGATTGGCATTGGAATGGGCTGCCCAGGGAGGTGGTGGAGTCGCTGTCCCTGGAGGTGTTCAAAAAAAGCCTGGATGAGGCACTTAGTGCCATGGTCTAGATGATTGGACAGGGCTGGGTGCTAGGTTGGCCTGGATGATCTTGGAGGTCTCTTCCAACCTGGTTGATTCTATGATTCTATGACTCTATATGCCATCACTGAAGAAAATAACACATGCAGTATCCCTCTATCTCTACCTGCCTACCTGAAGATAGTTTGAACAGCAGAGAAATAGAACAGGGGGACTTTCTCCCCAGTTGTATTTGTGGGTGCAGAAAACACATGTGAAGAAAAGTGCAAAGAAAATCACAAGAGTGACTGGAAACAAATTTAAATGAGTAGTGTTTAAATAATTAACACCTGCCAAAGTAGGAACAGAAGCCTTATTGCTGATATTAAATCATATCCTTTAACATCTGAAACAGATGACAGTAAGCAATTCCAAAACAGTCAAGACAGGAAACCAATTTCTCACTCTTGGAAAGTTGAATTACTTTCAATAAAGTTGATAAAATGTCTATTTTGATGCTGTTAATTCTCCTATAGAAAGATAGGTTTACATTAAACTTTCTTCTTTTTTTAAAATATAACTTAATATTCTCTAACTGAGCATTTTTGAATCATGATTCAAAGTATATTCATAAGTCAGTAAACTAATGATGTATGTTCCACCTGGTTGCTGCAGAGTCTGGTAAGTAAAAACTGTGGGCAGGATCTTGTTACCAAGAACAAATATTGGGCTTGCCAAGTTTCCAGTCGGTAAATATAGCTCACAATAGGTATGCCAGATAGGCAAACAAGGATATTCCCTAGCAGAAGAAAAACTGAAAAAGAGATACTGTGTAGCTATTCAATCCTAAAATTCGAGTTCCATTGCAGAAATTGGTCATTTTTGCCTGTGGTGTAAAGGTTTCTAATAATGTCCAGACTTTTTTATTCAGAAAGTTAAAGAAAGCTTAGAACAGAATTTCATAGAGTCAGTCAGGGTTGGAAGGGACCACAAGGATCATTTAGTTCCAACCCCCCTGCCATAGGCAGGGACACCCTACCCTAGATCAGCCTGGCCGGAGCCTCATCCAGCCTGGCCTTAAACACCTCCCGCCATGGGGCCTCAACCACCTCTCTGGGCTTGTGTGTGTTTGTGTGCATGCCTTTGGGTGAGCGTGTTTTAAAGTAACATTAGTATTGAAACACACCTGAGTAAAATGAAAGTTATTCTGGCTGTTGTGTCACTCCTTCATGCACCTCCACAGAAAGAGTTATTGCCCCTTGGAATGGGCTACCCGGGGAGGTGATGGAGTCAGCATCCCTGGAGATGTTTAAAAGGAAACTGGGTGAGGTACTTAGTGCCATGGTTCAGTTAATTCACAGAATCATAGAATCAACCAGGTTGGAAGAGACCTCCAAGTTCATCCAATCCAATCTAGCACCCAGCCCCAGATAATCACCTGGCACTGGTGATTATAGACCATGGCACTAAGTGCCTCATCCAGGCTTTTCTTCAACACCTGCAAGGGACGGTGACTCCACCACCTCCCTGGGCAGCCCATTCCAATGCCAATCACTCTCTCTGGCAAGAACTTCCTCCTAACATCCAGCCTAGACCTCCCCCGGCACAACTTGAGACTGTGTCCCCTTGTTCTGTTGCTGGTTGCCTGGCAGAAGAGACCAACCCCTACCTGGCTACAACCTCCCTTCAGGTAGTTGTAGACAGCAATGAGATCCACCCTGAGCCTCCTCTTCTCCAGGCTAAACACCCCCGGCTCTCTCAGCCTCTCCTCATAGGGTTTGTGTTCCAGGCCCCTCACCAGCTTTGTTACCCTTCTCTGGACTTGTTCCAGTACCTCAACATCTCTCTTGAATTGAGGAGCCCAGAACTGGACACAAGACTCAAGATATGGCCTGACCAGTGTTGAGTACGGGGGAAGAATAACCTCCCTTGTCCTACTGGCCATACTGTGATACACTGATACAGTCCAGGATACCAATTAGAAGGTATTAGGTGATAGGTTGGACTCAATGATCTCAAAAGTGTTTTCCAACCTGATTAATTCTGTGATTTTGATTCTTCATCAAACTTGTGCTGCGTGGTTAGATCACAGGTTGCTTCTGATTGAAGATTCCTTTGAAGTTGAAAACAAGCCTGCCTATCTTGGATATTATTTTGCACATCTGAACCTCTTACAGTCCTTGATGGATATTTATCAATGCAGCATCACATTGACCTGGGACTAGGGTGTAATGAGTTGAACCTAGCAGATCTGAATGACTGTCCAAACCTTGAACATGTAAAGTGTGGTCAAGAACTTCACTTCTCTGAGGCAAGGCAGCTCTTTGCTGGCAGGACAACACATCATCTTGTGCAAAGAAGGGCCTTCTGAGGACAGAAATGGTGAATGCTTTCCACCAGTAGCACAAAGAGCATGACAAATCTAACCACCTGCTATTCCAAACACAAGCCTCAGATCTTTGTCCTGCCTTCTCTAATATCTGAAGTAAAACACATCCTAAAAATCTGACTAAACCCAGGCAACAGTGCCACCCCCAAAACATACACTAGGTGCTCAGAGCAACAGCTGTTTCATGTTGCAGATCCATCTGAGCAGGCCTGGCAGTGCTGGTAGCAAGGCAAAAACCATCCAGGCCAATTGGAAACCTGGTCAAATGGCAACCCCAGACTCTGTGTACGTGTTCTGCTATAAGAAATGGATGAAAAAACCAACATTATTTGAGTGATACATAGTCACATAGCTTAATGTGTGGTTGGCAGACATTCAGCTCCAGTAGCCATGGCTGTGTTTAAAAAGTTAATATAAAGGAGCACTTTACAGATGAGGTAACTAAGTTACAGACAGATCAAGCTGTCACTTGTTCCTATAGGATTTGAACCTACCTTCTCAGTTAAAATGTCCTTTTTCCATATGCCTCATTTCCCATGCACAGCAAAGGCTGCCTGAGTGGCTGCAGCATTCCTGTACAAGAGCTACAGGAGGGGAAACAGACTGAGATGAGAGGGAATATCTTACTCCTTTGGTGGCCACAGCTGGAATAAACTCAAACTACTGAATGCACTGACATCAGACTCAACCTTTCTTTGAGTTTGCAGTGCTCAGAATCGAGATCCTTCTTCCTATTTGCAGTTGCAAAAAGCTTTTTTTATGAACTGTATTCTTCTTCTAAAAAAATACCTCACAAGATGATATTTGACTTCTTACTGCTTTTTCCTGCTTTGTTTTTGCCTTGCTCTAGCAACATCTTTTAGCAACAGAAAAAGGGAATGGAAACTCCGAAAACGCCTTTGTTTTTATATGAATCAAACAGGCACAGAAAGGAGACTCAGGTTTGGAAGGAGAAGGAAGAAAAATGGGCTCTCATGCTTCTGCTTTTCCCCTGCAGTAAAAAAAGTTCACTCTGCATTCTGTTCTTTCCCCTGCTAGAAGCCCCTCATTTGTAGAGCAGAGACACATAATAGGGAATAAAGTACTTCCAGAGACAAATTTAAAAGCAGGTATCTCAAAGGTCACATGGAATTTTGTGGTTACAATAGAGCCTTTCCTGTGTTAGAAACTAAGTCTTGATAAAACCAACTTGAAGTGCTTACTTCCCTCACTTTATCTTTTTTTTTTCTTCTTAATTTCAATTAAGAAACTTCTCAACTGCAGGCCAGCAAAATATTTGGGAGCTAAAATTAACAACTCAAAACCAATTACTATATAATATATAATATATACACACACATATATATGCATACCAAAAATGCATTTAGTCACAATGTAAGGTGAGGTTTTCCAGGCTGCCTGAGCAGCTATGTACCCGCCATGATCCCTAGGGTCAGATGCACCTGGTGGAGCTGAGCCTTCCCACTGCAGCAAGTGCTGCTCTTTGTGCCCCAAGAGAGGAATAAACTGTTTGGCAGCCCAGCCAGCAGTGCTGCTGTCCCACCGTGCCTGTGCAAGATGTATGTATCCCCCTCTGTTCTGTCAAAATACAGTACCAGCCACCTTCAGGCATCTGCAGTGCAGCATTGTTGTAACAATTCCTCCCTTTCTGAGAAAATAGAAGGCATTAAAAGTCCAATATATCCAAAGTCTAAGTGTGGTGCCGTTACCTAGGAAGCATACCACAACCCTGACAGTGATTTTCTTTTAACAAATCCACTTTTAATGGAATGTGTGGATTAAAAATTAAGTCTATAAATTAACCTGGGAGCTGGATATGACTAGGTTATTGCTGGAGAAGAGCACCACATTTAACAGTATTTGTACAAAGAGGAATTGACTAGGCTTTGCCAGCTCATAAGATATTATTTCAATCAGTTATGAGCTAATGACAAGAATAGAAATGAGACCACTTTTAATGAAATGCTACTTCCTGATTTTCTTTCTTCTGGCATAGATTTGCTGGGTCATCTCTATACCCTGAGCAGTTGCATTGCCATCAGTCAAACTGGTTCTGGACTCCTCTTCGTATTGTCTATGCAATGTCCTCTTGGTTCTGTTGCCCTTCCTGGTCTGCATTTTCAGGTTTGCCATTTACTTATCTCTTTTTCTCTTTTTTGACTTTTCTGGGAACATGACACCCAAAATGTCAGGCTATCTACCAAGTGCCACTAATTTCCTTCTAGATCTTTTCCTTTCTGTTTTCCTGTCTCTCCTTTCTAACTCTTTTGATTTTGTTAAAAAAAACCCCAACAAACGAAACCAAACAACAGCAACAAAAAAAACAACCAACCAAAAAAGACAGTTCCTTCAATGAATCAAGTGAACAGAGTTCTGTTCACTTTCTTGTTCTTTGTTTCTCAAAGTGTTTTCACAGAGCCCCTCATAAAAGCAAGAGTAGGCTCAGCAGCTTAGGCTGTATTTATAAGGCTTTGCTCCCCCCCCAACCCCCCACCACATCTTATGTGCAAAGCAGAGGATTCACTGTTCATTATGCACCAATCATAGTTTGCTGATCTATGTTTTGACAGTTCTTTGCATCACTACAAGCATTCACTTGTGGCCCATTTAATACCGAAAATAATGGATAGTTAATATCCTAAATTATAACCATCAAAAGTCACAAGCTGCAAACTGGTCAACCACATACTTCATTGCATACTTGCTACTAATAAAAGCAATAAATTTGGCTCAGTACACAGACTTTGAGGATGGAGAAAATTAAATACACCAGTGAGATATTTGCTTAGTTTCAGTAGTTTTCTTGCCTGAAATAATGAATTCAGCTTTCCTGCAAAATCGTTGCAGAGAACACCTCTCACCTTGTCTAATACAAGAAGCTTGTGAATTTCCTATGGAAAGCTGAGAAGCTGTTCTTTACAATAGGCAAAATATCACACCAAAAACACACAAACAAAAAATTAAAGCCATACTAAGCTTTGATTGTTTGTTTAGAACCATAGAATCAACCAAGTTGGAAGAGACTTCCAAGATCATCCAGTCCAACCTAGCACCCAGCCCTATCCAATCAACTAGACCATGGTATTAAGTGCCTCATCCAGCCATTTACTTCCCACGTAGATGGTTTACAGATTGCTTTTATGTTAATTAAAGTGATTACAGGAGAACAAGTTCAGGAAATCATCAAGAATATTATGCTGAGAATAAAAACAAAAATCCACTACTTCGTCCTTAGAATATTATCTGCTCTGTCATAACTTTTTACAGTGAAGGAGTAGAAGTAGTGCCTTAAGGTCTCAAGTTGTGCTGGGGGAGGTATAAGCTGGATGTTAGGAGGAACTTTTCTGCAGAGAGAGTGATTTGCCATTGGAATGGGCTGCCCAGGGAGGTGGTGGAGTCACCATCCCTGGAGGTGTTCAAGAAAAGCCTGGATGAGGCACTTAATGCCATGGCCTAGTTGATTGGACAGGGCTCGGTGATAGGTTGGAGTGGATGGTTTGGAGGTCTCTTCCTACCTGTTTGATTCTATGATTCTAAGGCCTGTTGCCCACTAACGTTATAAAGTTGGTGAATGTTCAGCCTTAGGCTCTTTGCGCCTGGGCATGCAAATGAAAAGCCATTAGCAAAGGGGGAAGAGCACTTCCAACTGAATCCTGGAGGTCAAAGACAGTCAATGATATTCTTATTGAGGCAAAATATATTTTAAAAGGTACCTTCCAAAGAAAATTATCAGTTCTGAGAGCACACATAAGATAGTTCTGTGAAGAACTTCAGCATCATGAACTAATCTGATTTATAATGAAAATTAATTATTATGGTCATTAGAGTAAATGGCTTCTGTCATCTGCAAAGATGTAATTGGTACAGAGAATTGTTTCATAGCTAAGGAACAATCAATCATCACAGTCTGAACATGCATATGTCTTTTTTCCTTTCTGTTCTCTCCCACAAGGAAAACCCAAACACACAGTGGCAATCTGAGATGCAAAGCAAGTCCTTCCACAGTGAGCAATGTGCTGAGGCAGGTTGAAAGAGGAGCTTATAAATGGGGTAGGAGGGGAGAGCTGGGGCTTGTGTGGCTTAGAACCTGTTACATACTCCTGCAGTCAGGAATACATCAGTCACTGCCAATAAGGGAGTGACAAATCAGCAATTCTCTCAGTAAATCAGCATCAGACACGTACTGCATAAGGCTTTTTCTATCTCTGTATTTCCAGCTTCATTATGTAATGGAAGGAAAGCAAATATTATGAAACTCAAGTGCAAAGAAATGTTTTCCTCCTTCCCTTTCACTCCTTGGAATCAAAATATTTGAAAGCACAATGGCAGATGTAGCACTAAAGCCATTTTTTCCCCCTTCCAATCTCCAGTACTATTTCAGGAGCATGAAATTAACATTGATAGTTAATTTGAGTTTCCTATGCTGTTTGCTTGGCTGCTTCTGATTCAGAAACACATCATAAGCAAAGGTAAGAATTTTCCAAACCACATCTGACAACAGACCAAAGCTTGAATGAATCATTTGAAAATCTTGTGATTAACCAGTCTTTCAATTAAAATCTTCCAGGGATATAATGCCTTTATCCAGCAAAGGTTGCTTCCACATTTTATATAATGTAAAAAAAAGAGACATAGGAAGGCAGAGTGGAGGAAGCTAAAGGATCTTGACTATTTTTCACATGGTTTTGACACTCTTTTGATAGTTTGTGTCCAGCCTATTTAAAACTTACTCATCTAAAATTTTGAGCAAATTTATACAAAACCTAACTCCACTAATGGTGAGGCTCTTTAGCTTGGAGAAAAGGAGACTGAGAGGTGACCTCAGCAATGTTTATAAATATGTGAAGGGTGAGTGCCAGGAAGATGCAGCCAGGCTCTGCTTGAGGATGCCCAATGACAGGACAAGGAGCAATGGGTAGAAGCTGAGGCATAGGAAGTTTCATTTAAACATGAGGATTTTTTTTCCCTGTGAGGGTGACAGAACGCTGGAGCAGGCTGCCCAGGGGGGTTGTGGAGTCTCCCTCTCTGAAGATATTCAAAACCCACCTGGAGGCATTCCTGTGGGACCTGCTCTAGGTGATTCTGCTCTGGCAGGGGGTTGGACTGGATGAGCTTTCGAGGTCCCTTCCAGCTCCTGACATTCTGTGATTTTGTTTCATTTCGATTCAGACAACTTAGCAAAAAGCAGTAAGGTTTTCAAAGGAGATGGGCATACTTCATTTCTTCATTCTTACTTAAGGTAAGCAAACCCAGCCAAATTTTATATTGCTATAAACTATTCTTAGAACACCTAAAATCCACCCACCAAGAGCTTCACAGCAATATTGCTGTGTTTGTTTGAAACCAGTTAAACTACCGCAATTCTCTGTGTGTTGAATCGTTTTAGAAACAGAGAATGCTGTGATGTTGCTCTGTGGGATAAGATGTTGATTGCCTTAATCTGCTCCATTCCCCAATCTGTTCTTTTAACCTGTTCCAGATGATATGGAATATTCAGAACCATAAATGTATTGAGTCTGAAAATTTGGAAGGAGAAAGTATTGAAACCAGAAGATCTGATTTCCTTAAGGAAGAACACAAGAACAGCTGAGCTCTCGCCAAAGGGCTTGTTCTGAGTTCTGTAGCAGCTTCCGGGAGTTCATTCGATACAAAAGTTGTTCTTTCCACCAGAAGATATGGTTCTTTATATAATCTCAAACCAGAATGAACAATGAACACTTTAAGGGTGACTCCACAGGACACTGTAGCATAGGCACAGCATTTTCACATCTCTGTAGATCTAGTTTCAGTTTGTCAATTAAGATAACCAAACCTAATCTAGCAAAGATGTTTATTTTTAAGCACTGAGACATATTTACACAGTACTTTCAGCAGCAATAATGAAACGTTGAATGTGAATATCTCCTTGAGAGGTCTGCAGAAATATTTCATTACAGGCAATGGTTGGTTTTGCTTTGTCAATGGGAAATAACATATCAGAGAAATAAGGTCAACTGTTTACTTTTTTGAGTGTAGGCAGAAGGACAGTGACTAAGACCACAGAGGGACACTATAAAATATACACACCTGCTTTTGGGCCAGTGTCATACCCTGAAAATTAATCTTTCTGTCTTCTTTATGGCCACAAAATACCGTTTTTCTGCATGGCTGAAAAGTCATGAGTTAGCCCAGCAGGCTGGCAAAGTAATTCACTCAGTACCCTCTACCAGAGAGAGCTCCTTGGTGGCATGAGCTGCCAGCTGAAATGATCGACACCTGACTTCCCAACTCATGGAATCGTAGAGTCATAGAATCAGTCAGGGTTGGAAGGGACTACAAGGACCATCTAGTTCCAACCCCCCTGCCATGGGCAGGGACACCTCACACTAGATCAGGCTGTCTAGAGCCTCATCCAGCCTGGTCTTGAACACCTCCAGGCATGGCACTTCCACCACCTCCCTGGGCAACCCATTCCAGGCTCTCACCACCCTCATAGTGACAACTTCTTCCTGACATCCAGTCTGAATCTACTCATTTCTAGCTTTGTTCCATTCACCTTATTCCTATCCCTACCTAATATCCTAAAAATTCCCTCCCTAAATTTCTTGTAGGCCCCCTTAAGATACTGAAAGGCCATAGTAAGGTCACCTTAGAGCCTTCTCTCCAGACTGAACAGCCTCAACTCCCTCAGTCTCTAACTCATCTACTTTTTCTCCTGAGCTTATAACCACAATTTTATCAACTTCAGTAATCAGATTCCTAGCTGGTATCAGTGTGTTGTACAATATGTGGTGTTGAAATGGTTTGGTACCAAATAGTACTTCCCTCAACTGTGTGAGTTACGGAAACCTGGCTGCCTGCATTCAGGTTCAAACAATCATGAGCAACGCAGGTGTTCTCTTTCTTCTTTTCTTTTCTTTTTTTTCCTTCCTTTTTTTTTTCTTCCTTTTTTCCCTCTTTT
>WAAF01005392.1:399828-417424 GCA_013400475.1 Tricholaema leucomelas | reverse complement strand
AAAGGAGGGTGAGGTTAGAAAGCAAGATGGAGTCCAGCCAGCAGCCTCAGCTTCTCCCCAGCAGGCAAAGAGAAGAGGACAGCCCAGCACAAAGTGCAGAGCAGAAGTGACCTTATCTTTTGTTTTGCCTTTCTTCTTTACACATCTCAGCAGGACTGTGAGGGAAGTAGACCTCACCATTGTTTTCATTTTCCAGCCTATCATCTAGTTCTTCTCACCAAAACATGCTAGCTAGGCTCAAACTAGCACACAAGCTATGTAACTGTTGTGGCCACACAATCACAAAGTCAGGACCCATCCCTTAGCTGAGATCATGTGCACGTGTGCCACACACTGATTCTCCTCACTGTGCCAGTCCCCACTTTCCTTAGCTCCTGTACACAAAGGAGAGAATTGTTCATAAATAACCCTGCTCCATGAGTGCATCTGGGAGAAAATGACTTGTAAATGTCAAGAATGGCTGATAAAGAGAGCAGGCAAGTGTAGAGGAGAAAACCATCCTCTGTGTGCATTTATAACCTCATTTGTCCGGAGCACAGTCAGTAGGTCACAAGTTGGCACAGTGTTTTGTTTTTAACTGGCAGTTCTTCCCGAACATGCAAAATGAACTTAAGAGCTGAGGGAGCTTGGTGGCTATGAGAGGAAGCCCTGTAACATTCTCTGAAAGGAAGTAAATTTAAGTATTCTCGTGTATATGCCTTCAAACCAACCACTGTCAGTGTGTTCAAAGGTTAAAAAAGCCAAACAACTAGCTGGGAAATTGGAAATTGCTGTATAATGTATCAAAAGGGACCTATGGTAGTTAGGACTCTTACACATCTCTTCTAATTAGAACTACCTTTCTTGAAACAAAACTATCCTCATTATCCCAGCTCTGCCACTGCTGCCTAATCCCATACCTTTCCCTCTACATTTACCCCCACAATTCCTCACCCATCGCCACCGCTCGCACACTCCATAATCTAGCAGTTACTTTAGATTTGGTTGTAAATAATGCATGCCCATACCTGCCACCTAAATCCTCTTAAGTTAGAAGTTATTTCCAGTCATAAAATCATAGAAATTAGAGGCAGAAAATACCTATTAGGTTACTTAAATGAAACCCCATGGCAATGCAGGATTGTTCCCTGCAGTACACTTTCTACTGCTTTGTCCAGTCTAGTTTTACATGTCTCTGGAGACCTCTTTATATGTCTCCAAAGCAATACTTCTACTACTTCCCTCAGAAACATTTTCCACAGGCTGAGAGTCATGCTTGACGAGTGAGTCATGCTTGTTTGAAAGCACTGGTCCTGGTAAAGCTCTACGGCTTCAACTTGTGCATTTTAATGCCTGATTAGCACTGTCTATGGCATGGCATCAGAGTTCTCTGAGAAGCAGAAGTGTATAAGAAGTCCACTGTTACTGCTGCAGTTCTGTAAAATTAATTAGAAGTAATTTAGAGCTGACAGATCAGTAGCCTTTGCAGCAGTTGTACTGCTTTGGAATGTCACAAGACCACACATTTCATCCTGCAATGCCTACTGAGTTCATCTTTACTCATATAGGTGTTATTGGTTAGAGATGGAGTGTACCCAAATGAGAAGACTCTATGATGTGTGCACTGTGGCATCAGGAAAAAGACCTGTGACATGAAGGCAAAAAGGGTGATGGGCTGCATACCAACTCACCCGTAGTTTGGGGCAGGAAATTTTTAGGAGGAAAAGTGCAATAAGCTTTCCTGAGAAGATTCTGGTACATCGAGCGCTGATTGACATTAAGATGGGAATGCATAGGAACAGTCTTGTGCTCAGAGTGCTGCAGCTTGTGGTCAGTTCTCTGAGGATGCAGTCTGATGGCAGCTGAAGCCAGACGAAGCATGTGTGAAGTGCCCCGTCAACTGCTTAGCACACAGAGGAAGCTTAAAAGTAATAATCATCTAAATCTACTTTATTACCTGTTTGACTGCTCTACCACATGAGCACTCACATTATGCAAGGAATGAGATGGGATGGGATGGGATGGGAATGCGGTGTGGGAAAACAGGAGGAAAATCGCTTTTCAGCAGAGCCCTCACACTGATGTGGTCATGCTCATTGTGGAACTGCTTTCAAACTCTGATGCTTTATCCAAAATCCAAATCCAGAGAAAACAGGGCTCACCAGTGCCATGACAGAGCAGATCAGTGGAGGAAAGGCCGCATACTCTTTAATTCAAATACATGCAGTTCAGTTTTGAAGAAAAGAACTGTTTCAGGTGTTGCCCAGAATTAGCTGAACCTCAAAACTGTGATAAATACAACTGACAAATTGTATTAAGCCTAATGCAATAAACTCTAAAATATCTGCTCTTCTTGATATATCTTAAAGACAGATAGCTTTGCCCAGAAGGTAGTATTGTGTCTACATGGGAAAACAGTTAGGAAACCTAGAACTTGTTTTCCACAGTCGTCTGATGAAAGCAAACCAGAAGATCATATTAACAAGAAAATGAAAAAAATAAAGCATTTATTCCAATGAAAACTCTTGCAAAACCTGATTTGCTTGCAAGCTTACTCCAGCAATCAGAAAGTTATATGCCAGGTGAATTGTTCACCTACCCATCGATGCCAGCTCAGACTTCACACCATTCCCATTGTTGCACTCCCTCCCCAAAGCCAAGCCTCCTCCTCACCTTTTGTTTCCACGGGAAGTAACAATCTCCAGACAGAAATACCCAGAGAAATTACTTTACAAATGAAGCTTGGAGGATTTATTGTGGGACAACATGTCTGTGCATGTGTATGCATGTGCACTTTGAGAGAAGAGGAGACAGGCAGAAGAGAGTGATTAACATAACTGACAATCACTCCTCTTTTTTGGGATGCTTGCACAGGGTGAGTGAGCTTTCAGCTCCTCCTCAGCCCCTTGACGCACTGTCCTTCAGCTCACCTTGCAAACCAAACAAACACACATATATTATGGGCACAAAGGGAAAGGGTCAACTGAGTAAAAAGGAACACATTTCTGCACAAAATCTCGCCATATTGGGAGCAAAGATGCAAAATTGTTCATTAGTGGAGAGTTGCTCTACAGGACCTGCTGGGTAGAAGGCTTTCCTTCAGCTCCTGTTTTCTACAGAGTCATTCATGGCATCTATAACATGATTCATGCACCACTTCACCTAAAAAAATGAAACTGTGGTAGATTGTCCCACTGTAAAGAAACAAATAGGTAAATAAAATCTAAGCCAGCATACTTAAGCAAGCAGCTACTCTGCTCCTGGCTCTGTTTCACTCCACATACAAAACCTGGGAGAAGGAAGCTGCAAATTGCTCATAGGATGGAGAGTTTTTTGCTTCAATGAATTTACAGACCTCAACATCAGCTCAGGCAGATGACTCCATGTGATGAAGTGGCAAGGACAGCAATTGGAGATTGGCAGGGTAACACCACAATTAGCTTTGCCACAGATAAAGGAGGCTTGGAGAGGCAGAGCAGTGAATAGAGGATGGCTAGAGGCGGGATGTGAAAGCTGTTGGTGATCTGGCCCCGAGTTTCTTCTGAGTTCCCTCCACATGAGAGTAAGATATAATGATTGCTGTGACTGCAGCAGCTAGAGGACTGTGCAGTCAGCAGCAGCAATGTAAAAAGCCTGGCACAGAAAACAGAGAGACATCTATCTTGGAAATCCACCTCCAAGCTATGCAAGGGTGCAGCAGAAGCAGTTATTATTTCTAAATCTTTGTGTTCACCTGGCAGGAGATTTTCCATCAAGAGGCTAAGCTCTGTGCTCAGCCTCTGACAGACAGAAGCTCAGTACATCATGGCCATAAGCTCTCCCACCTCCTATGAATTCACCTAATGCAACACATTCCTAGCTGAGGAGGTACTGAGCAGACTGCAAGTCAGATTGCTTCACACAAGGCATTTCTGCTTGCCCTGCAGCACCACAGGCCAGCAACTGGTTCAGCAATGAGAACAATATGGGTGATACTCCATGGCAAAACCACAGAAGAAAAGGGGAAAAGAGAAGGATCAGGGAGGACCTTCTTGCTGTCTACAGCTACCTGAAAGGAGGTTGTAGCCAGGCAAAGGTTGGTCTCTTCTCCCAGGCACCCAGTGACAAAACAAGAGAATGCAGCATCAAGCTGTGCCAGGGCAGGTTTAGGCTGGATGTTAGGAAGTTCTTCACTGAAAGAGTGGTTGACATTGGAACGGGCTGCTCGGGAAGGTGGTGCAGTCACCATCCTTGGAGTGTGTTTAAAAGGAGGCTGGATGAGGCACTTAGTGCCATGGTATAGTTAATTAGAAGAGTTAGGTGATCGGTTGGACTCGATGATCCTTGAGACCTTTTCCAACCTGGTTAGTTCTGTGATTCTGTGATGGGAGCAGGTTTCCCATATGGCCTGTTTAGCTGAGCATGCCAAGCAGATAAAGGATTCCAGAAAGCTTCCTGCTTGTGGGTCTTTTCCTCCTAGGCTGCAATACAGATTTAGCTTATTCAATCTCCTCTTTGGGAATAAAACTGATGGATAACAATCTCCCCCAGGAATACGCATACAAAAATACGGCTTCAAAGATGCCCTCAGTGTAGCCACCCATGCTCTGATTGGCAGCTGTTCAAAACCCATAATTTCTCCAATGCAAAATAGTAAGTAACACCATATTTCTTAGCTCATGTCCCACCACAGTTTCATTTCAGCACAGAGAAACCTCATTAATTCGCACTTTGCTTATCCACACACCTTATAATTCACACATAAAACCAGCAGTCAGCAAAGATTTAGCAACAATGTGCTTTATTGAGAGCTCACCTTGCTGAGATTTCATTATTGCTACAAAATATGCTACTGTTCATTCACCAGTACAGGAAGACTTCAGCATCACCATAAATATCTTGGACTAGAGATGGGTTCACACTAGTAAATTCTGGCTCTTGAGCCCACATTTGGGAAGGCCAAAGCTGGAGAGGAAAAAAAATCATTGTGAGTAAAGACAAAATAAAACTGGGTTGTAATCACAGTTTGCAGTGTTTCGGGCATTTCTCTGCCTTTTTTGAGCACTTTTTTGCTAGGTTACACACTAAGAAATGGATCACTTCCATCCTTTGTCACAGAGTACAAAGGAGGCTTTTCATAGTTGTATCTTTTCAGCTCTGGAAAACACAGTTCACCTCCACACGTGCCAAACATATCGCTACTTGTTCAAAAATCAGTTTGCCACCAACTCAACCACCTTATTTCTCCCAATATTTCAGGGCTTAGAGAATAAAACTTATGAGGAGCGACTGAAGGAGTTGGGGATGGTTAGCTTGAAAAAGAGGAGGCTGAAGAGATACCTCATTGCTGTCTACAGACACCTGAAGGGACATTGTGGAGAGGCTGCTGATAGTCTCTTCTCACAGGTAATTTGAGACAGAACAAAGGGGAATGGCCTCAAGCTGAGGCTGGGGAGGTTTAGATTGGATATTAGGAAAAAGAGAGTGGTCAGGCAGTGGAATGAGCTGTCCAGGGAGGTGGTGGAGTCACCTTGGATGTGTGTAAGGGTTGTTTGGATGTGGTGTTTAGGGATATGGTTTAAAGTGAATCTATGAGTTGAGTAGGGTTATAGGTTGGACTTGGTGATCCTGAGGGTCTTTTCCAGCCTGGATGTTTCTGTGATTCTGTGATCACCAGGCTTGCATCTTGAGACAGCTTTTGGGATGTCGTTTCGTGTCAGAGAGGTAACACTGACAGAGAATGCAGGCCTTGTCACAGAAAAGACGATGCTCATCCTCCCAGAGCTGATTCATTTCTGTCCTTTGGGGAAAGCAGCAAGACCTGCACAGCGGCAGCAGTGTAAGTCGTGTTGAAAGTCTGAGGTGATTACTCAGCTGTCATTAGCTCTTCTCATTTCCCTCATTAGCAATGCAGATGAAAACACCTTGCACCACTGTAATGTATGCTTCAAGTATTATAAGCCACATTTTACTGATAAGAAAATGAGACACAAAGGCTCGTACCCTAACCATAATACAATCAATGCATAAGCTGGTGCTTCTTTCAGCTTGAGTAAGCCTCAAAATGTTAGCTGAGAGCAGATTTCAGCAATCCAAACTCCCCAGTTCGCTGAACTAATATTTTTTTATACTATTCTTCATGTCAATGGAGGCAAAACATTTGTCCTTTTAGCAGAAATGGGGAAAGGGAGGGGGGGAAATATACGAGTGAGTAGGAAAAATCAGTTGCATCACCTCTAGATAAGGTTGCCTGAGTAACACTTGCATTTATGAATTCTCAAAAGCTACAAACTCATTCTTCCAACTGGAAAATCAAATGACTTCAAGAGAAAAGGCAAATTCAGCATAGAATTAAGAGACAAGATTTTATTGTTTAGACACAGAGAAAGGTGATCTCCTTCTCTTTGCATTTTTTAGAATAGAATAGAATAGAATCAAACAGGTTGGAAGAGACCTCCAAGATCATCCAGTCCAACCTAGCACCCAGCCCTATCCAGTCAACCAGACCATGGCACTAAGTGCCTCATTCAGGCTTTTCTTGAACACCTCCAGGGACGATGACTCCACCACCTCCTTGGGCAGCCCATTCCAATGCCAATCACTCTCTCTGTGAAGAACTTCCTCCTAACATCCAGCCTATACTTCACCCGGCACAACTTGAGGCTGTGTCCCCTTGTCCTGTTGATGGTTGCCTGAGAGAAGAGCCCAACCCTACCTGGCTACAGCCTCCCTTCGGGTAGTTGTAGACAGCAATGAGGTCTGCACTGAGCCTCCTCTTCTCCAGGCTGCACACCCCCAGCTCCCTCAGCCTCTCCTCATAGGGTTTGTGTTCCAGGCCCCTCACCAGCTTTGTTGCCCTTCTCTGGACACGTTCCAGCACCTTCTCTCTTGAGTTGAGGAGACCAGAACTGGACACAGTACTCAAGGTGTGGCCTGACCAGTGTTGAGTACAGGGGAAGAATAACCTCCCTCCTCCTGCTGGCCACACTGTTCCTGATACAGGCCAGGATGCCTTTAATACTTTCACACTTTATAATAATAATGATGACATCCAGGTTGGGTGTTTACTGACAGTTAGTGACTGTCTGGGTTAAAGGCTCTACTTTACTTCAGGACCTCAGTTATGCCATGCAGTTGCTAAGGCTCAAAGCAACCCTGCAGCATAGCCCAACTACCTCATCTGAAAGGCTAAGACCCTTCCAAGGAGAAACCTCTGTCTCTCAGTGCACAAAAGGGTTGGCTTTTTGTGATTAGCTTAGCCACCAGTGTACTTGAGGCTACTGTGGGAAAAGGGTTAGAGGAAAGGCAGTAAACCTATTTACAACCAAGATTTCTGAACAGAAGCATGTGACCACATGCTGTGAAATCAGTGCATGTCAGATCCATCATGTGTGACTTGCATGGGCAAAAAATACCCAAGAAAAAGATTCCAGAATTTTCAAACTCTTACAAGACAAGATTTCTGTGCTTGGAAACATCAGGCCAAGGTTTATGGCTCTTTGGAAGCCCAGGAGGACCATCAGTAAAGAGACACAAATCATGACGAGCTGATGGATTTTTATCAGCCTCCTTGTTATTGGAGTCAGTTAGAAACGTACAGCAGTCAGACTCAAAACTAAGTTAGAAACAAGGTTTTCAAAGCTGTCTTTTTTTCCTGTGGGATCAGCTCAGAAAATCTAACAGGAAAGCCAAGGTGCAAGCTCAGGACCTCATCCTCCCCTGTGTGTCACATAAAATCACAGAATATCTATTTAGCTGCATTTGATCTGCAACAAGTACAGGGAGGAGAACTTGCGCACAGCTAAGTAGGATGAGGATGTTTTAATTCTCCCTGTGGAGCACTGCAGAGGAGCTGGAGAGGCTCTAAATTAAAGGCTACAGGTGTTTTGTACCAGGCATGCCCATTTAGAGACTTTGCCCTGATGCACTTTCTACAACATTCTCCTCTAGAATTCTTTTTCTGTCTCATATTCTTTTATTGCAGCACCAATTAGAAGAAACAACGATAGGAACCCTTCACCCTCCTGTGAATATTAAAGACCGCTGTGGAATGAAATAGAGAGCACTACCAGAGAAATAAAGTGGATTTTATTAGCCAGAATTAAAGGAGGTAGAAGACTTTTGGGGCTGTCTTGATCAACTGCATTTCAGTGAGATTAAGGAAGCCTATTTAGGGAGCAGTCTAAATGTGTGCACTTGGATATTTGTTAATGTCACCTCATGTGTACAGCTCCTGGCACATCAGGACTTTCTATTTACTGGCATTCTCAAGCTCACATAATGATCAATAATAAACCCCTCTCTTATCTGCTGTGAAATATTTAACTAACTCTTTGGTATCATCATCCACATGGAATCAGTCCAAAAAAATTTTTAAGCTCACTTGACAGAATGGTGTCTTAAGGCACTCTTGGGCAACTTGTAAATTATTGATAGCACTGTTCTACTTCTCCACATCATGGAAAAAAGAACAGCATACACTCTGATACTCTGTCCGTACAGATACATACAAGATGTCATTGTCATTTTCTCCCCATTGCTCCTCTGCTACACAACTCCTCATCTCCTGGGCATGCGTTAAGAATCTTCTCACTACAATCAAAGGTTTTTAATAGATTTCCCTCAAAACTCTCTGCACTGTTTCCTGTATTCAGTTAAGACCAGGCTCTTGTCCTCTTTCAGATCTATCAAGAGACAGAATAATGGGGAAAAGGAACTCCATCTCTCTATATCCATCTAGAAAGCAGCCAAGCCATTCAGGCATTCCTGGGAAGAGTATGAGAAGGAGAAGTTCTGTCCTAAACATATACCTGGTCTAGCGCATGCTAAGTCTGACCTTACACTAGTTCAGAGTTAGTGATCTTTCCAGTCATCTTGCACCTCCACAGGGCCTGCTCATTTTGGAGTGGGAGTAGCAATCTCACCGGAGGTCCCTGGAGCCGTCAGGTATATACACACACTAGAGCAGGTACTAAGTCACCTCACAAGTACCAGGATCTTAACTCCATCTCCTTAATCTCAAAGGCAGACATAGATGTTCTTTTTTTAAGCAACGGCAGTTAGTGATCGATGAATGACACCAAAGACCAGACACTATTCGCTCCTATTTTGTAGTAGATGGTAGATGGATTCACAGTATTGAAACCAGGATATAACTGAGACCCTCCCAATTTGGGTACAGTGGTTTGTTATTAAATGTCATCCTCTTTTGCCACATCTGGGAGGCTGATTTGCAACATACTTGTCCTCCTGATAATAGAAAACCAGTGAGATGTTAAAAAGCTTCCTCCCCTGCAAACTAGAAGAGAGCAGTTTCCAGCAATGCTGCTGCTTCCCCAGAGAGAAAAAGCCCACCCTGCAATGATTGTAGAAGGTCTTGTTTAAATGGTTTTCAAACAATGGGAAGGAGAAAAAGGGAGTGAAAAGGGGACATTTAAGTGTTCCAAAACTTTGAACGGATTTGTTCTTCTCATGTTGATGCACACTGTGCAGCATTAGATCACATGCTGCTAATATCATGTTGATTTATGGTCTGCATAAATGGAAATAAATGGTATTTTCTGTTACCCAGAGAATAATAGATGCCCTGGAATGAACACAACACCACATTCGCACAACAGGCTCCGTTCATGTCACAAGCAAGGAGACTGCAACTTCGTAAGGGCCCTCTCTGCCATTCCCACCAAAAATCTTTGATACCCACTGGTTTTAATGAGTAGGAGTAGACATTTAGGACAGCATTTTCCAAAGTGCCTGAATGATTTAGAAACCGAGGCTGTGGTATAACAAAGCAGGGGAAATGTTGGGTGATTTTCTCCCTTGAATAGGAAACTGGAGACTCCCCAGGTCTTTCCACAAAGTTCACCAACCACACAAGTTGGTTAGGATCCTCTGCGTCATTTCCTCCACTCCTTCCCTTCCCCACAAGCAACCTCAGGGCTTTTTCTCATCTCTGTCCTCGTGGTCTGAGTGACTTCAGCTCCCTCTCGAGAAAGATGACATCGCCTCTTCAAACATGATACGGGCACTTAGACATGGGAGAGCTAAGCCTCTCAGCAAAGGAAAATCCCCTGCCACCTTTGAAACTCTGGACACTGGAACACTCTGAAACGTTTTGAAAGCTTACCCATAGTGCCCAGCAGTTCAAACTTGAGCTCCAGCAGTCTGTGATTATGGGCATACAAGCAAAAGCAATGACTTACTTTGGTTTAATGACTCATTATTTAAGCTAATAGGTTTTACTTTACCACCAGGGAGGGTAAGTTTGTGCAACTAGCCGGTTACCATCACTCAGCTGATGAGCAATACCCTGGTAAGATGTGGCAACCTTGTTGCTTTTGAACATCTGCCCACACACTCCTCCATTATAATGGGGCCTAATACAGCTCCAAATAGCTCGGGTTCCAAAACAGTCTCAAACAAAACTTCTCCTTTAATAGACTTACAACACTGCCAAAACATTCACATTTCAGGCTGAAAGACTGAGTATTTAACCTCAGGACACAGATGATTTTCTGTTATTGTTGCTGTTGGCAGAGAAGGGAAGGTTAAATAAGTTTGAGACAATTTCATTTTTGATTCTGTATAAATATAGTCATGTCCATAGTGTTTTCTATTTCCTTGGTTAGATGATTAAAACCTTACCATTAACATGTGCTACATTCCACATTGTAATTACAGGAACAGCTGGTAAGGTTACATGACTGATGCTTCACATATTAAGATTTTGCTTCCTTATGGACAAGTTGAATCCTTGTTTTTGTTTTTATTTTCAGATGCAGAATCATAGAATGGTCTGGGTTAGAAGTGACCTCTGAAGGTTATCTAGCCCAACCACCTCTGCACTAAGCAGGGGCATCCTCTACTAGATCAGGTTGCCCAGAACCTCACCTTGAATATCTCCAGGGATGACACCTCAATCACTTCTCTGGGCAAGCCATTCCAGTGCTCCACCACTCTTAAAGTACAGAGCTTGTTCCTAACATCCAATCTAAATCTACCCTTCTCTAGCCAAACATCTTACATGCATACATTCTAATTGTAGAATCCTGGGGGGAGGTGGGAGGGGGAGGTCTTAGATATATAATTAATTCACAATTATTTTAATAGAGCACTGGAGTTACAGACATCTACTTATGTTTCCTTCAGCAGGTGCTGCTATATGCTTTGTTCACACAATGATGACAATTAAAAGATCTAACAGTTTAACTGATTTTGATAATGACTGCTGTCTTGTCACTGTACAATGTTATTCATTTTGCTTGAGCTCAAGCTCCCAATAGGTATAATTAAAAGACATGCAAGAAGGTAAAACTTACATAGCCATTGTGCTGTCATACCCAGTATCTTATGGAGGCCAGTATCTGATACTTTAGAGAAAGGTGAAAACTGACAACAGAATAAATGGATGGTTGGGCTTGCGGTGTAGTGGGGAAAATATCCTCATACTCCCTGCACTCCTTATCTTCTGGACATGACAGAATCATAGAATCGTAAAATCAACCAGTTTGGAAGAGACCTCCACGATCATTCAGGCTAACTTATCACCCATCTAGACCATGGTCTCATCCAGTCTTTTCTTGAACACCCCCAGGGATGGTGACTCCACCACCTCCCTGGGCAGCCCATTCCAATGCCAATCACCCTCTCTGTGAAGAACTTCCTCCTAACATCCAGCCTATACTTCCCCCGGCACAACTTGAGACTGTGTCCCCTTGTCCTGTTGCTGATTGCCTGAGGAGGAGAAGGAGTTAATAAAAAACACTTAACTTCTTTTGCTGTGATGTTCTGTGCTCTCTGAGGCACACAGGGATGTTAGCACAGAAGAAATATCTGCTTCCTCCCCTATAGCTTGGAGTAAAATAAGAATCCTCATACAAATCCTTTCAAACGATAGGTTTCTGAAATTCCTCTTCCGTGGATCCACATTAGTTAAGGCCATTGCCAAATGGGTCGGGTTCCTTGATCTTCAATGGCTTCAGTTACTATGGCTCTCAAGGCTGAGAGCACAAACTTTGGCAGGCACTTCTGCACAGCACTTCAGTTGCCGCAGCTAAATTTGACAAGAATCATGAATCGAAGCCTGTAGTGACACAAAACCACTCACAGAGTCACCAAGGAAAGCAAACTTGTTCCTGCTTTCCAACAGATATTTGCCAAAGGAAAAAACAAGAATACCCTAATTAGGACTACTGTATGTGCTGGCTTCATGCCGTATGCTAGCAAATATTCTCTACTCAGAGAACTTGGTAAAGTATGTGAGGGAGAGGAAGGGTTGAAAGTGATGCAGAGATAAACTTAAGTGAAATCTCCAGGGTTCCTTAACAAACAAAAAGCCAGGGTCCAGGACAGAGGTTTTCTAAATGTTTTCCTGCTGAGAAAGGAATATTCAGTTTCTCAGGGAGGAGGTAAATGAGAAGTTCATTTCTTCCACTACGACTTTAATAAGGAAATAAGCCTCCACTATCTTATTTCTTTAGCATTTTCATTAAAAAGTGAAGCAAAATCTACAAAGGTGGACAGAGCTGAAGCAAAGCTAACCTAAATAACCTCTTGGCTACAGCTTGATTTAAACAAGGTCAGACACCAATAGATATCTATTATATACGTAGATTTAGATTCTGCTCTCACAGTTTGTAGCAGAACTGTAAAGAAATTAAACGATTGCATCCCCACAAGGGGAAACTCTTTAGCTAACAAACTTAATTCTTCTAAAGGTAAAACAAAGGAGAATACTCTGGTTTTAACAAAAAAATAATTTTTGTCTTCAAACAGAACCTATGACACTGGTAAATTCTGATTATTTCAGGACAATTAGTGTGGAAGAACTAGCTCACCAACAGATTTTCTCCAAATAACATCCCTACTCTCTGATGCTTGTTGAAATTCTTTAGAGTTCTCTCTTAGAAATAGTTTGTTTCTGCTCAGGGAAAGTTAAAACTGAAGGCAGAGTCACATCAGGACTTTGGAAGCTCAGTATGGCAGTCATTTATCCAAGGCAGATCAATTGTACATGTTCAGAACACTTCTTCACAGTATGGATGGAATCATAGAATCATAGAATCGACCAAGTTGGAGGAGACCTCCAAGATCATCCAGGCCAACCTATCACCTAGCTCTATCCAACCAACTAGACCATGGCACTAAGTGCCCCACCCAGGCTTTTCTTGAACACCTCCAGGGACAGCAACTCCACCACCTTTCTGGGCAGCCCATTCCAATGCCAATCACTCTCTCTGTCAAAAATTTCCTCCTAACATCCAGCCTCTACCTCCCCCAGCACAACTTGAAACTGTGTCCCCTTATTCTATTGTTGGTTGCCTGGGAGAGGAGACCAACCCCCACCTGGCTACAGCCTCCCTTCGGGTAGTTGTAGACAGCAATGAGGTCTCCCCTGAGCCTCCTCTTCTCCAGGCTAAATAACCCCAACTCCCAAGGAGTCTCCAGGTAGTCTCAAAACCATTGCAATCTCAAGTGGCTCAATTTTGATTTTGCAGACAATCAATTTATCCAAGGAGGTTTTTCTGATGCAAGGGGAAAGACAAATGTATCAGAAGTTTATGACAGAGCCCCAGGGACTGACTGAGAAGCCACTGCTATGGCCCGATTCTAGCAGCACATCTCGCTGGCTGGAGCAAGCCACTCAGAAGATAAACCCTTGGGAATAGAAGGAAAATTCAGGACAATTCTCATTCAAACAGAGTAGAATCATAGAATCACAGAGTGTCAAAGGCTGGAAGGGACCTCAAAAGATCATCTGGTCCAGCTGCCCTGCCAGAGCAGGATCACCTAGAGCAGATCACGCTGGAACACATCCAGACGGTTCTTGAATATCTCCAGAGAGGAAGACTCCACAACCTCCCTGGAGAGCCTGTTCCAGTGTTCTGTCACCCTCACAGTGAAAAAATTCTTCCTCAGATTCACATGGAACCTCCTATGCCTCAATTTCTACCCATTGCCCCTTGTCTTGTTACTGGGCATCACCAAGAAGCGCCTGGCTCCATCCTCCTGGCACTCACACCTTACATGAAGTTTTGACAGCAGAAAGGAGTTGCCTGTGTTATTTCCTCCTGTCCTGCACGTTTTTAGAAGTAGAACTCTTGACACTTGGCTGGGGAATGTCAAGCTTTTCAGGCAGGTGGATCACTCTCTTAGTTAGGGAGAGTCATCTTTCCGTTGCGCTGCAGGTTTGGTCTGCTGGAGAACAGAGACTCTCCTCCAGATGCCAAAAGTGTGTCCTTTAGCTACCTAAACACAACTGCTCTTGCGAGTTGGGTGGTAGAGTACAATATGACAGCACTTCTTTTTAAGTTGCAACACTCTACATAATACAGATCCCCAGAGAGAACTGAGTGCTGCCTTTTATTGCACTTTAAAAACATTGTGCTAATAAATTCCAGTCTCATATAAACTGCGTGGACAGAAGTACTCTGCCCATGCAATCTGCCTGCCTAGTAGAAACCGTGTGCTGGTCTGAAAAAGTCCACAGCTTAAGCTGGAGCGGTAGAAATGAAAGGAAGAGCTGTGTTATTCTTCTCTTAGAAAATAAGGGTATCACAAAATATGCCAGATATAATAATTCATGGGCTTATGGCTCCAGGATTCCTGCATGGTTTCTTTTATTTGAAAATGACATTCTCTACCTGGTTTATTCTAAAAACATTCCCTCTAGATTTGTTTTTACTCTTTCCTCAGAATAGCAATGCCTCCAGAGGTCTTCACAATTCAAGGTGGTTTGGGGTCTTTTTTATTGTTTTCAATTTAAAATTAACATTAAAACTTCTTTTAGAAGATATTCGATTATCTGTCCTTTTATATGTTGCAGTTAAGCAGCCTTTCTGAAGGCTATAGCCCCTACCTCAGAAGAAAACAAGTTATTTGAAAGGCTAGCAGTTCTGAAATTAAATGAGAAGTGGGAGAGTATGCTAAGGGTGTGATACTGGCCTTAATGTTTTCAGTTTTGTGTCCCAGGTCCCCCTGACTCAGAAGAACACAGTTGCTCATCTCATCAGCAAAGATTGCCTTAGCCTTCTTTCATTAATCTGCTGGGATAATATTGTGTTACCATCTCTCAGCAGGCAATTTATTTGATATCTTTCATTTGTACCTCCTTCGTGGGCTCAGGTCAATCAGATTATATCCTGTTCCTCTCTCCTTCCTTTCTTGCATGCATCCAAATCCCCTCTCTGGTCTTCAAAAGGCATCTTGCAATGGGCAGGGACTGCAGTGCAAACTCCACCTAGCTGGCAGAGATACCAATATCATCAAGACGCTGATTCCGTGACGCAGCTCTGGCCTTGTGGTGTTTTCTGTGCTCCTGTTTTCTCCACACACACCCCCAGCCTCTCACCAAAAAAAAAACCCAACCAAATAAACAAGCAAACTAACAAAAAATCCCTCATTCTGAAGACTGAAGGGCAGCAGGCCTTTGAAATTTGTTTTCCCATCTTCTAGTTAGAACCAAATCTCTGCCAACACAAAGGAAAGAAATAAAATGATTTCTCTTATTAATTCTTAAAACTCTATCAAACAGCCAGACAGATTTTAGGTCCTTTATTACAATTCTCAGCTTCCTGTACTGTGATGCATTCGCTTACTTAAAACTGCTCAGCATCTTTTTCCCTCATTAGCAGACTGGCATCCCTCACTGTGTGTAGACCTCTGCAATGCAAAGATCACATGAGGGCTCAGTTCTTCTCTTTTGCACCAGCTCTGCTGACTCTCCTTCATCTCAACAGGTGTTCAGATATGAATATCATCATTTGTGATCAGAAAATCCATAAACACATGGAGACAAAGGGAAGTAGTGTTAAGGCTGTACCAACCCAGTAAATGAACTGCATAACCCTTCCTTCCCTCCTCTGGTACAATTGCATTTATCCTTGCAGCAGGGGCACGTTTAATATCTTTATATCTATAAAGTCATTTCTGTGTGAGGAAATAAAGTAAATTTTATACCTTTCCAATTAAATCCTCCTCTGTTTGGGGAGATATTTACTATATGGCTATCTATATAACACAATCATCTTTCCCAGATGAACCATGCACCAGTAAAACCTTAGTGGGCAGATGAAGCTGAATGAGACATAAATAAGCATACATGAAAGCCAGTATGACCACGTTTGCTGATTGCTGCAGCTGGAATCCTCTCTCCAGAATGGGTAAGATTTATTCATATTTAGATTCTCAATCAGAGCAGAGCCACTGGGCAAGATTTCAGCAGGTAACCTTTAACCTGGAGGTCTGTGCCACCAGACCCTCTTTCCTGCCTTTGCTCAGCACAGCTTCTACTGCTAATAAAAGATTTAACTCTGCATTCTCACTCTAACTTCTACAAGATGACAAGAAAAAGCTCAGGGCCACTATGAAAGGATTTGCCTTTTAATGACCATTCCTCTTGCTTAAAGGACAATGGCAAAGCCATCAACATTTTTAGAGCCTTGAATCCCTTGTGTCTTAGATTATTTTCATGGTAAAAGACATTTCAAGAAATCACACTTCAGGACAGATATAATGGGCTTCACCTTCTAGTGAGGCATCTAAAATGAAGTGTCTAAAACTAAGCTGGACATACTGGTTTTCTGTAGAGTCAGAAGAGAGAATCACAGAATCACAGAATATCAGGAGCTGGATGGGACTTTGAAAGCTCATCCAGTCCAACCCCTCTGCCAGAGCAGGATCACCTAGACCAGATCACACAGGAATGCATCCAGGTGGGTTTTGAACATCTCCAAAGAGGAAGACTCCATAACTGCCCTGGGCAGCCTGCTCCAGGATTCTGTCATTCTCACAGGGAAAAAAAATCCTCCTCATGTTTACATGAAACTTCCTCTGCTTCAGCTTTCACCCATTCACCTTTGTCCTAGCACTGGGCATCCTCAAGCAGAGCCTGGCTCCAGCCTCCTGGCACTCACTCTTTACATATTTATAAACATTGATGAGGTTACCCCTCAGGCTCCTCTTCTCCGAACTAAAGAACTCCATCTCCCTCAGGCTCAGATATGTTTCATTCCCTTAAGCATCTTTGTGGCTCTGTGCTGGTCATTCTCAAGCAGTTCTATGTCCCTCTCAAACTGGGGACCTCAAAACTGCACACAGTACTCCAGATGTGGCCTCACCAGGGCAGAGTAGAGGGGCAGGAGAACCACTCTCCACCTAATAACCACAGCCCTTTTAATGGGTGCTTTCTTTCATTGTCTGTAGTTGCAGAGATCCATCACTGCCTATGGACAAGTTTTCCTGTATGGAAGGACAGAGTAGTTACATCAGCCATGTATGGTGATAAAGTAAGGGATCTCAGAGCTCTGATTCAAGATCACCTTCAGTGGTCACAGGTTGATGTACCCTGGTACAGATTTGGTTTGTACCAGTTATCAGTAAACCATACAATGCCAGCACACTGTTAGAGGGTAGCACACATCAGGGATGAACTCCAGCAAAAAGTGAGGATAAGGCCAGATTTTTCAAGAAAGGAAAGGAGAGGAAAGGAGAGGAAAGGAAAGGAGAGGAAAGGAGAGGAAAGGAAAGGAAAGGAAAGGAAAGGAAAGGAGAGGAAAGGAAAGGAGAGGAAAGGAAAGGAAAGGAAAGGAAAGGAAAGGAAAGGAAAGGAAAGGAAAGGAAAGGAAAGGAAAGGAAAGGA
>WAAF01005392.1:298631-389864 GCA_013400475.1 Tricholaema leucomelas | reverse complement strand
TTGTCTGCTCTCCAGCCACTCTGTCCCCAGCCTGTAGTGCTGCTTGGGGTTGTTGTGGCCAAAGTGGAGAACCCTGCACTTGGCCTTGTTCAATCTCATCCCATTGGCCTCTGCCCACCCATCCAGCCTGTCCAGGTCCCTCTGCAGGGCTCTCCTACCTTCCAACAGATCAACACCTGCTCCTAGCTTGGTGTCTTATTTGTCTTACTTGCTACATTCCTTCGAACTTAAGTGAAAGCCTTCTCTTCATTTTACCCATTCTATCACAGTTGCTATCTAGAGCTGAACACAGGCACGAATCAAACAAAAGGAAAATGAAAGGGACCTAGAGATGTCTTTAATGAAAAATAGACAATGTGAAAGTTCAGAAACTTTTGTAAGTTCAGGTTGAGAATGATTGGTGTCTCTTGTGTATAACATCAGGACACAAAGGTTGAAATTAATACCGAGAATATTAACATCACAACATAACCTTTGCACCCAAAATGTCTGTTCTTATTAGGCTGTAGAATTCCCTGCTTCAAGGCAATGCCTTGCCTTAATTTGGTCCAGAGAACACACACACTCTTAGATGATAGATGCCCTGAATAAAGAGGAACACAAATTTGACCCAAGATAAAACCCCAAAATACATTCTGCTCTACTGTGTGTAACAGTAAGAGTAATGGCACAACATAATTTGAATCAGAGCTGATACACAGTAAGTTGGGTTTGTTTTTTTTCCAAGAAGCACTCAGAAAGTCTTTCAAGTAAAATCAACAGACACCATCACAGACTGGGTAAAATGTAGCACATTCCTAACAGGAAATTCTAATAGCGTAAAAAGAAATTACATAAGCAGTGTTGCAAGGCTACCACCATAATTCAGTTTGAGAAAATAATTGTAGTGGACTCTTCAGTGCTGCTTAAAATCCTCTCTTTGGTGTTTTAAATTGCTTCTTTTCTGATAGTAGCTTGGATTCAGAAATTCTTTTCATCTTCAACATTACTGATACAGGCCAATTCTCCTGTCCACACTGCAAGAGTCATGAATATTCTGCATGTGGAAATCGTGGTGATAACAACCAAAGCCCTGTGCAGGGGATGAGAACAGAATAAGTAATCGAGATCTGCAGTGCAGATAAGCTTTCTGCACTGAGAACAGAAGATGTGAATTTTACCCATACATCAAAACCAGGCGGTATTCTGAGACTTGCTTATCCTTAACTGGCATGAAAACACAAAGAGAAGAAAGCCTTTCTGATGTCTGATAATGAGAAACATGGTTGACTTTCGGACCTGAAACTATTTAGCACACACACACAAGAGAGCAAGAGAGAGAAAAATCTTTGGGAAATAAAAAAGATGGGAATTAAATGAGAAAAATTACTTATTACAGTAGACATCAACTAATGGATCACATTTATTTTGTGTCAATTTGAAATGGCAGGGGGATTTTAATTATTTTCATTACTAAACACATCAAAAAATATTCTCTAGAAAACACAGCAAATATGTTACAAACTCATTTAAGCCACAGAGCTCATCAACACTGTTTGCAATTATGAAATCATTTGGGGATATGGTATTTTTTTAGAAGGAATTGTTTTGCTCTTAGATGGAAACCACATCATAGTCCTTCAGACATAAATCTTTTATTGTAACTTCAAGAAAGAAACTGGAAATTGTGCAACAAGGCACCACTGATAAAATATAAGTATCCCCTTGGAGTATATCTGGATGAGCTCATCACTTGGGGAAGATAACAGGGTATGTCATGGTTACAAAACACTGCTTTTCCTTCTCAGTCAGTGCAGAGGAACTCTGTGCAAAACAGGAGGAAAGAAAATACTTAGCTCTTCAAATACTTAGCTTCTTAGCTCCCGTCCCTGGAGGTGTTCAAGAAAAGACTGGATGAGGCACTTAGTGCCATGGTCTTGTTGATTGGATAGGGCTGATGCTAGGTTGGACTGGATGATCTTGGAGGTCTCTTCCAATCTGATTGATTCTATGATTCTAAGAGAGAAACTGCTTCTGAGCATTGGCATTGATTTACTCTACTATACAGATGAAAATGTTTCTCATTCGGTGTCAAGGTGACTCTTCTTTCTTTGCAAGTAGAATTAGCATCATCACTTGGGGAAGAGAACAGGGTATGTCTTGGTTACAAAACACTGCTTTTCCTTTCCATTCAGTGCAGAGGAGCTCTGTGCAAAACAGGAAAGAAAACACTTAGCTCTTCAAGCTTTTCAAATACTTAGCTGCTTCTTAGCTCACATCCCTGGAAGTGTTTGAGAAAAGACTGGATGAGGCACTTAGTGCCATGGTCTAGTTGATTGGATAGGGCTGGGTGCTAGGTTGGACTGGATGATCTTGGAGGTCTCTTCCAACCTGGCTGATTCTATGATTCTATGATTCTAAGAGAAATACTGCTTCTGAGCATTGGCATTGATTTACTCTACTATACAGATGAAAATGTTTCTCATTCGGTGTCAAGGTGACTTCTCTTTCTTTGCAAGTAGAATTAGCATCATAGCCAAGGGCTGTACTTCAAATTAAAGCAAAAAGAAAATAACATATGTGGTAAACTAATGCAATGATCTGACAGAACTTGTTTCAGATGTAAACTGTGATAGTCAGAGCTTCAGACTTCAGGAGGCCTTCAAGAAGTTTAGTCCTGAGGAGACCTCATTCATCATTTGTTGTAAAATTTTCATCCAAATGTTCTATGAAATTCGTCGAGGCCAAGTGTAAGATCCTGCACCTGGGTGGGTGCAATTCCAAGCACAGATCCAGGCTGGGTGGCAAATGACTGAGAGCAGCCCTGAATAAAAGGACCTGAGGGTCTGAGGTGATGAAAAGCTCAACATGAGTCTGCAGTGTGAGTGCAGCCCAGACAGCAACCCTGTGCTGGGCTGCAGCAAAAGAAGTGTGGCCAGGAGGGCAAGGGAGGGGATTCTCCCCCTTTACTCTGCTCTCCTCAGACCCCACCTGGGTAAATTCTGGTAAATTCTCGTTCACTACTTAAATAATCTAAATCTGTAATTCTTGATCTTAGGCTAGAATTGTCACTTGAGTAAAGCAGCAGCTTGCCTAGGTGACAGCCTTACCATCACTGTCTCAGCTCTCCCAGGCACCACTGCCTAGAGGAGTGGGAGAGCTTGTACAATTATGGTCTGATACACAGGTATCTTATAATCTATATGTAAAATTGTATAGTTGTCATCTGTGAAACTGGTAATAACTGAAGGTTTAATGGACAATAAGAAAAAGGTCAAGGATAATATGTAAGTAGGGGAAATCAAGTAGAAGTGCTTAGCAAAGGAAAAACCACAATGGCAAGCTGCATCACTCCAGATGGAAGATAGACCTGCCTTGAAGTGCCAAATACAGTAAGCCCTTCAAAATCTGGCATGTTTTCAGAAGCCACATTTCATTCTATTTCCAGTCCTCTTTGTAAAACACCCTCCTGCCTTCAAGTGAAGTAAAAAGCCACAGCACAAACGAGTTACCAGAAGGAGACCTGTGCAGTGACAGCAAGAAGGAGGCCAAAAGCTACAGCCATTCCTCCATGCCATTCCTCTTCCTGCTGTTTCAAGAAGAAGCCAGACAGGTACCCTTTCATCTAGGGATGAAAACCCAATAGCAGCTGTGATTGAGATATACAGAGGATAAAATGAGCCAAATTCTGAGGTAAAAGGTCACCCTGTAATAGCAACCCTGTAATAACAAAAGATGTATTTGTTGTTGCAAATCAGTGGCTGGTGTGCTTTATCCCCCAAGAGTGATCCTGACCAGCCCAGTTGGACAGAAGAAGTTATCTTGGTTTAAAATAAATATTGCCTTTGTTTCCCATGAGGTCTCTCACCAGGTTTGCTCTTGGTGTGGGAGCTAACATCGCTATATGGCTGTTAACTGACGTTGTGTCTTCTCTGTCAGTGCAGCCAGCCATGATTGCTTTTTCAGCTCACTCCAATAGGCAGGACCCACCTTACAAGGATGTTTCTTCAGAGTATTACACAGGCTGAAAGGCAGAAAGAAACAGACCATGCCTTCAAGAACAAGGATGTTTTCCCTCAGCATCTGAAGGGAAATGAGTCCCAGAAACACTGACGCACCACGTCTGCCAATTAAATAGTTGAACGGTTCCTACAGTACAGCTTGCAAAAAGAAATGCAAAAGCATAGAACAGTGCAATGTTGTATGTTTTTGTTCGAGTCATCCACCTACTGAAGTCTGTTTGGAGTTGCCTGAGTTATAGGGGATGGATTAGACTCTTTTGAGCCTTTTCATCTCTGCAAGTCTTGTGTCACTGCATGAACAGATTTCACAGCTAACTCTGGCTCAAGATATGAGTCAATTCCAGAATCATAAAATCAACCAGGTTGGAAGACACCTCCAAGATCATCCAGTTCAACCTGTCACCCAGCCCTGTCCAAAGAAGCACCAAATCCTTGGGTTTTATTATAATCATTTAAACTTGAAGGTTTCCATACATTGCAGGTTATGGTAAATTACCAGTTCCCAATTCCTTCCAGTAAGTTAACCCCTACTCTACATGGAGTGTAAATATCACATTTCTTAGAGAATAGAGCACTAAGCATCATTTAGAAGCATGTATAAAACAAGCTGGCAGCAGGTTGGAGAAAATCACAGTATCACAGTCTCACAGTATTACCAAGGTTGGAAGAGACCTCATAGATCATCAAGTCCAAGCCGTTACCACAGAGCTCAAGGCTAGACCATGGCACCAAGTGCCACGTCCAATCCTGCCTTGAACAGCTCCAGGGACGGCGACTCCACCACCTCCCTGGGCAGCCCATTCCAGTAGCCAATGACTCTCTCAGTGAAGAACTTTCTCCTCACCTCAAGCCTAAATTTCCCCTGGCGCAGCCTGAGGCTGTGTCCTCTTGTTCTGGTGCTGGCTGCCTGAGAGAAGAGAGCAACCTCTTCCTGGCTACAACCACCCCTCAGGTAGTTGTAGACAGCAATAAGGTCACCCCTGAGCCTCCTCTTCTCCAGGCTAAACAATCCCAGCTCCCTCAGCCTCTCCTCGTAGGGCCTGTGCTCGAGGCCTCTCATCAGCCTCATTGCCCTTCTCTGGACATGTTCAAGCATCTCAATGTCCCTCTTAAACTGGGGGGCCCAGAACTGGACACAGTACTCAAGGTGTGTCCTAACCAGTGCAGAGTACAGGGGCAGAATGACCTCCCTGCTCCTGCTGGCCACACCGTTCCTGATGCAGGCCAGGATGCCATTGGCTCTCTTGGCCACCTGGGCACACTGCTGGCTCAAAATAATAAAAAAATAATAAATAATAGTTCCACCTAATGCAGTGAAACCAAAAATCACAGCATGGTGCTGACTGCTAAAGAAAAGACTGTAAAAGACACATACAAGTATTTAATTGAGCCTGTATCTATCAGTTGTGTAAAAATTGTTAGGAGAGGTATGTTTTTAATTAAAATCTCATATTAAGCAAACAGATGCTGAAAGCAGACTGAATTAAGATGTTTTCTTAGTTGAAATTAAATGTTATTCCATCTTCTGGAGGAATAAAAGAATAACATTCAGCTGGGAGGTAAGTTCATCTCTGAACCCTGGCACCCGAGTGTCAGTGGTATATCCAAATTCCCGACAAAATGAGACTCTTACAAATTCCATTTACATTCATTACAACACAGGTTTTGTCTGCACTGAGCCGAGACTCACAGCTAAGTCCTTCCTTGCATGAAATCCAGGCTTATCTGCAACCAACACAATTATGGAGCACAAAGTCATCATCTTTGTCTTATATATAAGGTCACAAACCAAAATAAAGGACTTTTGAGTTATACTACAGATGGCAACATGCTGCCAGACACACTCCACTGCTCAGATGAGCCCCTGAGAGATCACAGAAAGCATAACCAAGACCATAAGATGCTCTACTGGAAGAAGAGCGTCTGAAGGAAAAATGGTCCCAGAATTTGGTTTGGATAGACACAGAGGATACATACAAACAAATACAGTATATAAAAGATATATTGTAAATACAATTGTCATCAAATCATATCATAGAATCATATCACAGAATGTCAGGGGCTGGTAGGGACCTCAAAAGCTCATCTAGTCCAACCCCTCTGCCAGCGCAGGATCACCTATACCTGATCACACAGGAGGCTGAGGAGAGACTTTACTGCACTCTACAACTAATTGAAAGGACAACATAGAGCAGCAGGAGCTGGTCTCTTCACATAGGTAGTTAATGATAGAACAAGAGGAGAGATTCTCAAGCTGCACTAGAGTAGGTTTAGGCTAGATATTAGAGAAGAAAAATGACTTAAATAATACTGAAGTATTGGAACATGTTTCCCAGGGAGGTGGTTGAGTCACTATCCCTGGGTTTGTTTAAAGATGTGGCACTTAGCAATATGGTTTAGTGGTGAAGTTTAGTAGAGTATAGTGTCCTGGGGTACCCCAAATTCCTTTCTTCTCCCTCCCCCTCTGTTGATTTGAATGGGAGAATAAGGCACAAAAACTGCTTTTCTCCTGCCTGCCCTGTGGGCTTGAAGGGGGGAACAGTAAAAGGCACTTTCTGCAAGTGGGCTGACTCCTGTGGAAGCCCACACTAAAATTGGGCTGGTGGTTGGCTGGGTTTTTGCACCCAGTATAAATGGTAAATGGACTCTTTGTCTAAAAAAGCATAGAGCAGGAGAGAAGGCAAAAAGGTTCCTGCCTTGAGAGTCCCCCATCTTTACAGAGTGTCTGACATGACAGGTTCCTGCTGTGACTGGACAATCTCTGCTTTTGGACAGCTCCTACCTTTTTGTACAGCTCTTGGTTTTACCCCATCCTTGCCTTTGGACGGTTCTCCCTGCTTTTGCACCCTTCTGTGCAAACTTGCAGGCTTGGCAAGACCTGGGGTCCTTCAAGAGAGCCACCAGCAATGTCCGGCCCAGCCCCTCTCAGACCATATCAGCAGCCGACTTCCTGGCTGCCTCCAGGACTGGGGAACATTAGCAGTTTTGGCTCTCCCCTGCTGCTGTGAAGGCAGCATCGTTCTGTGATCATCCCACTCATGGAAGAAGTGCTTGAGATATTTCTGAGTTCGGTGGCTCTGCCTCTCGCCTTGGGATTCTGCTGCGTGGACATACACTATTGGATATTGCCTGCAGAGTCAGAAGGATGCTTCTGCAGAGGGATCCAATAATACTTATCTCACCTCTGTGAGTAAGACTTGCTCTTCCCTTAATCTTCTGTTCAGCCTGATTGATAGTGGGGTAAAGCTGTGTTTATAGCTTAGCCTTTTCCATTTCCTGACTTCCTATATGTCTAAATTTGTCTATAACATCCTTTTTTTGGAAGACATTCCCAATTGAACTAAATCTGTAAATAAGCTGAAGTATTTTTTGTATATAGTTTGAGGGCAGGATTCCATGAAAATAAAATAATTCTATTTTTAAAATTCCTGACTTGGCCACATTAATTCCCTGCCTCCATGATGTAGAGTTAGAATCATAGAATCAATCAGGGTTGGAAGGGACCACAAGGATCATCTAGTTCCAATCCCTCTGCCATGGGCAGGGACATCCTACCCTAGATCAGGCTGGCCACAGCCTCATCCAGCCTGGCCTTAAACACCTCCAGGGACAGGAGTTAATGGATAATTCTCTGATCACATAGTCCTTCAGTTACATATGAGCATTTTCTGTAAGAATAACTTCAGAAAAGGCCTGACTTCAGAAATAAACTTCCAACCTTTTCCTTCTGTGATGTTGCTGAAACATTTTCATGATCCATGACATCCATGCCTCAGAGCAGAGTCTGAAGCCTTTCATCTGGTTTAGAATTATAATGACTTGCAGAATAAAAATAAGAATAGGAAAGAGTACAGGATGAATATACTCACACCACTGATCTTGTAACCACATCTTGGAATGGGATTCACACCCTTGAAGGGACATGGACTTCCAGAAAACTTGAAATATTTGATATAGAATCACAGAATCACAGAATGTCAGGGTCTGGAAGGGACCTCGAAAGCTCATCCAGTCCAACCTCCCTGCCAGAGCAGGATCACCTAGACCAGATCACGCAGGAACACATCCAGATGGGTCTTGAATACCTCCAGAGAAGGACACTCCCCAACTCACCTGAGCAGCCTGAGAACTATAGAGGCAATACCTGACAAGCAGGTAAACTATTGGATTTCAAATGAAGTTTATTACTGCTATGTGATGGTTTGGGTGTTACCTGCCCCACACACACTTTAGAAATCACCCAGACTAGGCTCAGGCAGCTCTGGAAATCGAATGAAGCTTTTATATTTACAGCTTAGCAGAATATACAAGCAGATATTTACAGTATATACAGTTATACACAGAAATAGACAAGGTAAAAGGTAATACAGAAACACAACAGCCCTCCCAGAAACCTGAGTCCCCAGGAGGGGCTCCCAATCACCCTTCCACCTTCTCCCACCCCTCTCTACCTTACCCCAGACATTGCCTTGTGCCCAAGGAAGAATGGAGGGTCAGCCAGGGGGGTTAGGAAGCAGGTGGATTAAACAGGTTAGGTTAGAGAGAGAGAAATGCAAATCAAAGCCGAGGAAGTGACCAAATGTCTTATCTGTGTTTGGATTCTTGCTCTTATACCCCTCAGCAAGCCTATGAGTGAAGTAGACATCACCACTATTTCTCTTTCACAGCCTGTAATCTAGTTCTTCTCACCAAAACATTCTAGCTAGCTTCAAACTAGCACACTGCTATTATCACTAGGTCAGGCACCTCTATAAATAAGCAACAAACAAATAAAACCCATCGGTATTATAAGCTATGTTTTCAGAGCCAATTGTTTTTCACATTTGGAAGTCCTCTATGATTGATTTTAAGAGGCAGTTAGAAAGAAAACTGATTTAGTCTACTAGATTAAAAACAAACAACAGGGCATTGAAGGAATAGGAGAACTGATGGATTAAAATGTGTAGAGGAAAGACAGCAGTGGCATTTTTCAATAGGAGAAGCTCAGATAAAAAGAATTCAGCTTTCAATCAACAACAACAACAAAAAAAAACTGGCAAAAAGGCAGGAATCCAAACTCCCTCAGATTTATTCTTCATCTGCCAATTAGCATTAACACACCTGATTTAGGTGTCTTGCCAGCTCGTGGTACCATAAAAAGTAAAGCAAACCAACAGACTTTGAATGCGTTATCACCGCAGAATATGTAATTACCTCGAGCAGTAGCTGAAAATTAGAGAGTGATGAATTTTAAGATTTGTATATATTTATCATGGAGATAAAGTTGTTAGAGTAGATCTAATCTATGCTTGCATTTAGAATAGTGTTTTAGATTATTTCATTGCCTTTCAGTGCCTATTGGAAGGCAACACTAGTAAAAATGGTAATGGATTAGCTTACAGAAGCAAGGTGGAAGTTCTGCTGGGCAACTCTCATTCATTTGCTGAAGAAAATAATCTTGAGTCACTGACTCAGCAGATACTTATCTATGTGACTTCTGCAATGAAGGGTGTAAAGCCAAACATGCATTTACATGATTTCAAGATGATTTCAACCTGATCTTTCAGCCCTGTCACTCAGAGATCACAAGCAATAGCAAATATAATGTCTGCTGACTGATGTTAACATTGTAAACGATAAAATGCCATTGGAATGGGCTGCTCCCCCGTGGTGGAATCGCTGTCCTTGGAGGTGTTCAAGAAGAGCCTGGATGAGGCACTTAGTGCCATGGTCTAGTTGATTGGATAGGGCTGGGTGCTAGGTTGGCCTGGATGAGCTTGGAGCTCTTTTCCAACCTGGTTGATTCTATGAGTCTATGAAAATGAATGACAATAAAACTCTAAATTATTCAGATGTGGATTTCACAAGGCCGGTAAGTTAATAAATAAATAAACCCCACAAAAACCCTACAACTAAACACCCAAACATCAAATAGAAAACTAACCACCAAAACAATCCAAAAACCCTAATGGTCTAGATGACTGGATAGGGCTGAGTGATAGGTTGGCCTGGATGATCTTGGAGGTCTCTTCCAATCTGGTTGATTCCGTGATTCTGTGATTCTTATACTGCACACCAAAATTGATGACAAATATTTTCCCTTCCTCTTTTCAAATCTCCTGCATATCAAGTGCTGAGTGATACTGTTTCTGTTTTATTCTCACTTGCATCTAACTGTCCATCACCTCTCTGGTGCCATGTACACTGTAAGCTTTACCTTTCATACCATTGCTATGTAAATACATAAAAATGTTGCTGTGAATTTGCAGGTGTAATTTAGAAAAGTTAGCCTGTGTTAGTCTGAAGTATGTTTGCCTCCATTCCCATTGTAATTTCTTTCAGGAACATACATTTAATAAGAGAGAAGAATTTCCTCTTCAAGTTGTTATGGATTCTTCCAGCAGAAGGAAGCCAAAACTCTTTGACACTATTCACCAAAAATAAAATTAAGAAGTACCCATCTGAGGACAGGCAATGGCTACATGATTAGAGGAGCTGCAAGACAGATGCCAGTCATCAGTTTGAAGCATAACTAATTTTGTCAGAAACCCTGCATTTCTGCAAAATGTTACTGTGTTGACAAAGTGATTTCTGAATATATAACAGTAATCTGGTTTTGTTAGCAGAGTCCTAATCAATTCAAATGAGGTATTCAAAAGAAGAAGCAGAGAGAAATTGTACAGCTTAAATACTTTATACAGACAGCATATATAGGCTGGATGTTAGGAGGAAGTTCTTCACAGAAAGAGTGAGTGGCATTGGAATGGGCTGCCCAGGGAGGTGGTGGAGTCACCGTCCCTGGAGGTGTTCAAGAAAAGACTGGATGGGGCACTCAGTAAACTGACCACCAAAACAATCCAAAAACCCTAATGGTCTGGTTGACTGGATAGGGCTGGGTGCTAGGTTGGACTGGATGATCTTGGAAGTCTCTTCCAACCTGCTTGATTCTATGATTCTAAAAAAAAAAAGGTAACTGCAACAAGTGGCCCTCAGGTCAGAGGTAATAACCTGGACAATTAAGTTTATTTTTTGGCTTATAGCAGCTGGAGATGTTTGCCTGTCTCCCCCTTATCAGCATGTTACATGCTAAAGAAACCAAAATAACAGCAATGAAAAAACTCGGTGAAGGAACAGGAACAATCAAACAAAAATTATATTCAGTGGTGTGTAAATTGACAGGTATCACATGTGGTGTGTAAATCCATAGGTGTCACACATGCAACAGGGTCCTCCGTAATATGCTGGAATACCACACTCAATATTGATGCTAAGATACAAACAGTGGAGATGAAGCAAAAAAGGGCAGTTAAGTCCTATTTCTTTTGCCAGCCTTTGTTTCCAAAATTGTCTTGTTCCTCATGATACTGTAGGAAAATAAAGTGGACGATGCTGACAATTACTTTGTAGAAGCAGGGGCTGGTTGACCTAATTACTACAGACAAACCAGGAGGGGAAACTTAACACTTGAGCTGCAGACAAGAAGGCGGCAACAGATCAAAACAACTCATCTGAGTCTGAGCAGTATCTAGTAGCTCTTGGGCTTGTTAGACTCCAAGCAGTGAGGAAAGAAAAATGTGGTAGCAGTGCAAGCCAAGCAGATGGAGCAGCATGCTGCTCTTTTCTTGTGCTTCTTTCTATCTTTGGCTTTCAGCTGATTTGCTGGCAGGATGAGCCTGCTCAGCTCAGTCATTGCAATAAAGCAGATCCCTCAGAAGTGCTACAGGTCTTACTTGCTTACTCAGGGCTGCCTTGTGACACCAATCTGCTTTCAGCCCCATCAAGAGCTTTCCTGAAGGAGCTCAGGTGAGAAACCCTGTTGCTGTATGTTTCGCCACAGAGGGGTACTCGGTTTCTGTACAGACTTGCAAGTGCTTTCATTAAATGCCTAAAGTTATATAGGGTGAGTCTGGGTTCATAGTTAAAGAATGGTTATCAGTGGTGATCTGGGACTGTGGCTTTTTTATGTCTTTGCCACATCAAAGTTGTATCTTTCCATTAAGAAAGGTAATGCCAAAAAAAACCAAAAAAGCCCATCTTGACAAAAGAAAAGCATCATATAGCTGATTCCAAGATTTGGGGTTGTGGCTCCATCTTAGGTGCTGAAAAGTAAAACTTGCTAAGTGATTTCTTTCTTCAGGCTTGTAGCTACCTTGCCTAACATAGGCACTTTCCATTAAGGAAGACTAACATGAGTAATGCCTCCCAGACTGTGAAGCCAGCCTGTCCTCCTACTCTGAGGATGTACACACCAGGGTACCTTACTTGTGCCACGAAACCCATAGTACTAGTAACTTTCTCTGTTGGTTGTTCTGTAGGGAATGGAACAAAGCTAGAAATGGGTAGATTCAGACTGGGTATTAGGAAGAAGTTCTTCACCATGAGGGTGGTGAGAGCTTGGAATGGCTTGCCCAGGGAGATGGTGGAAGCACCATTCCTGGAGGTGTTTAAGGCCAGGCTGGACACGGCTCTAGACAGCCTGACCTAGTGTGAGGTGTCCCTGCCCATGGCAGGGGAGTTGGAACTAGACAATCCTTGCATACAATGATGTGCATATACTGCACATAATCTGGCCATACTCGTGCACAATATACACAAATAAAAGCCAATTGTATGCTACTTGTCAAAATAAAACTTACACACATGTTCTCCTTCCTTCATATCTATTCATAAATACATATACACACACAGAGAAAGGGACAGCACAGCAGGCAACTTCCCCCTGACACAGTCCTGTAGTTTCTCATCCTTGATTTGCCCACATTACAAACAGGAGTTTACACTAAATGTGTACAAGTTGGTTTGATTTCATAACTCCATCTTGACTTTCCTTATTATCAGTATATGTCTTTTTTTTTTCCTGCTTACTTATTCTGTTTTCATAAACCAGTAGCACACAACTCAGCTATGGAACTAAATACTTGCATTTTCCAACCAAAATAAATCAGCATAAGGCAAACTGTAGCAGAGAGATACATTTCTCCATCAAATATTTGGGTTTTGGTTTTTTTTAAACATGAAGAGCATAATTAATAAAAACCCAAACCAAACCAAAACCACATTAATAGTAAGCAGCCTCTGCTTCTTACTCTTGGCTGTTTCTAACCACAATTTGCATCTTTCACCTCCCTCTCCAGTGGCAAAGTGTCTTGCAAAAGTGTGTTAGGACATGGCAGGTAAAGAGTTAATGTGTTCAAACTAGAAGTAATGAAGATCTTGGTAACAAAATAGAAAGCTAAAGAATGAGGGGGAAAATGTCCTTTTTTGTTTGTTTTTCTTCCTTTTTTTGTTTGTTTTGGGTTTTTTTTGTTTTTTTCTTTCTTTCTTTCTAGAAGGAAAATGTGCTGCAAGGATTAGGTACACAGCAGCTGCTGCAAATTCATCTGGAAAGCAATATCTAAATGAAAGGTTTTGTTCTGTCTCAAAAAGGTAGCAGAAACTATTCCAAGACACACAAGTGGCAGTCTCCTAAACCTTCTGCCTTACAGGTTAATAATTTATAACCTTCTGGTTTTAGCTACTTTTGGAAAACACTGGATTTAAATACTTTTCTTTTTTCCCCCAGTCTTCCACACAAAGCACCACCCAGTGCTATTCTCGGTCTCATTCAGCATCCGAAGCCAGAGCCACACTGCAGACTTCTGCCAGCACTGCAAGGACGTTTGTTATGGGTGTGAAGAGCCAGGATCCCTGTCTGGTGCCACTGTGCCAACAGCAGCCCTGACAAAACACCACTTTTATTGGAGTACCTTGTTTCTCTTGCAAGGGGCAGTTCTACTGTAATGATACAGCGTTTGCTGGGAGACACTGAATTCTTTGTTGATTTCACGTCTGGGTGCTGCTCACAGAGCCATGGATGGCCTCGAAGGGAAACACAGTAACGACATTAATCAGGGTATTCCTCTTCCCTGGGGGCCGTTTCTGAATGCTGCTTCTCTGATAAGAGATGAAGCTCTGTATGAAATAGATGAGTAAAGTCTTAATTCCTGTAGTTATTAAAGATATTACACAGCCTTTCACAAGATGAAACATGTTTCTTGTCCTGATCAAATTCTGGGAGATGTAACTCATCTTCTTTTGGATGAATAAAATGTCCATCCCTTCCTGCCCACTGATAAATGAGGCTGCTTTCCTCCTAGTGATGATGGAATCATACCTGTACATAATTTCACATTATGTGTACATGATTTCGAATCTCTCAGGTACAGCGAACTGTCTACTACTGTGATTTTATTTTCCCTGCTTCCATGAATAAATCTTTCAGTACTGAGATATTTGGGGCAGAGGAAGTTACTTTTCTTAATTAGGTAATTTAGGCTATATATAAATCTGCAGCTATCTGTAAAAACATATCATTATATTCACAAGAACAAACAGAAATCCTAACGAGTAATTACTGTATTTACCAGAGAGGCAGAAGGGCAATATAAACTGCAAAACAGTCACTCAAAGGCTACCATGGTTTGGCTTCACCAAATTCTACACACCCAGGGAAGTATGCTGAGGGATAACAACACTTTGCAAGAAAAGATCGCGTTTGGAGGTGGGGACAGTTGGGAGCAGAGTTTCCAGTGCTTTCTGTACTCCCCTGCCACCCTTCTACCATTTTCTGCAGCAATTTCTGTCACAATTTCTCTGACTCTTTAGCACCCCTGATGAAGGTTCCCAGGCCAAGTATAGTTTCCAGGAGTGCTGTATCACTTTACTGTGGTTCTGTATCGATGGCAAACTACACCATCATAATTATCCTCATTATAAATCCATTACAAATCCCCTTGATCTTGCATTGTTTTCTGTGCATTGCAGAAGCTGCAACACTTGTGCAGAAACAACAACAATTAAAACAACTTTCGCTTAAGCGCCTCGATTTGTCTTTTCCCACGTGGCAGAGTCCCTCAAACACTCTTCCCTTGGTAAGTAGTATTCCTTCCAGCAAACAAAATCTGAGTTTGTTTAGAACTACTTTTGACTAGCAATGATAAGTAATTATTATGATGTAGCACTTATACCTAGAACAAGCAGCGTCTTTCATTGTCTGTGCATCTATACGAGGGCTGCTTATAAAACACCCATGAAAATGGGGCTTTAATTGGCCTGTGCCGTGTGCCAGAATATTTAAACTGAAAAACAAGGCCAAATATCTCAGAGTTTCCCTTGCAAATATCTTAAACAGCTTGCTTCATCGGGTTTACTTCCCTGGGGAAGAGGAAAGAAGCACAGCTATAGGGGATAATGGCTGAATAACCTCAGTTTCACAGACGATGCATCTGTTCTGTAAGACTTGATGGAAAAGGTCAACCATGAAAGCAGAGAAGAGTGAAAACTAATTAGGGTAAAATAAAGCTTGCAGAGATCCTCAATGTAGGGGGAAGCTATCATTAAACATGTACAGACTGTTATCACACAAGTCCAGGTTTTGTAGCCTGTATCATGCCAGACCCAAATCCTGAAGCAAGTTGATTACTTTGGGCCTTAGATACTTCCCAGAACTGCAGCAGTCTAGAGTTGATGGTGGCACCTCAAAAAGAGGAGTGACAATTTTATTTGGCTTATTGTTAAAGTAAACAAACAATCCAGACTGAAGGATGAACTTCATATGTATATATGTGAGAAGGGTGGAGAAGCTTAATAGAGAGTGGAGTTTTTACCAGTGAGAGAATGATTTTGGCAGATGTGGATTTAAATGGGATCAAACAACTGACAAGTTGAGTTCACAGGCTTGGTTGCAAGTGAGCAGTGATAGAATGGTAGGCAGAGTTTCGTAATTGCTGTTGCTAGGTTTAAGAGCCTGGATGGAAGGGGAGGCAACAAAGAATCAATTTCTGGGATGTAGTCAATAGGTGACATTGTCCTACTACAGCATGAGCCAGAGCAAACCTGTGCTCCTGCTAACAGCTGAGGGCAAAATCCAAAGAAAACAGCAAAGCACCTAAAGTGCAACTTATGCAGAATTTAGATACCTATGTAGAGGGCAGTGAGCCAAAGAAAACTTCACCTAACTTGTTTAGGCACCTGAGAGGCTGTAGGCACTGAAGATTCGCTTTAAATCTCTACATCCTGCTACTGTGTACGCCCAGAGGCAGCGTCTCCTTGGCTGAGGTGAGAGGCCTGGAAACCATGGAGAGTCAGAGACTGGGTGTCCTTTGACTGCAGGTGACATCCTACAGCCACCTCCTCCAAAAGCTCAGCCCCTGCTGCTGTGGCCTCACTCCAATACTCTGAGATGCTGGGATCCACCTGCTGCATTATGGTCTTGTGAAAGTGGGACCACAGCTCTGGGTTTGTTGCCCAGCTGGCAGGGAGCCTGGCTCCCACACCAGCATCCCAGCCCCAGAAGTGGCTGCATTAGGGTGGAGCTGGTGAGGGGGTTTCTGCTGCAGCTGGTGTCCACCCAGAAACTTTATGTTTCAGACACAGGGCCAGGAGGAGAGAAGAAAGGAATCTGATCCTGCTGCATAATTGTAAGGTTAATCAGCTGAGAAAGGGAAAGTGTTACATCTCTGTCTCTGATTACTGCCTGTACATTCAGTCCTAGAAAAGTACTGCATGAAGAAAAGGAAGAAAAAACATATTAAACTCAGGTCTTCCATATCCTCTATGAATTCTAATCATTACCATATACAGAGCAGAGATCTTCTGCTCTTTATCTGTGGGTTCGAGATGTTTTCATTAAAGCAGCCAAAGCTGCAATGCCTTTCTCCTAAACTCAGCTGAGTGACATGCAGTCTGAGACTACATCTTATAGGATGCCCCTCTGGGGGAAGCAAGGCTGAGGAACACCTACTTGGTGAATTATAAATGGCCCCAGGCAGAAAAGCAGTTACCTGCCTGTTCAGCTCAGCCAAGAGGAAGAGACCTCCAGGCAAAAGCTACAGAAATTAAGGAAACTAAAGAAGTCTTCTATTGCAACTTAAAATGTCTCCAGTTTCTCAGAAAGGTGAATAGATTAGGTGGGCTGCTGTGGGTGGGATTGTGCTCACAGTGAGGTGTAAGCCCTACATTAGTGCCAAATTCTGCCTGACCTCAACATTACACGAGCTGATACTTTCTGGATCTTGTTGTCTAAGGCCCCTTCTTAAGAGATACAGACTTTTGAAGGAAGCAGAAAGTTTCTAGCATCTGAAGACATGACAGAACCTGTTACTTCTTAGACCATTATGCTTTGGAAAATGTGAAGCAAAAGAAGAAAGCTTTAAAAAATTACCCAAGAGATGAAAAATCAATTCCATAAAATCAGAAGTGCCCTGGCTCCACTGCTCACTTCCCACCTCAGCCACTCAGAAAAGGAATTTGTGGGGCCAACTGGTATGGAAATACAGGTGAAAATGCCTTTTTTTATGACCTTTTTTTTTATATTAATAGTAAAAAATCTGTCCTCATTCACACAGCAGCTCCAAAGGCTGACAAATCAGCTTCCTTATTGCATTACACAGGGCAACCACACTGATTGACTACCTTTCTCTGCCCAGAAGTGCAACCACTGTCTGGTTTGTGCATTAGGCACAGGAGAAGCTCCAGTTTTCCCTGTCAGCATTGCAACAGAGAGTGAACTGCTTCTGGGCAGCCCAACACAACATTCTGCTGCTAGTAAACCACAATAAAGGCTTTAAGTTAAAAATTAAAGAGCACCTTTGCCCTGAGTCTTTGCTAAATGCAGACTCAACAGGCTTGCACGGAGAACGGTGCTGGCGGCAGGCAACAAGAGAGGTCTGCACCATAACGGAGGAACTGACACAGTGTTAGCACCATTTGCTCCTACCTTATCTGATATTTATTTACAACACACATATATACACAGAAGTGTCTGGTAAGAGTAGTTACCATAGAAATATGTAGTCAGAGTGGAAAAGACTACGCCCTAAAGTGAGTTGAACATGGCTGTTCAATTTTAAGGAATTGGCTATGCATGAAGTTATGGGGAAACATACCTCACTCTTGGCTCAGCTTGTGCTATGACTGAAGCTTTTATTGACATAGTTGAAGTTCAGATACATCACTGAGTTTCCACACAGGTCACTCCCTTGATCAGCTAATTGATTTTAGCTCTGTCTTTGGGCAATTATTTCTGAGAAAGCAGGGTTATGGTGCAGGATCGAGATGCAGGCATGGCAGAGGAGGCAGCTGCCTAAGGCTGGTGCTTGCCCGGTGGTTACACTTCCCATCAAATCACCTCCTGGTACTACCTCCTTTGTCTCCCTGTGCTAGAAGCAGGGAGCAGAGCGGCTGGCCACTTCTCTCTTCCTCTCCTCCTCCTAGCTTTCCTCTCCTTCTCCTAGATAGTGATGTTCCTTCTTTTCTACCAAGATGTTCTTTCTCCAGATGCTGTGAGAAGAAAAGGAAAAGTTGTAGCTTATGGGGCAGTGGCCAAACTGGGATTGAAGGGTGCAAACAAAGACAAGGCACCTGCACCCTAGGTTTCCTGCTTGGCTACGGTCTGACACTGGTTGGAGCCATTACCCTGTTGCTGTGGGGCATGAGACTGTAGAAGACAGGTTACAGTCTTTTCCTCTGCAAATGGAACCACATCAGAGTGGGTACAGGGAGGTCAAGACATTAGTGTGAGGGGGAGAGATTATCCTAACTTGACTTGAACAATTAAACATCACCTCTTATCCCACTGGTTTGTCTCAGCTTCTCAGGTCCCCATTGAATGCTTCACCTCCCATATCACTCACGTAGTGTCCCAGAATTTATATTGCCGAGGTACAAAATTGAGTTTTGCCTTCAAGCTGACTTTGGCATGAAACTTTCAAAATCTTATCAGGTAGAGAAAAAAACACTTTTCTTCTTCTCCTGATCTTATAAATCATCCTGCAACTTGTTACGTAACAATGGCAATGACTGCAGCGGAGGAAGGGACTGTTTGATTCCATAAATGATGGCTGTAGTTGTCAGATATTGTCACTTTCCTTTGGTGTTTTAGCATCTGTGAAATCCGTTTATAGCCTCATATGTCACAGTATCACAGTATCACCAAGGTTGGAAGAGACCTCACAGATCATCAAGTCCAACCCTTTACCACAGAGCTCAAGGCTAGACCATGGCACCAAGTGCCACGTCCAATCCTGCCTTGAACAGCTCCAGGGACGGCGACTCCACCACCTCCCTGGGCAGCCCATTCCAGTAGCCAATGACTCTCTCAGTGAAGAACTTTCTCCTCACCTTGAGCCTAAACTTCCCCCGGCGCAGCCTGAGGCTGTGTCCTCTCGTTCTGGTGCTGGCTGCCTGAGAGAAGAGAGCAACCTCCCCCTGGCCACAACCACCCCTCAGGTAGTTGTAGACAGCAATAAGGTCTCCCCTGAGCCTCCTCTTCTCCAGGCTAAACAATCCCAGCTCCCTCAGCCTCTCCTCATAGGGTTTGTGCTCGAGGCCTCTCACCAGCCTCATCGCCCTTCTCTGGACACGTTCAAGCATCTCAATGTCCCTTCTAAACTGGGGGGCCCAGAACTGAACACGGTACTCAAGGTGTGGTCTAACCAGTGCAGAGTACAGGGGCAGAATGACCCTATATTCTCTATAGATGAAGCTCAGTATAAACATTTATTGGAGCAGTATGCACATAATAATCCAGTCTATTCCAATTCTATCAGTGCCAGCTATGTCTGCCTGTTAGCTTTACTCTGGAATATTTGTTTGATGTCAACAAAGTAAAGAGATGTCATTTTATAGTCAAGCTGTACCATCCTGAAATGCACTGATCATGCACTGTCATCACAACTATGCCCAACGTTCAACCTCATGTCCAGCCCTATTTTTCTCCTCAGTTTTTGTAGAAAAAATAATGGGTGGTTATTTTTACAGTGAGACATTGATTCCTGTTCTGAATTTCTCATTAAATGAAACAGACTGCTAGGGCAAATCACTTTCTTCCTGTGAAAACGTTATACCATTTTTAAACCTACTTCTTCAAACCACTGAGTTATGGTAGGTATTTGTTGTACACTGTTGGGAAGGCTTGCATTCTAGTCCTCTTCTTGATTTTCTAGCAAGCAGCTCATTTCCTAGTTTCTCTCTGGTAGGCTATCCAGTAGGCTGCTCCCTCTCTGTCCATGGAATCCTCCAAACACATGTTTCTGAGTGAAGCGGTGTGTATATCTCCCCTTCTTCACCACTGTGACCGCTTAACTGAGCCTATACTAACCCATTCTCTTAATTCAATTTGAAATCAGAGCACATGGCTATTACACAGATTTTGATGTGTGGCCCAGCTTAAAGGATTGCCAATTGCCTCAAGCTGGTTAACATGCTTATAAATACAACTCTAAACGGTACATGAGTGCTCATTCCATGAGGCAAATGTTTGTGAGTTACCTCAGTACACAACCAAAGGTAATCCACAAATGTCTGCTGCTGCAACACATCTTCTTGGAATGTTTAGATTAGCTTTTACAATTGCAAATGCCTCAACCAACTCTACCAGCTAATTGGCAAACAACTAATAAATGCAAGTTACAACAGGAGAGTAAATTCTAGTCTAGACATATCTGTAGTAGGAGACTGAGGTCAGATTGTTTTCAAGTTCTCAGTAAGCTCAGAAGAGTTTTCCTATTTCCCAACATCAAAAAAAAAAAGTATTAATTGGGTTTGCTTGGGTTTATATTTGTTTTTTGGTGGGTTGGGTTTGCTTTTGTTTGGGTTTGTTTGTTTGGGGGTTGTTGTTTTTTTATAAGTTAAAAACAAAAAAGGAGAAATGGGGAAATGTACCAGCAAGCTCACAGCCTGTGCTTAGTATCTGGGCTGCCAGGCAGCTCATTCTTTACGATGTCAGTGCACTTTTGAATGCAGCCTGATAAGGACAATGTGAAGCATAAGGGCAATGAAGCTGGTGAGAAGCCTGGAACACAGACCCTATGAGGAGAGATTGAGGGAGCTGGGGTTGTTTAGCTTGGAGAAGAGGAGGCTCAGGGGTGACCTTATTGCTGTCTACAACTACCTGAATGGAGGCAGAGTATCTCTGTTTATTTTCTGTCTTGAGCCTTACTGTTTAGGATCAGTCTTGGGTCTTCTGCCAGAGGAAGGGGAGAGGAAATAGATCAACATTGGCCAGAGTTGTCCTAGGAACCTATGTGGCCCAGGCCCCATAGGCTGTCATCATAATAGCAATGGAGAGAAGGAAGACATCACTGTCTACATCTCATTGCTGTGTACAACTACCCGAAGGGAGGCTGTAGCCAGGTGGGGGTTGGTCTCTTCTGCCAGGCAATCAGCAACAGAACAAGGAGACACAGTCTCAAGTTGTGCCAAGGGAGGTCTAGGCTGGATATTAGGAGGAAGTTCTTGCCAGAGAGAGTGATTGGCATTGGAATGGGCTGCCTGGGGATGTGGTGGAGTCACCATCTCTGGAGGTGTTCAAGAAAAGCCTGGATGAGGCACTTAGTGCCATGGTCTAGTTGATTGGCTAGGTCTGGGTATTAGGTTGGACTGGATGATCTTGGAGGTCTCTTCCAACCTGGTTGATTCTATGATTCTATGAAACCCTACAGTTGCCTCACTAGAAAGAATAGGACCAAGCTAAGGCTCTGTGAAAGGGGATATCAGCTGAAGACCTGGTCTATCCTAGTATTAACAGAAGCAGAGTCTCTGGAAGCAGGTAGACATACCTGCCTGCAGGTTCCACCTGCAAGTGGAACCATCACAAGAAGACCTGGCCGTGTTTTATAACAAAGTAGGGTATAGACAAAGCAGAAAGAATGACTCAGGAGTGCAGTCCTCATAGAATGAATCTCGACGAAGTTCAGTCAGAGGAGCAATTTGCCTTGCTGCTCATCTGAAAAAGAACCAGAAAATAAAGGTGGTATTAGTAATTTAAAAGGACATCACGATATACCAGATCATGTGGTATCTTTGAAGAGGTTCAGTACCCAAGAGATTATGTTTACAGTGTATTTTTTGTTAGTTTACTTTTTCAGAAGTGCTTATTTGCACGTGTTGGTCTACTGTTAACCACAGTGCTAAGAGTTTGTGACTCTGTGGAAGGGAGGATGGGCAGGAAATTATCTTTGCAGGTGCACTTCTCTACAGTATTGCTGTGTGGTTAGAGATACAGATAAAAGTAGAGATACAGATAGATACACACAGGTTAAAGCAGAGCACTGTACACAAAATGCAGCTCATGACAGGAGGTCTCTCAACCACTCCCTTTATTTTCCCCATTGCTCTCTGCACAAGTCTATTCCAGCTCCAGCCCCACCGGTATCTTAAGGATGTGACTCATCAGCCACGTAAAAGCAACCCATCACAATGACTGCTCTCTTGTAGATTGGCTCAGAGGTCTCTCTTTATCTGGCAGCTCTCATCCAGCATCTCTTCACTGAGACATCTTCTATCTTATCAGCTTGCTGCCTGGAGAGATCTTACAGCCAGAAGTACCGGGATAGCCCCAGCCACTTTTGGGAATATGAGATCTTTAAGTCCAGGAGCACAGGGAATTACATGCATCCAGTCCAGCTGTTAGATGCTCACCTAGCCAAGAGGAATAGTGGAGGTGTGTGGAGATTGACCCTGGTTAGAAGTGAGCTGACCACTAAGCCACACAGTCACCATCTTTCTCAGCTGGATGGGGGAGAGAAAATGTAACAAAACATTTGTGGAGAGGGAGAGTTAACCCAGTCACTGTTATGGGCAAAACAGACTCAGCTTGAGGGAAATAGTCTAATTTATTGGCAATAAAATGAGAGTAGGATAATGAGGAAATAGCAACTGGATCTTAGAACACCTTCATGCTACCTCTTCACCTTCCAGGGCACAACTGCACTCCCGATTTCTGTACCTCCTGCCTCCCATCAATGCAGGGAGATAAGAAATGGGGTTTGCAGTCAGTCCATCACAAGATGCTTCTGCTGCTTCTTTCAGGCCATCACACTAGACAGAGACCGCCAGCTCACCAGGCACGTTCTTCAGAGCTCAGACACTCAGCTTCAACTTGTTGCCTCCTGGAGGCATTTAAGCCCTTCTCTCCTTGCCATATGCACTAGCATAGAAGCTACAGGGGGATCAACACTGAAAGGCAGAAGTTCCAGAGGGAGTGATAAGAGCTAACAGCAAGCTGGACACCACTCTGTGGTATTGGTGGAGAGCAAGGGGGCCAGAGCACCAGACAGTACTTTGCAGTCTCTATCCTCTATCCAGTGACTATTTAATTGCAATGAATGTGATTAATGTCAGTGCAATGCTGAGCTGCTCAACTTTGTCAAGATCGAGCAGTTCTGACCATCTAGGGAGCTATAAAGTCAAAAGCAAGGCAGTCTTCTTCTGTACTTCAGCACCAAGCAATAGGTTTCTCAGACTGCCCAATTCAGAATTAGATCCTAAAATTTTGCCAGTGTTCCTTTGTGGGTTTGAGAAGGAACTGATCATCGTCTTCTTAAGTTTTCCCCCACTCTCCTGATCATTCTCTGAAGTGCAGTTGAATTCTCTCTGCAGAAGGCACCATCTGAATAGCATTATCAGTCACGTTCTTGTCTCAACACGTATTCAAAGGGAAGGTAGCTCACTTGTGGGTTTTTTGTTGGTTGGTTTGTTCACTTTTTAGGCTTGGACTTTTGAATATGATAGATACTTAACTTTTTCCTCCTACCACATTCCTCTGTCCTCTCCACAACCTATTACTCATGCATAGGTGTAGGCCAGATAGCTCAGAAAAAAATGCTGCTGTCATCAGTGCTACACAACATCATGTTATGACAACCATTACCTCTGTTTTGTACTGGTCAAGTATCCTTGTAAGTAAGTGCATGCAAGACACTACTCGGGTGACTGAAAAGGTGCCTTGCTGATGCCATTCTTTTACTGAGGACAGTTTGGCATCTTTTACATTAATTTGGCTCATATCATTTGTGCTCGAAGTTCTAAACCTCTTGTACACCAATCAGACCTTGTGATAACTCAGTCCATGGGGATTGCTTAGTCTTTGATATCAAGGATGGGTTATTATTAGCTAAGTTTCTGAACGTCATTACTAACAAGATAGAGCAAGTATTTGCTTGCTGCATCATAACAGAGATCCCATCTCTCATCCCTTGTTCTTTCCTTTAATAACAGCCCTGGTCTTAGAGCTTCTACAGGTTATAATCTGAATCATTTCAGGCCTCAGATTTATGCTCCTTTGACTGAATATTTTCTTCCCTAGGAAATACTCCAGAATTCAACTCCTCCAGTCTCACTAGATCATGTGCATCTCACACGAGTTTCTGATTTTAAACAGAACATCATCAACACAGTCTGAGGACAGGAGATATGGTGTGTTGGGTTCTGAGAGACATCTGCTAGCAGCCAGATTTTCATGGTCTTCCTCATACAAATCCTCATATATATTCTTTTCTTTCCTGTCCGAAAGAACTAGTGGCATTGTCTTGCATAATGGAAGTCCTGTCAGGGAGAGTATAAAACCTTTTCTGGAAATGGTCTCAAGTCCTGATGTGAGCTTTTGAATGTGAGGTATGCATTCTACCAACATTTCCATGTCAGTCTGCTTTACTCCAGCTTCTCAATGTCTCATGGTCTTTCATATCTTTGCTTCATACCTCTGAAGAACAGGTTTTATACCTCATTTGCACCAGCACACGAAAGCACAGACAGGCTGGGATGTTGCACACAATAAGTGAATGTGGTGTTGTGATTTGTGATAGCATTAAATTTGCTAGGACAGGAAAAAAGGGCAGTTTCTCTGCAGGCTTAATATCCAGAGAACAGGCTCTCCAAAGTCACTGAACATCATCCTGGCTATCAAGTTGTGCTGTAATATTTTTACTGCTGTCACCAAGTCAGCACAGTGGCAGAAGAACAGTTGTGGTTACAACACTTTCCCATGGCTGTATCATAGGCCAAAGTACTTTCAAAATACATAAAACATTGCTTGCTATATTCTTTCTGCATAACCTAATTGAATTCTATGTTTAAGTCTCATTCTCATTGTCAAGCCAGATGGAATTAGGTACCTGTTCCTTAAAAGTCTACAGGTGTGTGAGCTTTAGGAAGCTGAGGCAAGACACCCTGAAGCAAGTAGACATCCCAGACAGTAGGTCTACAAGGCACAACTCACCAAGTTGTCTAATCAATCAGGTCAAGTGTATTCAAAGCATTCTATGGGTGCTGGACACGAGTTGAAACTCTGCTAACCTCCTGCAGTCTTTACTAACTTATACTAACACCTCAACCCCGACTGTTTGACCTGAAGCAGCTCAAAGAACTGTGTTCTCCAACAAAAGTAGGGAGTGTCAGTGCCACCACATGCTGAGTCTTCCCGAGCGCTGCTAGCACAAGGCATGGCTCTGCAGAAAGGGCTGAACTGGCTGTGCTATCAGAAGTGCAACAGGCACATTTGTAAAGCTGTTCTCATCACTGGTTATGCCCTCTGGCCTGTCACTTACATGTGTCTCATGCTGTGAAGTATCCAGGGGGATTCACGTTGGACTAGGAGAGTGGGGATGAACAGCAGATCATGTGATGGGAAGGCTTTTGCGTATGCAGTCATGGGCATGCCCTCACATGCATGCACTCAGGAGCTGGTGGAGCGGCTCTGCCTTTGACTGTGCTGGACGATGATCCCTTCTCTACAAGAGCATTGGATGTTTCACCCTGGCTGTCATTACAGTGTCATGTTCCTTCTCCTCTTCCTTGGCACCTAGCACCTAAGAAAGTGATCGGGCCAGCCCACTGCACCTGCACCAGTCACAACCCCAGAGAGCGACCCCAGCATTCTGGTGAGTGTATAAGAGGCATCATATAGAGCAAGAATGAGTCTCCAGTGCGATAGGTAGGCCTGATCTCACCTGCCTCTCATGCTCTCACAGGCTCAGCTTCTTGTGATCAGCTTCTTAAACACTCAGAATCAGAAGTTAAAGGTGCAATTCACTATAGGAAATATGAATGTAAACTTAAAGCTTTTGATTACTTTTACCTACGCATAAAAAAAATGTATTTGCCTCCAAAAATGACTTCTAGCTGTAGGCTAAGCACAGCTCAATCTCGAGCCCATAGATTCCACTGCATTTTTGTCCAGCAGGACCCTGAGAGCCCTTCCCTTCTAAAAGGCATGATTCAGATTTACAGAAACTGATTGTTTAATTACGAAACTAAAGATTGATACAGCAACATGGTAACAGGAGCAGCAACTGCTGTGCTGTTAATTTCTGTAGGCATTATGAATGAGCTCCATAAAAGAAAACAGGCACCATTATGATGTGAACATTTTCCTTTTCTGACTGTCCATCACTCTCCTCCTCTTGTTACTGCAGGGCTGTGAAGATTTTATACCCTATATTTACATAGTGCTACACTTTATCACTACCACTTATGAAAACATAAAGGGACTCTGCTGATTCATTCTGTGCTTTTTAACAGTAACACAGCATTAGAAGCTGCCAGACTGTCAAGCTGACTTGAAGAAGAAATTGTCTCTTTGGCCAATTGCTTAGCCACTAAAGCAAGTATCAGCTTGAAAGTTGTCATGCCAACACAGAGTAGGAGCCTCCATAGATGGTACCTAAGTTTGATAACATTCATTTCAGCTACAGTACCTCCCTGCTTGGGGGGAGCGACTTCATTAACATTGACTTTGATTTTCTCCACCAGTGAATGAATACTCTTTTTTTTTAAGGATGAAGCTCACATTAACCTAAGAAGCGACCAAGGAAATAGGTTTCTAGAAGGAAAAAAAAGTCATGACATTTTCTTTTCTTTCCTCCCTGCTGCTCACCATAATCTGGATTTAAACTTCTTTAGTTTCTGTGCATTACCACACTGGTGAGCACTTCACAGGAGGAAAATTAGGGAGCTTTTTGAGAACATTTTTACAGCACATATCCATACTTGTTAGCCTTTTGTGCTTCAAGAACTTAGTAATAGGAAAGGCACACAAAGAAAATGACATCTCTATACTCTCGTGAACCGAAAGCTTAATGCTGAGGAGACAAGTGACTTGACAGCACTTGTCATAATTAATAGGAGCTGTGAGGGTGTAGCAGGCTATGCATAGTATGGACAAGGAGGTTGTGCATTGACAATGCAGCTCACCTGGAACTTAGTTCAGAGCTTCCCGAGAAGCCAGGTGTGAAGGTTTTATTTCCCCTGCACACTCTCCCCAGTAAATGTGTACTGCTAGGCAGAGGTTTGGGAGTTAGAGAAAGTCTCACGAGCCATCTCAAAGTTTTGAAAGCTCCAAGGCAGATTTGAGCTCACCTGTGAGTCAGCATGTCCAAAAGGCCATCAGACAAGCAGTGGCAGCTCTGGGACTCCATGACTCTTAAGTCCTGTGGCTCTGAGGCAGCCAACCATGCCAAGCTTTCTCATGACTCATGGAGTTTTAAGAACCCTCAAAAGCCTAGATCTAGCTTCTCTCATAGACCATCCACAAAAGCAAGACTTCGCTCCTGATAGCCCAGATACAGATTCTCTGGGACCTCTATTCCAAGACAATCACACCATGCTGGCACCAGAAACTCTGGGGTTTTTCCAGTGTTTATATGGTAAGATTTTGGCAGGGAGCAGAGCCTAGAAACATCAAACTTCTACAAGGACTCATCTTTTGGGTCATCTTTCAAGACACTGGAGTACATCTGCTGAGCATTTGGAAGTCAGACACTACCCAAAACATATTCCTGACAGGCCACTCTGATTAAATCAGATCCTGTTGTGGGACTGACCTAGGAATAAAGACTCTGATGTTTCCAGAACACAGACCTGTGACTTCAGAGACATCCGTTTGGAGCTCTTAGGCTTGAAGCTGCTGACCCAAGAGCCTGATGATTTATCCTCTTTCACAGCCCATTGCCACATGCCAATATTTCAGCCTGCAAAGCTCCTTCTGGTGCAGGTCAGGGATTGCATCACACAGGCAGCATACATAACACACACACAGAGCCCAGGGAGCTAAGTCAGTAGTGCATAATGAGTTCAATTCACACTCATATAAGGGACACAATCAGCAGCCTTTTGAAAACAACAGGCTAATTACACCAAAGAAACAGGAGATTTTAGAAGAGGAAAGGAACTAAGGGGAAACCACTGTACATACAAAATGAAACCACACTTCCAAATAATATTTAACCATCAGAACCTCTTTCTAAAATAAATCTTTCCAACTCTTGCAGAGACTAAGATCACACTGGGTGTCTTTCCAAGTATTTGGGGGATTTCCAAGGCCTATCCTTTATTCTTTTAGATTAAGTTCAGCTCAGGACTCAAGAGCATGTGGGCTAAAACCTGGGAGATGCTGGCCACTTGCATCTCTTAGTGAATAGCCTTTTATCAGCCTATTTAGGTTATCCCAGTTTAACCCTATAGTCCCTTCCAGCAATTCAATGACTCAGATTAACTAGACACTTGGCCAGTGTCAGGCTCCAGGCTGAAGGTTGAAGAGAGGCTAGTCCCCAGACAAATGATGCATGGAATTTGTATCTGTGGGTTGCCATGCCAACAAGGCACACAGATTGCTCAATATCCAGCAGGACTTGGCAGGGACCTTTTTGCTTCCCAGAGACCCACTGACAGGTAATATTACTGAGTTTCTGGTTTATTATGTGAAGTCCCATTGAAATGCTCAGTACAAGCATCTAATTCATTTCCATGCAACTTTGCATAGCAAAAAAGAGAAAGCAGGAGGGAGCAGCAGGGCAGTGAGGGACCCTCCTGTTCCCAGCACAATGTGGGATTCACTTGCTGTGTGGGGCAGTTTTATCTTTCCCATGTGCCTACAGAACAGTACTGCTCTGAATAGGCTCAGGCAGTGAAAGGCATCTGAGAATATTTCATAACTGATAGTTGCTGACATTCCCAGAGCATGCAGTGCCCGAGAACTTTGGGTACCAAGCTACAATAAGGAGGGTGAATATATGAATAAAAGCAGATATAGTAGTCCAGCAGCAGGTCAGGAGTGGGGAGTGCTCAGCTTCCCCTCTGCACCAGGTACAAAATCAGTGCATGAGAGCAAGCTGCAGCAGCACTTGACCACAAACTCACAGAGGGAGACAGAAAGGCCCTTGGAGTCATTGGTAGTCTTTGGCTCAGCTCAAATAGTCAGATTCACTTCTCCCCCGGGGCACGTTTCAAGCGCCCAGTATTCACCTCCTTTATGAATCAATTATGGAAATAGCTTAGCACCCTGCCTTCTGCACACAAATCATTTAGGAACCCCTCTTCTTCTCCCTCAGCCTAACTCTTCTTGAGGAATTTATGCCAGAGTTTCTGTGTCAGATTTCTGCCTTTAGGCTGTTTCCAAACTGCTCTGCTTCCCTTTGCCCCTTCCCCCATGGCTGCTTGTTATTCAGTGGGTGTAAAGTTCTCCCAAGTCACATGAGACACAATTTCCTCCTCTAACTTTCCTGGCTGGGAAATAATAAACGGCTAAATGGCAGAGACACATTCCCATGTGATGCTCAGAGATAAATCATTGTGTTAAACCCCACGCTTTGTTTAGGGAGCCCAGGTACTTTCAGATGGGGCTCAGGATTCCACTACGTGGCAGGGTGCCTAACAGTTAAGGGCTCCAATAGTCAGCGTTGCAGCATCGAGGTCCTTTTGTTGACATAATGCCTGTATCTTTGCCCAGAGCAAAATACATTGGATAAGATAAAAACAATCCAAATAAACAACAAAACATTGGCATCATCCGCTGGAATAAAGAGCAAAACAAGATGACTGCCTACTGAGCTGGGTGTTGTGGCTCTTGGCTCACATTTTTTGGCCATGTACAAGATCAAAGTCTGTCTTTTCAGGCCAAAATGAGGGCATTTACTGTTATATATCACTGTGGCCTTACCTAACTGCCGACTCCCAACGAAAGGAACAATCCAGTGCGTTTGTCTCCATCTGGTTTCAGGTTTTTGCCTTCTTTGCACTGGACATAATAACTATCCAGGTACTGGGGGAGGTTACTCATCTCCCTGAACCAGGTTAATCCTGTTTCTGTGGGTTGCCATTTGGCTGGATCACTGATATGTGCTGACTTTGCCCCTCGGCAACCTTGAAATTCAACACCAGTCACAGCTGATGGAACCAGCCTGAGCAGAGAGAGGGTCTGAGGAGCGGCAGAGCAGGACTGACTTACTCTGTGGAGCACAGGGAGATGCAGACACTCAAAGATAAGTGGCTAACATTAGCAACCATCCCATTCATGACCACACAGCTGCTTCAAAGTTTTCCTGCTATCCCTGCAGCATGGCAGGAAAGGGCATGAGTGATGTCATAGAATCATAGAATCAACCAGGTTGGAAGAGACCTCCAAGATCATCCAGTCCAACCTAGCACCCAGCCCTAGACAATCAATCAGACCATGGCACTAAGTGCTTCATCCAGGCTTTTCTTGAACACCTCCAGGGACAGCGACTCCACCACCTCCCTGGGCAGCCCATTCCAATGCCAATCACTCTCTCTGGCAAGAGCTTCCTCCTAACATCCAGCCTAGACCTCCCCTGGCACAACTTGAGACTGTGTCTCCTTGTTCTGTTGCTGATTGCCTGGCAGAAGAGACCAATCCCACCTGGCTGCAGCCTCCCTTCAGGTAGTTGTAGACAGCAATGAGATGTAGACAGTGATGTCTTCCTTCTCCCCATTGCTATTATGATGACAGCCTATGGGGCCTGGGCCACATAGGTTCCTAGGACAACGCTGGCCAATGTTGATCTATCTCCTCTCCCCTTCATCTGGCGGAAGACCCAAGACTGATCCTAAACAGTAAGGCTCAAGACAGAAAAGGCACAGACATAATCTGTGTCCATGGCCCTCTGAGCCACTAATGGCTTTTTGAATGAGAGAAAGTGAGAGTATACCACAAGAAGTGAATGTACTTAGACTAACCATAAGCTTGACTTTCACATTGATTTATGCATCAGCAAGTTTAATATCACACACTGCACCTTCATAGTTCATATTCATAGCAAGTGCAGAGATTGTTTATAGTAAATATGTACCAATCTGAAGTCAGATTTTTAATTCTTTTTAAAGCCACCCATTACCAGAGAAACAAAGAAAATAGGGATAATCCATCAACCTGTCCAAGGATTGCAGCATTCCTGGCAGGTATTTCACCAGTCTAATTTTAATGTCTCACGTCAGAGGGACACTACTCCTTCTGAAAGAATATCTTCCAGAGAAAAGACTTTCCTAAAAGCTGACTTAAATCTTTGTCAAGCTTATAACTTGTTGTATTGTCCACAGTGAATAGAGACAGAAAGGTTTATTACCATCTCACTGAAGCAGTGCTTTATTTATTTGAAGCCTGGCAGGCACAATTCTCACTAGCCTTCTCTGCATAGATTGAGCAGGCACACTTCCTGACACCTGCCTACAACTACCTGAAGGGAGGCTGTAGCCAGCTGGGGGTTGGTCTCTTCTCCCAGACAGCTAGTAATAGAAGAAGGGGACACAGTCTCAAGTTGTGCCAAGGGAGGTCTAGGCTGGATGTTAGGAGGAAATTCTTGCCAGAGAGAGTGATTGGCATTGGAATGGGCTGCCCAGGGAGGTGGTGGAGTCACCGTCCCTGGAGGTGTTCAAGAAAAGCCTGGATGAGGCACTTAGTGCCATGGTCCAGTTGATTGTCTAGGGCTGGGTGCTAGGTTGGACTGGATGATCTTGGAGGTCTCTTCCAACCTGTCTGATTCTATGATTATACAGAGCACATATTCTGGACCTCTGACCAGCCTCATTTTTCTCCCCTGGACTTTCTGCAGTCTTTCTTGAAGTGTGGTGCCTGAAATCGGAACTGGCTCCCAACAGGAAACTTTACCAATGGCAGGATTACCTTGTATGTCTGTTGTACAACTGTGCTCTTTGTATATCCCAGAATAATATTTGCTTCTTTCACAACAGGAGGCCATTACTGACTCATGCTGAGCTCATGATCCGCTACAGTTCCCAGATCTTTGCTACCTCTCCTCTCATTTCCCATCAAGTATTCAGGGAGGCATTTGGCCCTATCTGCATGCCAGGTTATATTCCATCTTAGCCTGCTTCTTTTAGAGCACTTATCCAATTTCTCAGGCCTGTCCTCCAAGACGTTTGCAATTGTTTAAAGTCACACACAGATTTAAAATGTGTGCTCTCTAGTCCATCACTTAAGTCACTGCAGTGATAATAGGGGTTCTGGACCCCAGGGCAGTCTCTTACAAAGCCATGCCTGGTAAATCCTTTCAGTGCAATCCTAAACTGCTGACAGCTGGGTTCTTGACCATCCTTTGCCAAAAAGTACTCTGGGCATTTTTCAGCGCCCTTGTCAGGAATCAGTGGTCCCAAAGCCATGACTTTTGGACAGCAGACTGCTCATGAGACCTTCAAATCAAAGCTGACATGGAAAGAAGTGCAACATGTTTTGCAGTATTCTTCATGGAGCCCAGGGAAGTTAGAGGCCCATGATTCAGACCACAATTCCCCAGCTGCTTGTGAAAATGCCATTTGAGGCAGTGTCAAAACCCTTACTAAATTCTTGCCTATCCACATGACTTGTTAGCCCATCATAGGAAAAACAAACAAACAAACAGGCTGGTTTGATACGATGCAGTCTTGACAAATCCCGTTGGTAACTGCTTATCGTTTTGCTCTCTTGCACACCATTTGATCCCTTGTCCAAGGATTTTTTTTTCTGGGAAATGGAAGTCAAGTCAGCTGAGAGCCTGTGTCTTTCTTTTTTCCTTTTTTTAATAGGCACTCTGACAGCCTTTTTCTAGCCCAGCATCATACAAATTCTCAAAGATAATTACCATGGCCATCAGGATTGTTCAGCCAGTTCCCTAAGTAACCTAGAGTGAATTACAGGCCTGACTGATCTGAGAAAATCTAATTTATCTAAGCAGTTTCTAAACATTTCTTTCCCTATTCTTGCCTGAGTTCTTACCCTTTTGTGTCTGGAGTTAACTGTGTCAACCATCTGATTACAGTCAGGCTTTTTAATGAAGACTGAAGTAATAAAGGGCACTAAACACTTTGGCCTTCTTGGCATGTTTTGTTATTAGCTTTCCTATCCCATTTATTAACCAGCCAGTGCTTTCTCTGGCTCTCCTCTTACTGCCAGGGAAGTCATAGAGTGTTTTCATGCCACTCTGTGCATCTCATCTTATTTTGTATCTTGACCTTTCTCATTTTATCTACATATTTGTTCCATTTTTTAATACTCAGTCTCAGTTTCTCAACCTAGATTTCACTGTATTTAGTTTTTTCAAGGTCACAGTTGCTACAGAATCACTGACTTAGCCAGACTGGTCTGTTGCTAGCCATTATATCTTCTCCTTCCATTGAGTGACTATGGATATACTTACTTCTTTAACAAAGATCAATTCTGCTGCTCCATTCAAGAACTCCAACAAGCTCCTGGCCAAACTGGCAGCTCATGGCTTGGACAGATTCACTCTAATATGGGTCAAGAACTAGCTGGAGGGCCAGGCCCAGAGAGTGGTGGTGAATGGTGCCACTTTCAGTTGGCATCCAGTCACTAGTGGTGTTCACCAGGGATCAGTGCTGGGCCCAGTCCTGTTCAATATCTTTGTTGATGATCCGGACAAGGGGATTGAGTAAGTTTGCAGATGACACCAAGCTAGGAGCAGGTGTGGAGCTGTTGGAGGGTAAGAGAGCTTTGCAGGGGGACCTGGACAGGCTGGATGGGTGAGCAGAGGCCAATGGGATGAGATTGAACAAGGCCAAGTGCAGGGTTCTCCACTTTGGCCACAACAACCCCAAGCACCACTACAGGCTGGGGACAGAGTGGCTGGAGAGCAGCCAAGCAGAAAGGGACCTGGGGGTACTGGTGGACAGTAGCTGAAGATGAGCCAGCAGTGTGCCCAGGTGGCCAAGAGAGCCAATGGCATCCTGGCCTGTATCAGGAACAGTGTGGCCAGTAGGACAAGGGAGGTTATTCTTCCCCTGTACTCAACACTGGTCAGGCCACACCTTGAGTACTGTGTCCAGTTCTGGGCTCCTCAATTCAAGAGAGATGTTGAGGTGCTGGAACGTGTCCAGAGAAGGGCAACAAAGCTGGTGAGGGGCCTGGAACACAAACCCTATGAGGAGAGGCTGAGGGAGCTGGGGTTGTTTAGCCTGGAGAAGAGGAGGCTCAGGGCAGACCTCATTGCTGTCTACAACTACCTGAAGGGAGGTTGTAGCCAGGTGGGGGTTGGTCTCTTCTCCCAGGCAACCAGCAACAGAACAGGGAGATACAGTTTCAAGTTCTACCAGAGTAGTCTAGGCTGGATGTTAGGAGGAAGTTCTTCCCAGAGAGAGTGATTGGCATTGGAATGGGCTGCCCAGGGAGGTGGTGGAGTCACCATCCCTGGAGGTGTTGAAGAAAAGACTGGATGAGGCACTTAGTGCCATGGTCTAGTTGACTGGATAGGGCTGGGGGCTAGGTTGGACTGGATGATCTTGGAGGTCTCTTCTAACCTGTTTGATTCTATAATTCTATGTACTGCAGATGTTTGTCTCTTGATCCTCTGTTCATATTTGTCAACTTTATGAGTGTGCTCAGACTTGCTTAGCACTTTTTCTCTAATCAGTTCACATAGATTATGAATTCTCCCCTAAAAGATTCTGTCATGTAAAAGAAAAATGCAGAAAACTGGATCAGCCTTGAATAAGCCTTGGCATATGACTATTCAGGAATACAAATGACACGAGCATGTCTTGGCTTTCAGTGTTCAAATAGTAATACTTAAGATTCATTGACAAAAGTGTGGCCCAAAATAAAAGGTGGTTCAGGGAACTTCAATAATAATGTAGAACCAGTTAATGATCTAAATGTTGGACCGAGGTCAGATATGCCTGATGGATTTGGTAACGATAATGATTTGGCTGACTTTGGCTGAGTTTTTAGGCTACCAGGGAGTGACAGAACTAGGGGGAATGGAGCAAAGCTGGAGATGGGTAGGTTCAGGCTGGATGTGAGGAGGAAGTTGTTCAGCATGAGAGTGGTGAGAGCCTGGAATGGGTTGCCCAGGGAAGTGGTTGAATCCCCATCCCTGGAGGTGTTTAAGGCCAGGCTGGATGAGGCTGTGGACAGCCGGATCTAGGGTAGGGTGTCCCTGCCCATGGCAGGGGGGTTGGAAAAAGATGACCCTTGTGGTCCCTTCCAACCCTGACTGATTCTATGGTTCTATGATTCTGGGTTTGAAAAATAGTGTTGGAATTTTTTTACCCTGTTGAAAAAGAGGTCTAAGACAGAACAACTATGGCATAACAGGCAGAAGTGTTTTCATCTGTTGAGTTGGATAGGAGTTATTTGCACACATAGATTTGTGTTTGTGTGGACCTGGGCATGTGTTTGGGTGTATGTGCCCATATGATTTGCCATTGGAATGGGCTGCCCAGGGAGGTGGTGGAGTTGCTGTCCCTGGGGGTGTTCAAGGAAAGACTGGATGAGGCACTTAGTGCCCTGGTCTAGTTGACTGGATAGGGCTGGGTGCTAGGTTGGACTGGATGATCTTGGAGGTCTCTTCCAAGCTGGTTGATTCTATGATTCTCTGATTCTATGTAGTTGGCTTTCAATTCCTTATCTTTGTAGCAAATGACAGTGAAAGCTTGTTAAGTCAATCTATGCATGCTGCATAACTGACAGGGAGGAATGATTTCCTTATCACAAGCTAAATAACAAAACCTTTCATGTTTTATTAACGTTGACAGGAAAGTAAGAATCCTCGTGTCACCTCACCAGTGAACAGTCAGCAACATTTGTGGTGTTCAGTATTAACCTGAAGTTATATTAGACAGCTCTAATGCTTAGTTGTCACTTTGTATTAAAATAAACTTCTGTTTGTGTTCAGCATCATAACAGGGAGAAAAGGAGAGCTATTCCTGCAGACAGTAATCAGATTTCTCTCTGAGTTTTGTGGCCATGATAAGGCCACAGTCGTGAAGTCTCACCCTTAAGCCCAGGAAACCAGCAGCCATCCACACTAATACATCTCTTTGCCACACTGCCCGAGACTGTATGAGATAGAATCATAGAATCAACCAGGTTGGAAGAGACCTCCAAGATCATCCAGGCCAACCTAGCACCCAGCCCTGTCCAGTCAACTAGAGAACTGATTCTGCCCAGGGAGTCAAACCCATCCACACCTCACTGCAAATAGTGACTCATTCATTGTCTACAGGACTATTACACACCAACGTCCTGAACTTCCATGATGCAACACAGGCAATGAGTGGTGCTAAAGTGCCACTCAGTTCCCACCAAGGTGAACAGGAGCAGAGGATACTCAGCACATCCTAGGACAACATCCAATACCCTCAAGATTTTATCTGAACCTTGATGTGTGTTAGAAAGTCTTGCTGACAGAGTTTCCTGCTGGCGGAGCCAGCTTGCTCTGCTGGTATTTAGAGCCAAGAAAGCTTCATGACCATGTTAGTACAGAAACAGCCAGCTCTTGTAAACTCTGTTGAAAGGCTAGGTGTGTTACTTCAAGCTTGGCATCCTGCTATCACCATCACCTGGATGCTGAAGAAAAGAGAGTAGGCTTCTAAAGTTGAAAAAAATAAAGTGGCAATACACACACATTTGCTGGAATGGTCCCAAGCAGAATGGTCACAGCCATGACTGTGATCAAGACAAGCATGTGGAGAGCAATGGAGTAAAGGAGGTATATAAAAAAGTAATTTTCTTCCCCCCTCATAACTTTAGATTTCCCTCATTCAGCAATCTCACAAAATATTTATTTGAAAGCCGAGTCCTTTCCTGCACACATAGTGCAAAAATTCCCACTAACACCTTCTCAAAAGACTTCAGGTGTGTGCCTCTGTGCACCTTCCTCTGTGAATCACATTATCACTTGTCAGCCCTTGCCTGTGGTCTGTCAGTGCCTGTGTTGCACTGTTGGCACCCTCAGGAATTTTCAAGAGGGAAGAGTGGAACATGTGTTCTGACAGTCTCTCATACCTACGCATACTCAGGAACTCCACTCTCTCAAGATTCTCCGGTGTTTCCTCCCTGATTTTCAGAGCCTCAGCTCTCCCCAGAACAAAACAGCCTGAGCTGTTCTGGGACTTCCTGACCTCAGCTGATTTCCACAAAGTAGCAGCAGTCAGTGGAGTCAGCATTTCCACAGCAGAGACACACCAGCTTCTGGGCTAACACTTCTGATCCCACGTTGGTAGCAGTGGCAGTGGTGTATGTTTCCAGACAAGCTGCTTTTATCATTCCATAATGTTTCATCCATGTATCATAATAGCTGTGTCTCTATTTTTCACTGCTTTATATCTAGCTATCCAGACCAGCAGACCTGCTGGGGCACAGAGTAGTTTCTTCCTTTCTCAGGCAAATATGCTTACCTCTGGTAGAGGTATGGTGCCTTGTAAGACCCTATTGCAGCACGCATGCTACCAGGGTGTGACTGCAATTGCACCCAGATCTGGGAGTTCAGATGTACTCTGAACTGCTCTGTGATTTTCTGTGAGCCTAGAAGCAGAGGCAAAGGGGATGTCTCAGTCACATCCAGTTCTGCACAATGAAGAGGCAGCCAGGGAGAGAAAATTGCACAAAAGCAGGTTTGTCCCTAAGCATCTCTTGTGCAACAATACATCCTCTAAAGCAATATGCTCTACGCTATAGCATATTGCATCTCCTGGTGCCATGAAAGTCCCCAGTGTACATACATGTATCATCGTCCTTCTTCAGTGAGCTTGCCCGTGGTGAAGATCCACAGTGCTGCCATAAGTATCCTGGCAGCTAAGTGCTAGTGGCAATGACACATTTTTGGATAAACTACTGAAACAAAAATGTATTTGAATTATCCAAGTTTGCACTTCTGACTTGGCTTGAACAAAGTTCAGAAGTTCAGTGACTTGAACCTTCCCAGGCATTTCTGCATTAGCTCACTACTAGAGCCAGACACAGAATATCAGGGACTTCATTATGCCTCTTGTATATTGCTAGAAATGACCAGCAGCCCTCCACCAGGAGAGCATTGCCACAGCAAAGCATGCACAAGCCACACTACCTGTGCCTGGGGCAGGAGGGAAGGTGTGTCTGGAAACCAAGAGGGCTGTCTGATGGCACAAGACATCATTGAGCAGACAGCCAAATGAGCTCCAGTTCTTATAAACTGAAACAAATGCCAGCAGTGGAGAACTTCAGAGAGTAATCATTTATTCTTTTGAAAGTACCCTACCAACTTGTTTTAATTGTAAAGACATAATCAGAGGGTAGGAGTTTGAGCGAGTTAGCCTATTAATCATTTATTGTGTTATTTTTATGTGGCATTGTGCTGCTGCTATGATATGTTAAATATTGCAGCTTGATGTGTGGTCCCCAGGCCCAAGGAGTCCTATAAATTAGATGGATTTTTCTAAAGTTCTCCCAGTGAGAAAAGTTCCAGAAAAAGTGAGAATAGCTCCATATTGTTCTATCTCCTTAGATGCAAAATAACCCTGGTTGACTGTGTATTATCCTAAGTCTGCTGGGAATTTTATCCACAAGAATCCCTTTTTAATGGTGTTTTGAGCAGAACTAATGGCTATTCATAGAATCATAAAATGCATCTGGTTGGAAGGGATCCTCCAAGGTCCAAACATCTTGTCCAAATATCCAAGAGTAAGCAGGGGCATCTTTAACTAGATCAGATTGCTCAGAGCCCCATCAAGTTTGACCTTGAACTTCTCCAAGGATGAGGCCTCCATCACCTCTCTCGGCAACCTGTTCCAGTATTTCACTACCACTACCACTTTTGGGATTGTTTAGCCTGGAGAAGAGGAGGCTCAGGGGTGATCTTATTGCTGTCTACAACTACCTGAAGGGAGGCTGTAGCCAGATGGGGTTGGTCTCTCCTCCCAGGCAACCAGCAACAGAACAAGGGGACACAGTCTCAAGTTGTGCCAGGAGAAGTACAGGCTGGATGTTAGGAGGGAATTCTTCCCAGAGAGAGTGATTGCCATTGGAATGGGCTGCCCAGGGAGGTGGTGGAGTCACCATCCCTGGAGGTGTTCAAGAAAAGTCTGGATGGGGCACTTAGTGCCATGGTCTAGGTGATTGTCTAGGGCTGGGTGCTAGGTTGGACTGGATGACCTTGGAGGTCTCTTCCAAGCTGGTTGATTCTACGATTCTCATTGTAAAGAGCTTCCTCCTAATGTCCAGCCTAAATCTTTCCTGCTCTAGTTTCAAACCACTGCTACACATTGTGTTACTATGTGATCTCGTAAGCAGTCCCTCCCCACCTTTCTTGTAGGTCCCGTTCAGATATCAAGATGCTTCTATCAGGTCTCCCTGGAGCCTTCTCTTCTCCAAGCTGAACAACCCCAGCTCCCTGTCTTGTAATAGAGGTGTACCAGCCCTTCTTTGAACTCACTCCAGTAGGCCCATATCCTTCCTGTATTGAGGAACCCAGAGCCTCCAGGTGAGGTCTCATCAGAGCAGAGCAATGTAGCAGAATCACCTCTCTCAACCTGCTGGCCACACTTCTTTTGACGTAGCCCAGGATACATTTTGTGTTCTGGACTGCACATACACATTGCTGGCTCATCTGCAGCTTCTCATCCACCAGTACCCTCCAAGTTCTTTTCTGCAGAGCTGCTCCCAATCTCATTATCTCCCCAACATGTACTGGTATTGAGGATTGCCTTAACCTAGGTGCAGAACCTTCCACTTAGAATCATAGAATCATAGAATGGTTTAGGTTGGAAGGGACCTCAAGGATCATCCAGCTCCAACCCCCTGCCACAGGCAGGGACACCTCCCACTAGAGCAGGTTGCTCAAGGCCTCATCCAATCTAGTCTTAAACACCTCCAGGGAGGAAGCAGCCACAATCTCCCTGGGCAACCTGTGCCAGTGTCTTACCACCCTCACTGTAAAGAACTTCCTCCTAACATCCAGTCTAAATCTCCCCTCTTCCAGCTTAAACCCATTCCCCCTCGTCCTGACAGTACTAGACCTTGTCAATAGTCCCTCCCCAGCTTTCCTGTAGGCTCCCTTCAGATACTGGAAAGCCACTCTAAGGTCTCCTCGAAGCCTTCTCTTCTCCAGGCTGCAGAGCCCCAACTCTCTCAGCCTGTCCTCATAACAGAGGTGCTCCAACCCTCTGATCACTTCACTTCACTGAACCTCCTGAGGTTCACCTGAGCCCACTTCTCCAGCTTAAGTCCCTCTGAATGTCATCCCATCTCTCGATCATGCCAACTACACCAGTCAGCAAACACCTGTAACAGTTGCTGCTGCCAGAGTGGAGAGAAAAAATAATAGCATTTGGTGAGAAACAGAGTTCTCCCCAAACCTACTCCAGTTTTTATCCAAAAAAACATCAGGTCCCAGTGTACTAACAAATCAAAGCTAACTGCACTCAGCACCTCTCAGGAGAGCCCAACTCGTAACTTGACAGGAAGCATCCTTGGAAGGGCTATCAGAATGGCCAAGCCTTGTCTGAACTCATAACACTGCCACCTGCAAAGAGATTAGTAAAAACCAGTTTCCATATTTAAAAACAAACCTACTTCAGCATTTGTGAAAGAAAGCACACATGGAACTCTCTATAACATTTGAAAAGTTTTCTGCCCTATAAATCAGTAATAACTTTCTTCCTTAAAAAAGAGAAAACAAAACCCAGGCTTGTAGTCTTTATGACAACTTTCCACTCACACAATCCGAGGAGCCAGGGTTTGAAAGGGGAGAACGAAATATAATTTGGTGCAGTAAATTATCAGGATTGAAAAAAAAAATGTCCATTACAAATAGTATCACCCAAGTGAGACAATTCAAATTATTATTTCTCTGGTAAAACCTCTTGGTTGATTTACAGTGAAAGTTTTGCCTGAAAATGGGCCAGGAAGAAACTGTAAGATTTTGATCCCCACACCCCCCCCCTTCTTTTTTTTAATTCCATGGAAAAAAAATATTATTATGATCCAGCTTTCATTGAAGTCAATGGAAAACTCCTAATTAAAGAACAGTCATGCTGTAGCTAAAGGGTAAACCCTAAATTCCATCAGTACAATTGAGCTTTCAGGATCTTCAGCCAGGCTAAATCGGTGTAATCTGGGACATTATTTGGCTATTACCCTCTACAGAAGTGTTGCAAATTTTTATTACTCCAAGTTTCAAACCATAGTGATATTTTTTAGCTAAAGCCATAATGTGCTTTTCAGCCACTTGAACCCACCTAGTGATGCTTCTTAGGATCAGGACTGGAGAATCTCAGCAAAGCAGAATCACTGAACTAACCAGGTTGGAAAAGACCTTCAAGATCGAGTCCAACCTATCATCCAAGATTATCTAATTAGCTAAACCATGGCACCAACTGCCACATCCAGTCTTTTTTTAAACACCTCCAAGGATGCTGACTCCACCACCTCCCTGAGCAGCCCATTCCAATGCCAATCACTCTCTCTGTCAAGAACTTCTTCCTAACATCCAGCCTAAACGTGCCCTGATGCAGCTTGAGGCTGTGTCCCCTCATTCTGTCACTGGTTGTCTGAGGGGAGAGACCAGCCCCATCTGGCTACAATCTCCCTTCAGGTAGTTGTAAAGAGCAGTGAGGTCTTCCCTGAGCCTCCTCCAGGCTGAACACCTCCAGCTCCCTCAGCTGCTCCTTGTAGGGCTGTGCTCCAGGCCTCTCACCAGCCTTGGTGTCCTTCTCTGGACACAGTTGAGCATCCCAACATCTTTCTTAAATTGAGGGGCCCAGACCTGGACACAGTACTCCAGGTGTGGCCTCACCAGTGCTGAGTACAGAAGCAGAATGGCTTCCCTGGTCCTGCTGGCCACACTATTCCTGAGATGAGCCAGGATGCTATTGGCCTTCTTGGCTACCTGGGCACACTGCTGGCTCATGTTCAGCCACTGTTGACCAGAAATACACAGTGCTTTCTGACTGCTTCTCAGAAAATATGTTTTAGAAACACAAACAAACAAACCAGGACAAAAAGCAGCCAGATTTATGTGAAGGCCTGATCTTGACTGGAGGACTGCCACACTGCTAAGCTAAACTGATACGGCTTTTGCATATGGCAGAAGCTGTCACATTCAAGTTTCCCTGCCTGGCCTTCAGGCTGGCAGGATGCTTGCCAGCTCCATCTAGACATTGCACAGCCCTGTCAGTGCAGCGTGGCTCTCCTGCTAATGTTTCCTGCCTCTCCACAGGCCTTAATGCATTACACACGAGGCAGATGCACAGGCTGCCTGGGTTCTGGCAGTAAGCAGGACTCAACACACATTTTAACTTAGAGCATGAGTCCTGGGGCAGGCAGAGCATATGGCTTCTCAAGACAGGTTACATCTATCAGCTCAGAACATGGGCAGAGCAAGCTCAAATCTAGCTGCAGTAATTAGGCTGCAGGGCTGAATGCATAGGTGTGAAGATTAAGGCTGTGTGATCTGTTCACATGTAAGCATTCTCTTACTAAGTCAGTTAAAAGAAGGGACTGCTGGAATGCTCAGGTTTGCTTAGGTGTCTTGAGGTGAGTTTATTTGATGCTGACTGATGAGAGAAGTTAATCAAAACCTAGAATCAAATTTGCCAAAGACTTACTCATTTCAGTCCTTCTTCCTGTCACCCATATCCTTCTCACATCTGGAGATGAACAAGGATTGAAATGTAGTTTCCAGCCTTTGCTAGCAGTGCACCTCTGCTCTTAGGCAGAGGGCTGAGGATACATTCTCTTACTGTTCCCCTTTGGTAGCTAGAGGCTTCATCTGCAGTAGGGAAATAAACGATGCCAGAGAGCCCTCCTGGATACCACAACACTGCCATTGCTGCTGTTGCTTTGCTGGAATAGTCTTTGGCATAGATACAGTCTGGGAGAAGCAGCATTTTCCCAAGCCATTCCCAGGCATAGTTCCAAGGGATCAGAGATCAGGAGCCACTCTCAATTGGCAGTTTGCATACAGCCTTTCTGTTTTGGAGACTAAGAAAGGTCAATAACATGGACAAAAGCTCCTCATGCCAGCTGGCATCAGGGAACAGTGCTAGACCTGTTAAAGTTACTGTTGTAGCTGTAGCCACCACATCCACAAGACTGAAAGAAGATATCTTTATAACTATTCTTGTGCAAAAAGGGAATTAGGATGGAAAATGGAGGTCTACATTTAAATATCTGCCATCAGTGTTTACCTTTGACCTTGCAATTATAGTAGCATCTCAAGTTGAAGGAGAAGTGGTGTTAAGATCTCCCTTCCACCTCTGCCAGGGTCTAGTTTCCCTGTAGCTGAGGACAAGAAACCTGCCTTAGGGCTCTCTGAACATCGCTATAGCTGCCTTGGGCAAGATTAAGCAGAAGATCTGCAATAAATCTGATGGAAACTGAACTCAGATATCTTAAGACCTTCTTTCTTCACCTCTGGTACTCAATGCCAGCCACCCAAGACTTTGAATTCTCAGAGCAGCCCCACATCTGCAGACTTTACTGATTTCATTTAGCATTGTTAAAAATCAGACTTCAATGGAAGTCTGTATGGAATTAATACATGACATAGGCCTGCTTCATTGTCTATCCATCACAGATACACTGGAAGAAACAGGAATCCAGGAGAAAAAACGGAGTAAAATGAAACAGAGGACTACATCCTGTACATACTGATGGTCAGACAGTGGCAGTCTGTATGTAGCACACCAGCTTTGGAAAGCCTAGAGGACAAAAGGCAAAGTTTAGGCTATATTTAATTAATATGAATTAATGTAGGGCAAGATAATACATCTTACATCCACACCAAGAAATGTGTTGAATTTAAGTCCAGCTCGTTTCTGGAACGTGTCCAGAGAAGGGCAACGAAGCTGGTGAGAGGCCTGGAACACAAACCCTATGAGGAGAGGCTGAGGGAGTTGGGGGTGTGCAGCCTGCAGAAGAGGAGGCTCAGGGGGGGCCTCATTGCTGTCTACAACTACCTGAAGGAAAGTTGTAGCCAGATGGGGGTTGCTCTCTTCTCCCAGGCAACCAGCAATAGAACAAGGGGACACAGTTTCAATTTAGCCAGGGAAAGTCTAGGCTGGATGTTAGGAGGAAGTTCTTCACAGAGAGAGTGATTGGCCTTGGAATGGGCTGCCCAGGGAGGTGGTGGAGTCACCGTCCCTGGAGGTGTCCAAGAAAAGCCTGGATGAGGCACTTAGTGCCATGGTCTGGTTGATTGTCTAATCTGGGTGCTAGGCTGGACTGGATGATCTTGGAGGTCTCTTCCAACCTGGTTGATTCTGTGATTCTATGATTCTATGTTATGCACAGCATGACCACTTTGCTAGCCTGGGCAGGGCTCCTGTTGCCTGCAAAGCATGTGATGAATGCCTCTCTGCCTCTTGGTGCGTGAGCCGCTCTCAATTTAACACAAAATATAAATCTGCAGGATTAGAATACAGTATTAGTACTGCTTCAGCAGAGCACAGTTCAATTCTCTAGCAGTACTCATATTGATGCATATGTTGATGGAAATGAAGGTATTAATGCTACAAACAAAGAAAAAATAAAAACAGTACCAAAGTAAGCAGAGAGAATTGAATTTTCTTTGACCTCAGTTTCACCTAGAGAGCAAAAGTGATGCTCATGCAGTGATTAGAGCTGCTACATTGATGGAAGACCAGTGTCACCAACAGGCTCTGTTAAAAACACATCACTGCCCCAAGGTAAAGGCACCTTCTCCACGACATTATACCTGATATAAAATCTGAGCTGGGCCACTCAGCACCTCGAACTGCCTATAATGTGACGTACATGGATTAGTCAGTGGGATCCTGCCCGTGACCATGGGGTCAGTTGTATCCACAGGACATTTTCTCTCCACAATGCTACCTTTTTTGAGAGACACCTGGTTGAAAGCTCACAAACAAACTACTGGCAGCTGTGTGCCTCCCCATGCTGTGCCTACCTACGTCCTCAGTCACCATTACGGTGAAAAAAGACTAAATTGAGGATCCTGAGCATGGCTTCTATAGTTGACTAGTCTGAGTCACCACCTGTCAGCCGGTAGCGATAAGGCTCCTTGCCTACCCTGATCTACCAGCTGAAACTGTATGGCCCTAGAGAGAGACCTGTTCCACCTCCTGCCTTCACACACATTGCTCTGCTCAGGGGCTTCCTGGGTGACAACACTGGTTTGTCTTCGGTGAGATCTGTAGTATCCTGTTAATATGACATGGCTATGAAAGTCAGATCTGAGATCACGTTAACCTACCTGTACAATCTGCAGCTGTTAGAAGTGCCTCAGAAACCCAGGAGCTGCCTATTAGCAGCTGACATGATGTCATACCAATACTAAAGCAGGGGTTAAATAGCTCAGAGGAGCTGGATGTTCCTGCTCTGGAGACACTGTAATGAACACATGGTGTCATGAGCACACAAGAGCAAGGACTTTAACTGATGTTTTCTTTCAAGAGGAAGGTGGCAAGCGTTTTACTTTACTGAATACTTTACTGTCCTCCATACTGCAGTGGGAATCTTAACTGAATTCCAGGATTCTCTCTCAAAAAAAAACACACATGGCCAGTAGGACAAGGGAGGTTATTCTTGCCCTGTACTAAGCACTGCTCAGGCCACACCTTGAGTACTGTGTCCAGTTCTGGGCTCCTCAATTCAAGAGAGATGTTGAGGTGCTGGAACGTGTCCAGAGAAGGGCAACAAAGCTGGTGAGGGGCCTGGAACACAAACCCTATGAGGAGAGGCTGAAGCAGCTGGGGTTGTTTAGCCTGGAGAAGAGAAGGCTCAGGGCAGACCTCATTGCTGTCTACAACTACCTGAAGGGAGGCTGTATCCAGGTAGGGGGTTGGTCTCTTCTCCCAGGCAACCAGCAACAGAACAAGGGGACACAGTCTCAAGTTGTGCTGGGGGAGGTCTAGGCTGGATGTTAAGAGGAAGTTCCCAGAGAGAGTGATTGGCATTGGAATGGGCTGCCTAAGGACGTGGTGGAGTTGCTGTCCCTGAAGGTGTTCAAGCAAAGCCTGGATGAGGCACTTAGTGCCATGGTCTAGTTGATTGTCTGGGGCTGGGTGCTAGGTTGGCCTGGATGATCTTGGAAGTCTCTTCCAATCTGGCCAATTCTATGATTCTATGAGCCTCATAGTCCTCTGCATGTGTACATACAGATACATGTGTGTGTGTGCATAGAGACAAACATACACACACAAACAGACCTATAGGCATTTGCGCATGTGTGAGTGGTCTACTAACTCTGTACAACAGGTATCTGGAAACCAAACTGTTTATATCAGAAGTGCTCTCACTGAATGTGACTTCAGCTTCTCTGCAGCACAGACAATATAGTCCTCCAGGCCGAGACCATTCTGGGGCACCCCAGCTTTGCTTTAGCATCTCAGGCACGTAAAGGTTTGCAACATTTCACAATGTAAGCATAAGAAGCAACATGTTCTTTTGAGATCATACTTAGTTTCCTATCATATTTTGTATGAACAGTTGGAAATCTTTGGAAGAAAGGCCATTGCAGACTGCTTTGTCAACCACCCAGAGTTCAAAGCTCCAGATATCTCTCATATTAAAAAGTTCTGCCATTCCCTAAGGAAGAGTTTTCCATTTCTGATAGGGCTCTTGTCAAATAAAATTTGCCAGTGAGGGTAAGCCCTTGAAAAATGATGTTTTATTCATTAATTATTTTTTTTCCTCATAACCTCTCTAAAGGGAAATCAAAAGCTAAAATAACTATGCTAGGAAACTGCAACTTTGCTCTCTACACTAAACCGGTCTTTATCTTGGAGGGAACTAATTCAGTTATGGAAGATACTGTGTCTCAAAACTCTCTTTTTTCCCCCAAAGCGTTTTGCCTTATTTATCTGATTAAAGGATCATGTATATGGTAATGCCTACCCCACGATTCACATTAAGTTAGTTTTAAAATAATTTGCCATTTACACATGTTTTCACTAGACTGAAAATTAAAACCCCACATTTTATGTAATTCCAGCAATAAACAATAGAAAGAGTCACATATATCTCCCGGGTTTAGTTCAGCAGGCCTGCCCTGGATCCTTGTGCTTCAGAAAGTGATATGTTTTCAATGGTGAAGGGTTAAAAGAGGATACCAAACTATCTTCTGGAAATCATTAACTTACAAAGCCCCGAGAAGATAAAAGTTTCCATTTTCTAAAATGTAAATCTAAACCATATTCATTAGTATTGCAAAACAAACATGCAGATCTCCACCACTTGAAAAGCTCAACTAAATATGTACGAGGGCAATACCCAAAAATACATCTGGTCCTCGGTTAGAAAACTCGCCTTTTTGGATTTTATCTGAAGAGCTTGTCTGTCTTCCATGCTTGGCTTCTTGGATTATTGCAATTCACAATAAGCCTTTTAGCTAAGGATGGACTAAACAAAGATAAAGTCTACGTCCCAGTTTTAAGTGGCCCAGATGGGAGAGGTTCGCCGTATGTTTCGCACACCAAAACCTTTCTGAATCGTTACTAGCGGAACTCGGGAAATGGCAGCAGTGTTATTAAAGAGGGCAGGGGATAAAATTTACAGTTCGTGTAACTTCTGCCCACCTCCTTAATCCTCCACTAACACAGGCTGTCATTTAGTAGTCACTCAGGTTTTGTGTGTGAGTGAGCATGTGCGAGCGTTTTGTCGTTACAAGGCAGGGAATTTCGGTTAACTGATCAAGAGAAGGTTTTGTGCCCTAATTTGGATACAATATCAGCCATGAGGAATGTGTTACATCATAACAATGACAGTGTGGGTAAAACTGGCAGTACTTGACTCGTTCCTCATCAGAGTGATTTACTTAGTGTCTGGCAATCTGTTTTTCACATGATGTTTGTTTCCCATAAACAGTTTCAACATGGGAGAGAATGGTGTCAAGATAGCAGTCGTATCATCATTCACCACAGAACATCTACGTGGGCTGCCAAGAAAATGAGACTCTTTTATCTCTGGCTCTTCTAAGTGCTTGTGTTTTAGTGATTGTTTCTCCTAACGTGCTTGATTGTTTTCTGAAATCTGACCGTCAGCAGCTCCAGTATGTTGTCACCTCAACCCAAGCGAGCTGAAGGCTGTCAAGGAAGCAGGGCTGCCAGGAGGCGCAGGGGTAAGGCAGCAGAGGGAGAGCCTTCCAGAGGCGCTGAGGAAGTGGTGCTTAAAAAGCAGTGCAACAATAGAGAGGCTGGAAGATAAACCACAGACAAACAGTGAAGAATCTCTAAGAGCTGCACTGCCCCGCACTATTTTTCTGTGACCTTTCAAATCAAAAGGTTTTTGGTATTAGTCAGATAGGATGTGAGATTTTCCATTCCATTATGTATTCCTTGCACTTAAAAACGTTCTACATTTGTAAGGAACAGGATGAATACAACTTCAAATAGTGAGTAGGCAACTAACAACTGAATTCCAAGGCGTGTTTTGATGGACCATAGCCATGACCTGAATCACAAACAGAAAATAACAACACAATCCTATTTCCTGTGTGATCTGGTATAGGTGATCCTGCTCTGGCAGGGAGGCTGGGCTAGATGATCTTCTGAGGTCCCTTCCAGCCCCTGACATTCTGTGATTCTGTGTTTATTCATTGGCCACTGGAATGGGTTGCCCAGGGAGGTGGTGGAGTCGCCGTCCCTAGAGCTGTTCAAGGCAAGGTTGGACGTGGCACTTGGTGCCATGGTCTAGCCTTGAGCTCTGTGGTAAAGGGTTGGACTTGATGATCTGTGAGGTCTCTTCCAGCCTTGGTAATACTGTGATACTGTGATACCTTTTCGTTAGAGATCATTTACAGGAGCTTTAAGGTAGACTTGTCTCATCCATATAGCTAAATACAGAAGATGAAATGTGTATTTCTGATTTTAAAGACATTTTGAATACTACAAGTGGCTGGGGAAAAAAAAATCCCCCCCTCCCCCAAAACAGAGATGTCAGTAGTCTCCAGCACCTGATGAACACATGCATGTTCAAGACAGCCTGTCCAAGTCTCTAGTTCCAACATAATAAAGGCAACTGATTACCAAAAGTGGGACTTCAGTGCTTGTGAAAGCATTACCCCTTGTGGACAGCAAAGCCACAGTGGCTCAAGGCAGGAGATGCACTGAGTCACCTCGCATCTCTTCCAGCCCTTTTTCCTAAAGACGTCGTGAGTTCCTCCGGACCTCTCTGGAGCAATAACGGAGCTTGGCCGGCGTGTAATTTATAAGAAAGAGTAAGTCTTTAAAGCATCCAGTCATGTCCTGGCACCTGCAGAATTGCTGGCTGGATAAGAACCCCTGAGTGGATCTTAATCTTGGCAAGAGAAAAATTAAAACTTTGGACTAAATGAGAGCAGCTCTGGTATGAAATCTCGACACCGTATGCCAGATGCAATGGAAAGTGCTCAAGACGTCCTATTCAGAAGTGTCTGCTCGGGCTCGAGGAAAGCAGCAGCTGCAGTTGTCCAAAAGAGAAGCTTTTGGCTTGGCTTCTGATTCATTTCTATAGCCTCTACTTCTGGGGCTTAGAAATATCTTGGCATCTTCTGGCTCCTCAGTGTCCAAGAAGAACAAGACCTAATTTCCTATCTCAAAACATAGAACTGCTGATGCAAAAGTCAAGAAAAAAAATACTCTCATCTCTGGCACTCAAGCCAGGGATGAAATTCCTGTCAGCGAACAAAAAAGCTCGGGCCAGCTCAAGGTTTCCTCCAGGCTACTATGTAACTATTGTGTATAAATTATTACATACCAGAGACAGCTTTCAAAGCCCAGTGCTTCTTGACCTGCAGAGCTAATCTACACTGGCCCTAAACAGTGTAGCCCTTCTGTGAGTGTCTCAAGCTGTGACTGATGGAACGGTCAGTGAAATGTTGTGGTCAAAGGCAGTACCATGAAGAGTGCAATCAGAGAAGTCTGAGAGCTCCTACACAGCACTTGGCAGCAGTGCATTATTACCCCATGCACAAGCTTGTCACCATGGTGAGCATTCAACCCACTTTTGCCAGCCAGTCCCCAGTTTGTGTCTGCTGGGGCAGAGCTGGGCTGGAATGCAAAGACAACACATTTTGCTGCTCCCACAGACCTTCTCTGCATTCAGGTCACTTCTCACCCTGTGCTGTCCTCAACCCACCTTCCCACTCATTCATTTCACGAGCTGCCACACTTCTGCTCGCATTCCAGCTTCCCCTCCTGCCCTCGCTCCCAAAAGCTATGGATCTCCAGCACACCACTTTCCAACCCAGCTCTTGCGCCAGCCCCCTCATCCAGTCTCCTCATTCATACAGAAAAGGCTCATCATTCTTCCAAATGGTGTTAGAGGCTGAACGTTTTCAATCCTTCCGCTCCATATTACCGCGGTGCCAGCAGCGAGAAGAGTGAGAGTCCAAGGAGACAATCCCCATGTTTTAAGCTTCGAATATCACAGCAGCTCCTGGAGATATGAGAATTAATTGCTTTGGAAAGTCATAGAATCATAGAATCATAGAATGGTTTAGGTTGGAAGGGACCTCAAGGATCATCCAGCTCCAACCCCCTGCCATAGGCAGGGACACCTCCCACTAGAGCAGCTTGCTCAAGGCCTCATCCAGCCTGGCCTTAAACGCCTCCAGGGAGGAAGCATCCACAACCTCCCTGGGCAACCTGTGCCAGTGTCTTACCACCCTCACTGTAAAGAACTTGCCCCTAACATCCAGTCTAAATCTCCCCTCTGCCAGTTTAAACCCATTAGCCCTCATCCTGACATTACTAGTCCTACTCCATACAAGAATAGAATACGTCCAGTACTAAATGTACATAGTGGAACAATCCTAATTTGAAATCCCATTACAATTTACAAACCCAAGTGCAACAACATTTGCAAAGAAGCCAGCTTTCAAGTGAAATGAGACTGGTTTACCACCCAGGGTGGAAAAATCCATCCTTTTTGCTCTGCATCATGGGATTAATTTGAAGGCTAAACAGAAGGTAAACTCGTATGATAGGGGCCCTGAAACGCAAGAAAAACCTGCATGATCTTATGAAGATTTTCTATAATTATTATTAATTATGAATTATTATGAATTATTAAGATTATCTGGGCTCCTCAATTCAAGAGAGGTGTTGAGATACTGGAACATGTCCAGAGCAGTGTGATGAAGCTGGTGAGAGGCCTGGAACACAGCCCTGTGAGGAGAGGCTGAGAGAGCTGTGGGTGTGCAGCCTGCAGAAGAGGAGGCTCAGGGCAGACCTCATTGCTGTCTACAACTACCTGGAGGGAGGCTGTAGCCAGGTGGGGGTTGGTCTCTCCTCCCAGGCAACCAGCAACAGAACAAGGGGACACAGTCTCAAGTGCCTAGACCAGCGGAGGTCTAGGCTGGATGTTAGGATGGAGTTCTTGCCAGAGAGAGTGATTGGCATTGGAATGGGCTGCCCAGGGAGGTGGTGGAGTCACCGTCCCTGGAGGTGTTCAAGAAAAGCCTGGATGAGGCACTTAGTGCCATGGTCTAGTTGATTGTCTAGGGCTGGGTGCTAGGTTGAACTGGGTGAGCTTGGAGGTGTCTTCCAACCTGGTTAATTCTATCATTCTATGATTCTACAGTTCAGTGCCTCTCTTCTTTTCCAATAAGATTTTGTGGGTGAAAACAGAATGGGTAAAATTACAGCAGTGCATTAATTTTTATGTATGTTATGAGGGATTCAAAGAGAGAACGCAGCAAAGTGGCCACTGAATAGCATATGTGCATACAATTTTCATTAATAAAAGCAAAATGCTGCAGAGGAAGAGAGTGCCCAATTTGGGGATTTTGTCATTCCTTCCTGTGATTCTCTATAACAGCATGTTACAATTATTTGTCAAGACCTCCTAATTTTTCCCAGAGACAAAACTTCTGAGCCTTGGGCAAATCTTGGCATTGCAGGCAATGCAGAGGCCCACCAAACCTTTGGATGTGGTTACCTCCTCATCATTTCACCTGGATGCTGATGGAGAACCACTGCTGCTCTGCAGTCAGCCATGAAAAACAAGAACATCAGAGGAGCTGCAGAGCCACCTTCCCCTCCATGCACTGATCCTAAACCAAAATGGGTGTTTCCAGCAACGGATGAAGAATTATCTCCAGCTGTTTCTGGTGAACAGCTATCTCAAAGTAGTGATTTCATAAGGCCATTTCCAGTCTCTCTGACGTAGAATTGTCAGCCCAAGTGCTTAAAAATCTTCAGTGAGGGCTCCCCAGAATCACAGTATGAAAAGCCCTGCGCTTTTAGTTCCTTTTATGTGCCTGTTGATTTACGGCGCTGCAAGCGTGGTTCTTTCTGTTCACATTCCCAAGCCTTTCTCCACACGCAGGAGCTGGGATCAGCTCTCTACCACAGGACTCCAAAAGAGCAGGGGACCAGATGCTGGAGCCGTAGTGTAGGGCTTGACAAGAGTCTTGCCTCTGCTGTTCCACTGCCTCTGACATAAGTCAGGTGCTCACTTTCACCGATGTGATACCTTTTGTCCAGGATGTTAACAGCTTCATGGCAAACAGAATTCTCCACCAAAAGCCTTGCATTTGCTCAGAAGACCTTCCAATTTCTCAGGATGTTTGTGTGTCTCTCTCATTGTCTTACCGTCAGCACCTGAGCTATGCCCCTTCTGACGGCCACTCTAACAGCAGAGCTCTGACCATGTGTCTGAGCTTGATCTAGTGTGCTGTGGTTTTTAGCATTGCACTGAAATGAAGCAGAAGGAAGAAAAGGAGAGAGGTAGTGCGTTTTTCTTTTTTTTTCCCCTTTTACCTTCTGTTTTCTTTTTCATTTTTTCCTTTTTTTCTTTTTTCTTTGATTTTTTTTTCACTTTTTTTCCTTTTCCCCCATTTATTTCTTCTTTTTTTCTTTCTCACTTTTTAATTTTTCTATTTTTTTCTGGGTTTCTTTTTTCTTTCTCTTTTTTCTTTTTACTTTTTTCTTTTTCCTTTTTTCCTTTTTCTTTTTTCTTTCTTTTTTCTTTTTTCTTTCTCTTTTTTCTTTTTTCCTTTTCTTTTTTTTTTTTTTTTTTTTTCTTTTTCTTTTTTTTTTTTTTTTCTTTTTTTTTTTTTCTTTTTCTTTTTTCTTTTTTCCTTTTCTTTTTTGTTTTTTTCTTTTTCCTTTTTCTTTTTTTTCTTTTTTGCTTTTTTTTTCTTTTATCTTTTTTTCTTTTCTCTTTCCTCTTTTCTTTCTTTTCCAGTTGCTGTCTTGTCCCCTTTTCTGAGTTTATGTCCACCCCACTAGCCAAAATCTTCAAATTTGCACCTTACCCCCTCACCAGCAGACACCCCCCACAACAGACTAAGAGCTGGTTGTCATAAGGGGCATTACTCTCTTTTAGAACCTAATGTGTAAGGCATTCCCCTGGGCCTAGAAAGACATGGGTATTACTTTCTGGGCCAAGCTACTTTCATGCAGGTGACACAATGCCTTTTCATTCCGTAGTCCCAGTGCTTCAAAGAACAAATGTGCTCAGACTGAGACCTGAGCTGCACAGAGGAACAAAACCAGCTCAGGTTGAGCCGATTTGAGCCATGCTATTTTACTACATGAGTTGAAGTGTTACTTTTTAATTAAGAGGTTTTAAAAGGCCTTATTCCCACACTGGGAGTGATTTCAGTTAGCCAAATGATACTCCTTCAGCCTCAGACTCACAGCATTCAAAAGGTCTATCAGTGAAACAGAGGGATGACTAATATGGGGATGTAAGTAATTTGTGTGCAAATAGCATGCAAAGAGCAGGACTGAGACTGCATCTGAAGCCAAGTGTTCCATAAGTCAAGTCATACAGAGTGGGAAGTGATAAAGGGTGTGACCCATGAGAGAAAAGTCTAAACTAATTAGAAGGATCTCCTGCTGAATGATATATTGGAGAGTTGACATTTAAAAAAGGGGAGTGATCTCTTTCAAGCATCACTACTGTGTGAGGGGTGCTCACAGACGGTTTGCTCCAAATACACTTTTTAAACACCCACTCCAGATCAGTCTCTGATCATTTTTAAAGAAACACCCTTTAGCTTTATATCAAATTTGAAAATTGACAGTCTTGGCTTTCATTTCCTGGTATGAGTCTCTTGACACCAGACATCATTATGGCAACACCCTGTCTTAATGCTCCTGGGGCTGTGACTAACAAAATAGAGTAATAGATTTTTAGGCCAAATAAATTATTAAGATTACCTACCCTGACCTCCTCTGTGCTTGATGTCACAGAGTCCCAAGCATAGACTGAGTTCAGCAGTACAAGAAGGTCACTTTAGAAAGGAAATGTGAGAAGTGAGGCTTCATCAGAGAGCTGCACCAGAGGCTGCCCACACAGGGACTGGCAATGCTCCCTTCCCTCCAGCAGTACACAGCACTTGGTGGGCTGGAGGAGAGACTGGCCACAAAGAGCAACAGCAAAGCAGGAGCACAAATGGATGACACCCACACGTGTTTGCACATACCAGGTTGGTTTGGATGCAGTCATTATCAGACAACAAAGTCTTCAGTGCAAGGTCAGATGTTGAGGCTCTGTGGCACAGATGTCTTCCAGATGGCACATCCAAGTGAGAAATGCACCTCGGATATTGCAAATCTCTGCTCCTTGGAAACCGAAAATTACATTGAAAGTCCAGAACTTCTCTGCAGCAGCAGTGGGGGCTAACAATTGGACCTTTTCCCCCAGAGGGGAAAAATAAGAAACCTTTCCTTACATTAATCCATGCTTCAAGATTGTATTTCCATTTGTCAATCTTCAGAAAGATTTTTAAGAGATTAGGAAGAGACTAAAAAGAAGATTCAAGTTACTTATGCCAGGTTGGGTCTCAAGACAATGCTCACTTGTGTCCAAAAAATATAGCACAGATTTCCTCGTGGTTAATATTTTTCTAGAATCACTGGAATTGCCTGAAAAAAAAATTGATAAGGAAGTATGAAACCTTACTTTCAGGTGTATAGTGTGTGCTCTTGTGTCTGATCCACCTACTGAGTGCAGAGGGTCAGCAGCTCTCAGCACTGACAGGAAGCTGTATCTTGAAGGGGCAGTTGAAGAAGCTCTACTTCTGACACTGACTCCAGACACTGCACCTTGTGCTAAGCAGGATACAGATCAGAATGCTACAGGTAAACTAAACTGTGATCTTTCCCAAAGAGACTTGGTCTGCATTCTAGGAACCCATTCCCATCAGAGAGAAAGGAGGAAAGGAGGAAAAGAAGGAAAGAAAGAAAGAAAGAAAGAAAGAAAGAAAGAAAGAAAGAAAGAAAGAAAGAGAATGAGAGAAAGAGAGAGAGAGAAAGAAAGAAAAAAGAAAGAAGAAAGAAAGAAAGAAAGAAAGAAAGAAAGAAAGAAAGAAAGAAAGAAGGAAAGAAAGAGAAAGAAAGAAAAGAAGGAAAAGAAAGAAATTAGGAAGGAAGGAAGGAAGGAAGGAAGGAAGGAAGGAAGGAAGGAAGGAAGGAAGGGGAAAGGAGGAAATAAGAAAGGAGGAAAGGAGGAAAGAAAGAAGGAAAGAGAAAGAAAGAAAGCAAACACAAAAGGCTGTTTAAATGCCCAGTCACTACCAGAATAGAAACGTAACCTTTACAATGACCAATACGTACATAAATTGCAGAGAGCAGATTATAGCTTTCTGTATTTGCCTGGCTACAGATCTGACAACTCTGGGAGACCTTGGGCGCTCAGATTGCCTTTTTTTAATCAGATTACTGTGCTACATGTAAACTCCTCAGAGCCTAAGTTTAGTGACCTATTTTTGCAAATCTTGGTCTGTTTGCACCCAAGCAAGGTTACCATCAGTATAACACAAAGGGCTTTTATAGCTGGCCTAAAAACAGAGGGAAACCTGAATTCTCACCGTAGCTACTCAGTGGCAATTAACCCCTAAGCTTAGCAGCCTGTAGGAGATGTGACTCTGCATTCAGAACTGCAGATGTTTACCCCATATAGCTACTAACCAGATAATGCCACGTTATATTGAGTGACTGCTACGTGATTCTCCTCCTCCGTGTGGTGCCCATCAGCTCATTTCACCTTCAGCCATTCCCAGCCTCGGAGCACCCAAAGGTGAGGTAGGATCTCCACCTGCTGTCTTTGGATAAAAGCTTCTCCCCAGCTGTGAAGAGGACACCATGGACTTTCAGAGTTCTTGGCAGCTCATCATACGAGTTTCCCTCTGCCCTCCCCAGGCTTCTCTTCCCTGCCTTTGCCAGTAAAAATCCAGCAGCAGATCTAGAGAGCTGCTGTGAAGCCAGCAGAGCCACTGTCCACAGTCTCCCTGACCACAAAAGGTCCATGGGTCCACAAACTCTTCCTGCTTAATCCTCACTGAAGGGGGAAGAACAATTCTAGTGCACGCTAACGCATTTGTTTCGTTCCTCTTAGGTGCATGGTGCATTTTAATGAACAAAATATTGCATTACCTCATATAAACAAAGTTTAACGTGATCATGAATTGGGGCCTGAGAGTGCTCTCTGCAAGCTCTGAAATCGCCTTTGGGAAACTGGCAACGTTTGGAGTTTCCTGACTGTGTATATTTTATGGAGTATATTATTCACAAACATAAAATGTGCATTAAATACATGTAAAAATAGTGTCCAAAGCAGTGGGGTCATTAAAGATCCCATGGCGCTTTCTACTTATTGTGGGTGTTAGCCCTGGTGTCCTGGCCAAAATCAATTTGGAAATAACAGGCTGTTTGCCTAAATTCTCAAGTAGTTGCAGTCAGATGCCATATTCCTCGCTCCCTCCTGAGACTATTGAGTAGCAGCATTGTATGCTGCTCAACAGTTTCTATGTTTCATCTTTTAAATGGCTGTAATGGCCATGTAAGAAATGGGGAAATCTGAAAGAGCTTAGCAGACATTTGGAAGATTTTATTTGTCATTTTCTCTCCTTTTTCCCTTGGTTTGGTTTTAATGTTGTTTGTTTTGTTGTGTTTGCAACTAATACTTCAGTAATTAATACTTGACTTTAAAAGTAAACCCAAAGAGAATGAAGCCATCCCCAAAATAAAGATCCAGCTAATCTGCAGCCACACCGGAAAAAAATACGGTTACAAAATGTTCTGCAGCCCTGACCCAGTTCCAACCTGAATTTGATTTGCTGCCTGCATTGCCCATGGCTGTAATGCATCTGAGGAGCATGTTATTCACATGATAGGGTTCAGTCCAACACCCATTTCTTTCTGAGTCAGACTGCTGCTGCTAATAAGGGTGGAATAATTCTCTCCTCATCTTTAGGGTTGCTGTCATGTGCCAGAGTCTACATGTCCCCTTTAGGCACATGCATTTAAAGAAAGAGTTTATTGTGCACTTTGGTAGAATCTAGAACTGAAGCACAGAAGCCATATGTCAGGGGCTAGCTGCTTTTTTATGGACTCTTGCCATTGTTAAAGCTGTAGATAATTACTGCAAATAATAATGACTAACATTTATGTAACAGCTTTCTCCAAGCATCTACAATCACTCGTTAAGCTTTATATATTGATTACAAAGCCTGAGCCAAATTCTGGTTTCATTCATACTTGCATAATGCTGATGGAAATCTCCACTGGAATTTACATGTGCAGCTGAGGGTGGAAGTCGGTCCTCCTCTGCTCCGCTCTGGTAAGACCCCACCTTGAGTACTGCAGCCAGTTCTGGAGCCACTATTACAAGAAAGATATGGACAGTTCTGGGCTACTCAATACAAGAGAGATGTTGAGATACTGGAATGTGTCCAGAGAAGGGTGACGAAGCTGGTGAGGGGCCTGGAGCACAGCCCTGTGAGGAGAGGCTGAGAGAGCTGGGGGTGTGCAGCCTGGAGAAGAGGAGGCTCAGGGCAGACCTCATTGCTGTCTACAACTACCTGAAGGGAGGCTGTAGCCGGGTGGAGGTTGGTCTCTTCTGCCAGGCAACCAGCAACAGAACAAGGGGACACAGTTTCAAGTTGTGCTAGGGGAGGTATAGGCTGGATGTTAGGAGGAAGTTGTTGCCAGAGAGAGTGATTGGCATTGGAATGGGCTGCCCAGGGAGGTGGTGGAGTCACTGTCCCTGGAACTGTTCAAGCAAAGCCTAGATGAGGCACTTAGTGCCATGGTCTAGTTGATTGTCTAGGGCTGGGTGCTAGGTTGGACTGGATGATCTTGGAGGTCTCTTCCCACCTGGTTGATCCTATGATTTTATGGTTCCTGATTGTTCTTTTCTTTCCCCTCCCCTAATGAATGTTGTGTGAGTTTCCTGTTGATAACAAAAACAAATCTGTAAGGATGAAATTTCCAGTGAAAAGAAATTCTCTTTTCTACTCAGCTACTCAGCAACGATTGATCAGGACAAAGATAACGGTCCTGAACCCTTTGTTCTCTGCTGTTTACATAGCCCAGTGGAAATGGACAGAGGAAATTTCCAATCATCCTTAAACTTCCCAGCTCCTTTAAACCTAGTTCAGCAAAAGTTTTCACCTGTGGGTTGTTCTAATACCTGTGTGTTGATAAAAGAGAAGGAAGCTGACTGTTCTTAAGCTCATATGCAGGAGGATGCTGGATGAGCAGGGCATAATCATCATAATTATGAGTTAATCAAGAAGCTGGAATAAGCAATCCAGCTCCTGAGAAAAGTCCAGCAGTGAAAATTTCCTCTAGCATTACAGGAAGCCTCTGGTTCCAGGCTTAATCAGGGAGAGGGGAGAGTCAGGACCTGAATCTATGATATCATGCCCTACTAGGGCTGTCGGTGGAGATTTCCCATCCATGTATTGAGCAGGCCCCAGTCTGGTTATCCAACAGAAAGAAAAAGATCAGTGCTGGAGGTGATGTGGCAGCAGACAAGCGTAACAAATCTCAGGACTCTGGACAAGCATCAGACACCAAAACGAACACAAATCAGGGAGACAAAAAGCGCAAAGTATCACATCTGATGCAAGGATAAGAGCAGCTGGATTCCAAACCAACAGCCACTTTCTGCAGCATCTATTCAAGTGAGCAGCGCTCAAGTATTTACTTTAGAAATTAAAAAACACTCTGGTGAATTATTCATCTCCTCCTTTGACTGGAGAGGGGACGGTATGGCACGGCACAGCTTGTTATAATACACTGCAGTGGTTTGATTTGCAGAGTCAAAGAATTTCAGATTGCTTCGAGATACACGAGGCTCTCTGGTGGTATGCAACATAATTTCTCACACAGCCTACCCCTTGGAACAACTCCTGCCTTAGAGGAGGTAAGCAGTAATGTGAAACATGTTCTTTCCTATTGTGAAGTTTTAAAGAAATACATTAACTGCAAATACTTAGATATTTTTTTTTCCCTTCATTAATATTCTAGTTAAATATATGCCACTAACAGGCAGCTCTGGGACAGCTCAGACAGCCTGGCTGATGCATAATAAAAACAAGGGCCCTTGCTAGATCATGCATTGAAGTTTTTCAGAGGAATAATTCCACTGATTTGAGAAGAATTGTCTCCTTATTTACTGAGGTACATCTGACAAGAGAATCAGACTCAAAGCAATTGCACTGACAGTTTGAAAAACCTCACTTTAATCTCCACAGGGAAACGTAGTAGTTGAGATTTCCATTTAAAACATATCTGTTTTGATGGGGTATAAAAGAATATGCCTTAACAAGCTGCTGCACCGTTTTCAATCAGCACAAAAGCACAGATCACATTTTGGAGAGATATTGTGAAATATTTTTAATGAAACTTGCACAAAAGTCCACCCTCTGAGAAAACCCAGACTAATACATCAGCAGAAGAAGTAAAATGAGACATGAAAACAAACTCTGGTTAGATGACGATGGGAAATGTTAGCTAGCCCAGAGGAGAGGGAAGGCCTGGGATTTTAGGCAAGATTTAACTCTTCTTTTGATTCATGAAATCTTCAATGCTCCTTTGGTTGATAATTTGACAGACTTGAAAGGGCTTTTGTCATGGAGTCAGGTGAGAAATAGATTATTCTGGGAGACCTCCTGAAAAATCAGATCAGTCATTAAGGACTACAAACATAGGTCCAGCTCCATTTTGGTCTCTTTTTTTTCCCACCATCTTTGATCTTATGTCATCCTTGTGCCAGGGGAAGTATAGGCTGGATGTGGGGAAGTATAGGCTGGATGTTAGGAGGAAGTTCTTCACAGAGAGTGATTTGCCATTGGAATGGGCTTCCCAGGGAGGTGGTGGAGTCACCGTCCCTGGGGGTGTTCAGGAAAAGCCTGGATAAGGCACTTAGTGCCGTGGTCTGGTTGACTGGCTAGGGCTGGGTGCTAGGTTGGACTGGATGATCTTGGAGGTCTCTTCCAACCTGGTTGATTCTATTCTATTAATCCAAAATTCCTTCTTCTTCTTACAGGCTCCTTGTGGCCTCCTTTCTTTTCTGCCTGTGTAAATCACGTAAGAAACACTTGCATTTTCAGGCAGTGGGTTGGTCATTTGCTGTCCTTGTGGAAGGTGCATATATTCCAGACGCTTTATTCTACCTTGTCCACATTTGATCTTGACCATAAAAGCAGTCTGTCACAGGAAGGCATGAAGTGGCAATGGTGTGGAGGACCCAGGTCTTCTGCTGCTCACCTGCAAGGACAGGTCAGGGATTGATTCAGCTAAGAATCTGCAGTGGAACATGCTGTAGGTTTGGGCTAAGCTCCCTTGCTTTATACATGACTACCAGCACACACTGGGAAAAGTCCTGTATCCTGTAGATTCCAGTTTCCCAGCTGTGAAATGAGGCTTGAAGGCCTTGCTTTATTATTGGCCTAGGCCTATCCTATCAATGTTGATGTAAAATATTAAGGGAGAATTGGCTTCTACTGGATGTCTGAGCAGCAATTCATGCAGTGAAGTCCTCAGTCTACAGTGGTGCTTCTTGTAATACAAATAAACTACAGGGATAAATATGTCTCTCGAGGAACAACTTTGCCTGAGCCAACAGAGCTCAGAGCAGTCCCCTTAGGCAAATTCACCCTTTCATGCTTAGCATTTAGAACTCATTTTATGAGCTGGTTATATGCTTATAATGTTTAATCTTTGCCTAATACTTTTTATGGAGTCCTTGTGGGTGAAGGGTACGCTTAGAGGGAAAGCCAAGCTATGCAAAAACTGCTCACAGCAAGAGTTGGGACCACTGGTTAGTTGAGAATTGGGAATAATCCCAGAGGTCCTTAACAACAGAATTTGAAAATGAGAGTTATGGCTCTTTACTGATGTTTGGCAACTTTTTTTCTGCTCCTATTTTGGTTGATGAATGTTTTCCTATAGCCAGGGTAGAGATGCTAATAGCTGGACTATCCACTCTGTTATTTTATCATCTCATAATAAAACCAGCACTAACGTGCCTTATCGAAGCCTGAACTGGCTGCAGTGAGGACATTCATCCCTTAAAACTCCAACTGACTGTTGATGGCAGCACCCACTCAGAAGGCTGAGGTTTAGTTTTGTAGCACCACTTGCAAGGTAAGTGCACACCTCTCTTTGCAGGGGCTGGTCTCCATGAGAAGCATCTCTTATCAGACCTGCTAACCATGAAATGCTGCTCTTTTTAGCTCAAAGGAAATAAGTGTATGTTTTCTACAGGGAAGGAGGGATAGTCTCTACCGATGACAGACATCACTCCACTCTCAAGCACAAAAGTCTCTTCTCTTCCCTTCATCCCATCCTTTCTGGACCTCCTATCAATCAAGCCCTATAAGGAGAGGCTGAGGGAGCTGGAGTTGTTCAGCCTGGAGAAGAGGAGGCTCAGGAGAGACCTCATTGCTATCTATGACTACCTGAAGGGAGGCTGTAGCTGAGTGGGGTCTGGTCTCTTCTCCCGGGCACCCAGTGACAGAACAAGGGGACACAGTCTCAAGTGGCACCAGGGCAGGGCAGGTTTAGGCTGGACATTAGGAATGAGTTCTTCACAGAAAGAGTGATTACCCATTGGAATGGGCTGCCTGGGGAGGTGGTGGAGTCACCATCCCAGGAGGTGTTTAAAAGGAGACTAAATGAGGCATTTGGTGCCATGGTTTAGTTTATTAGAAGGGTTAGGTGACAGGTTGGGCTTGATGATCCTAGCGGTCTTTTCCAACCTGGTTAATTCTGTGATTCCATGATTCTGTCATTCCTCTGTGAGGTTGTCATAGCATGAGCTCTCCCAGGAAAAAAGCAGAGCTCAGGTCTAGAGTAAAATGAATTCCCTGTTGACTTTGAGAGACTTTGGGTCACAGCCTCTGCCTTTCACTTTTGTGTACCGAGAGTAGAAACAGTTCTTCGTATATGCTGGATGGCATACAGTGCACACACCCAAGGACAACCTCTGTCCACCTTCACAGGAAAAAGTCCTTTGCTGCTTTCTACACCCACACAAGCTTCTTCTTGCAACATCAGCTCTTCACAGAGCTTTGTAAACACCAGCAAACCCGCGCAGCAGAGAGGTTCTGCCAACCCACCAAAGACTCAGGGCTTACAAAACAGAGCTCTGTGAGCTGTGTCTTCTCAGAGAGCTCCAAACCCTCCTCAAATCCACCATCACAACCCAGGGAAAACTTTGGCGTTACAGTGGGCTAGCGTCTGAGCTGGCATCTCCAGCTGGTTCTCTCACATACGGGAAGCACTGAGGTGTTTGGTCATGCGAACCACGATCCATGGTGCACTGAGGCTTGCTGCTCAACACTACTAATTCTGGTGGTTGAATGAACACTGCAAGACCTTCTACTCTATTCTGCTCAAGTGCAGTGCACTGAAATGAAAAAGCTGTACTTCCAGAAAAATGGGCTGAATCAGTCTCTCTCCTGTGGTAAACAACTCATTAATTTCAACCAGTTTCTTTACAGAGCAGGTGCCTCTGTCTCTTTGTGTATCAAGCTCAGCTAATATTTTGATTGCAAATAAATACCTCCCTTTTAACACACATATACTGACTGTTTCCTACAGCCATTTGCAGCACTACATGGTGTGAAATTGTCCGTGTGAGCTGGAAATGTTAACTTTTACTCCTGTCTGTCTCAGTCAAGATTGCAGGCTCTTTACCTCACTCCAAAATGACACCCTTAATGGACAAAAACATGATGTTCTGTAGGCTGGATGTTAGGAGGAAGCTCTTGACAGAGAGAGTGATTGGCATTGGAATGGGCTGCTCAGGGAGGTGGTGGAGTTGCTGTCCCTGCAGGTGTTCAAGAAAAGCCTGGATGAGGCACTTAGTGCCATGGTCTGGTTGACTGGATAGGGCTGGGTGCTAGGTTGGACTGGATGATCTTGGAGGTCTCTTCCAACCTGGTTGATTCTATGATTCTATGATTCTGTGATACTGGTATAAATCTATCACACTGGAAGATCAGAAAGCCCTTGAATAAGTATTCAAGCTGTCTACCTGGGCTAAAATAAGCATGAATTATTGGGATGATGATTCAGATCAAAGGCTGCAATAACTGCAGAGATTGTTTGCACCGCAAAAGAAAAGCTTTGGTTTTTCACAGTACTTTGAAACAATTTCTCTCACACTGTAGGCACAGGCTTGCACTAGATAGCAATTATTCCAGCCTTAAGATTCCAGCCTCCCCCTTCCTTTTTCCTCTTCCCTCAGAAAAAAAAAAAATATATAAATTATAGGTAGTAATTTTCCTTCATTGGCCAACACATGGCTGTGAGTGAAGAATACTCTCTGGGTATCTAGCGCGATGTAGGCTTTGATGGATGGAAATAAAAGATCATTCTTTGTAAGCCGAAGCTGAAATGTTAGCCTTTGAGAGCAGAGGTTATTTTATCAGGAAATAAATCAGAGCCCTCTTTCATTACTGCTTTTTTCCAAGATCATCTCAGTGATGACTAGGGTGTGTGTTCAGACCACAGGAATCTGAAGAACCACCCAGTCGCTTCATCAGTCCTAGAAGACGACAGGACCCAGTCAAAGCAGCACCATCCTGGTTCTTTTTTTTTTCTCTTTGGTTGTTTTGTTGATTGTTTTTTTGTTGTGTTTTGGGGTTTTTTTTGGGTGGAGGGAGGCTGTCTTTTTCTTTTTCTGTTTGTTTTTCTCAGTGTGTGTTTGGTCTTCCTTCCGTTTGTTTGTTTGTTTGTATGTCCTCATTTACAGGCTGGTGGTTATGGTTTGTTCCATGAACTCTGAACCAGACTCTGGGTTTTCCTTCCAGCAGCACATCCACTGTGCCTAAACTGCAAGATGCCATTCTGCAGCTTTTCCTGGTCTATGCCAGGGAGCCACCTTTCCCCAGGCTCCAGGAAGTACCCAAGATCCTTCCCTAGATCGATGTTCATGGTTCTCCTGTGCTTTTCCTCATAGGAGAGGCTTTGCCTTGCTGTCTGACACAACATCTCCTTTCTGCTCATAGCTCACTGCAAGCTGGTGAGTGGCACAGAGACAGCATAGGTGTCACATAGTCACAAAGGTGGCCAGCCCAGCTGGGGTGGTGGCAGTGCTTGAGGATCTGGAGCCTTCAGACTCCAGCAAAGGAAGGGGACATGTTGTTAGGTCTTTCTTAAGGAGATAAGTGGAAGGGAACTGCACTCTGCCCATGTGCCTTAAGTCAAGGGAAAGGGAGAGCCCAATGGGAGCAGCGAGTGCAGAGATAAAAGAGGGGAGAGTTTGGGGAGTAAATGTTGGATGGTAAATGTGGGAGGCACTAGGACAAGCCATTGCAGACATTGGCATCCCCCGGGGCAGGTAACACAGGCAAAACAAGCAGTGGTGTGGCTGTGGCTGTGCAGGAGCAGGGTCTAGATACATGAGTGAGCAAGGAGGATAAACACAGCCCATTCCAGGGAGCCAGGCTCATGCAGCCTGTGGCCTCAAAAATTGAAATAAACTTGGACACCACACCTTCAAGAAAAGATACAGCTATTTATAAGCATTCCAGCTATGTCTTTGATGCTATTTCAAAACCCTAAGATATAATTTAAGGTTTCTTTTTTGGGAAAAAAAAAATAAAATAAAATAAGAAGAAGAGTATCAGAGAAGAAGGGGGGGGGAAAGTTTAAAACCAGAAATAAAATCCTACCATCACATTTCACAACTGACCTAAAGGCTTGAAGGCCTCACTTAGCCTCTGCTTTCCTGGCAATCACTGAATTTTTTATACTATTAAAGACAACTTTCTTTTCCCAAGTACAAAGTTTGCATTGATCAGATGATACACATGTAACTCCCAGGCCCCTTCAGGAAACAGAATAGACATGGCAAAACCAAGGCAAGTACACTTTGAGTTTGGCAAGGCAAGTCTGTGGCAGAGATAAGAAGAGAGCAAGACTGTTTCATTTTGGGTTCCGACACTACACATTGAGCTTTTCGTTGTAATCTATTTTACTGCAACCTGGCAACTGTGTCCAGTTCTGGGCTCCTCAATTCAAGAGAGATGTTGAGGTGCTGGAACATGTCCAGAGAAGGGCAACAAGGCTGGTGAGGGGCCTGGAACACAAACCCTATGAGGAGAGGCTGAGGGAGCTGGGGGTGTTTAGCCTGGAGAAGAGGAGGCTCAGGGGTGACCTCATTGCTGTCTACAACTACCTGAAGGGAGGCTATAGCCAGGTGGGGGTTGGTCTCTTCTGCCAGGCAACCAGCAACAGAACAAGGGGACACAGTCTCAAGTTGTGCCGAGGGAAGTATAGGCTGGATGTTAGGAGGAAGTTCTTGCCAGAGAGAGTGATTGGCATTGGAATGGGCTGCCCAGGGAGGTGGTGGAGTCACCGTCCCTGGGGGTGTTCAGGAAAAGCCTGGATGAGGCACTTAGTGCCATGGTCTAGTTGACTGGATAGGGCTGGGTGCTAGGTTGGCCTGGATGATCTTGGAGGTCTCTTCCAAGCTGGTTGATTCTATTCTATTCTATTCTATTCTATTCTATTCTATTCTATTCTATTCTATTCTATTCTATTCTATTGCTTTAACAATTTTAAGTCTGGCTGGAGAAGATCTTCAAATTGAATGCTTCTAAGTGATCTCATTGTGACTCTTAGAAGAGTTTTTACACCCAAATCCTGTCTCTTCTCCTCATCCATGTTTTGCAAAGCTTGTAGTCTTGAAAAGTCTTTGACTAGGTTTTGCAAGGGAACCAAGTAACCTGTTTGGGACAGATCTTCACAGGCCTCCTCAAATGAGGCCCGAAGAGAATCTGAACCAGTATTAGATTGTCCTGAAGAAGCACATCAGATCTGACACACTTGTAGAAGACAGCATTTCAAGCACACCTGTGACCTGTTATGTTGCTGGACTTCTGCCCACTGTATCAATCACATGCTGTGAGAACAGTAGGTGGCCTTATCACAGGAGCTGGATTTATCACAGCAAACACTTACATAGAATCATAGAATCAACCAGGTTGGAAGAGACCTCCAAGATCACCCAGTCCAACCTATCACCCAACCCTGTCCAGTCAGCCAGACCATGGCACTAAGTGCCTCATCCAGTCTTTTCTTGAACACTTCCAGGGATGGCAACTCCACCACCTCCCTGGGGCCTCTACTTAATTACAGTCTTGCACCCTGAATTATCTGCACAGCTTTGTTTCAAGTCTATAAAATGTACTCTGAATACTCCTTAAACTTCTTGTCTTGCAAAATTTTCCTCTGATTGCTCTGGAAGGTTTTTGGGGGACCTGCCATACTGAAGGAGAAGCAAAACAATCAGCACCTTCAGGGAAGTAGGAGAAACAAGAGTCTGATGTGCCAAAACACAGCAGCTGCATCTATGGGATGCTTGCTACATTACATTTCATTTCATTTCTATCCATTGGCTCCAGAGTCATAGTCTCAGTTCTATTCTTTTAAGGATTCTTCACAGTGGTCAGTTGACAAAAATAACTAAAAACATAAACACACAATTAATACATATGTTTAGAAAAGCTTTAAGGCATGGGAGGCCTAATCACTTGTATAACACAGTTTGCCATCTGCCTTGGGAATAGTGTAGTGCCATCAGCTTTCTTTAGACAGTGACACTGAAGGAAGAGGAGGAGAGCAACAGGAAGCTCAGGGTAAAGGATGGGGAAGAGGAGAACAGCATGGAGAGCTAAAAGGGTGCTCCTCCAGAAAGCCAGCTTGGGCCAGGTGGTGCCCCAGAACACTAGGAAACAGTTGTGGCACACAGACCTCCTAGAGAGTCTTTTTATCTTGGAGTGCTCTTGCATGGACCTTTGTACATACCTGCTGAGTTTAAACCTTTCTAGCAGCCTGGCTGCATCACCTAAAACACTACACTTAGCTGGGGGGAAAGATACCAGAATATACTGTGGAGAGGCTTTTCTCAAACACAATATTCACCTCGTTTTAAATACACACTGTATTTTAAACCTGCTTAAATATATCTTTAACTGAAGACTGGGCAAGTTCCAACAAAGTCATCCATGAGGTTGAGATAAATGATTTGATCATATGTTATTTTATTCAATTATCAATAAATAAATAAAGACAAAACAAAACAAAAATTCTATCATTGCCAAAGGGAGGGAGAAAAAGCAAACCCTCCCCCAGAAGAAAACACATATTTACTTAATATCATGGCTGCAACACAAGAGAATCCAAGAGATTCAAAGTCAAAGCTATGCATTATGTTTTTACCCAGCAGCAACATGAGGTAAAAGTCAAGTGCCAGCCATAACTTGCACTTCTTGTCCAGTGCTGGCCAATGTACCAACCTGCAGGTTATGGAAACAAGCTTTGCCTGTTCCATCAAACTCTTTCCTGCTTTGTCAGTGTCCACAATAAGCACCTAGCAGTATCCTTTTCCTGACTTTTTTAATCTCCCACCCTTTTAAAGCAAAAGTTTCTGCAGCCCAACCACCACAGGGAGGGCATCAATCACAGAGTAGTGGATCTGAGCCCTTCCAAGACCTTCACTGGTGGAATGATATATAAAAGATCAACCACAAATGTAAAGATGGATTTTCCTGTCAAACAAACCCTTACAAGATGGAGGGAGAGAGGGATAGGATGGGGGCTGACAGGCAGCTGAGTTGAGGGCAGGGTCAGGGCTGGCATAGGAAGGTGCAAAAAGGATCTCAGGATGTGGAGCTCTGCAGCAGTCTGCACCTAGAAGAAAGAATCAGGAGAGTTTGCTTCATACACCTGCAGCTTTGGGCATCCCCAGTCAGCAGCTTCCTCACCTCAACATTTATGGACTCAGATCCTTTGACATCGCTACCTTCTCAGCACATGCTCCATGCCCTACAGGTCAGTGATGTGAAGCTGATCTCTGTCCTGAAGCAATGGTCAGCCAGGCTTCCCCACTCACTTTACTTAGGATCCAGCAGGGGTGAGTGCAATATATGGCAATATTAACACAATTATGTTATTTTTTCTTCTTTGCTTCTATTTCTCTCTTTACAGCTCGGGAATACTCAGGTGAAGCTCAGGATTTCATAGGTCATAGAAGAAGAGAAATGAAAGCAGTTTGTCTCAAAAACAAATGGTTACAACTCTTAGTGCTAGTCAAAAGGACAATACTCTCAGTACTTCCTACCACAAGTGAGAAGCTCAGTTGTTCCTGGCAAGGCAAGTTCTTGCTGCTCATGGAGATGCTCTCACTTCTGCTCTTGTCCGGGAGTCTTTTAAGTGTCATTAACATATTCGGTTGTTTTAACAGAAGAATCGGTTGAAATTCAAGTTACAAGGAAGCAAGGCCAGGCAGGAAAGGCTGCAGCAAAAAAAGTTCCTGTCCAAACTTGTCTTGAGGTGCCCAAACTCAAGAGGAGCTGAGCACTTGCTACAGCAGCAGCAACTTGCAAGCCTCAGTCCAGACTCCACCACTCTTTACTATAGGTATTTCACTAAAATAAACACCTGAGTCACAGATTAAAACCTCCTTGTGCCATGGACCAAGACATTGTCATGTTAGGGGCTGCACAGCCCCAGAGCAGAGGGATGATCACCACATTGACAAGCATATTGGGAGGAAATCCTGACCTTGCTGTTGCAAATAAGCACTCTTTATTGCTTTGAACCAGGATCACAACACCCCAGCAAATATCATTTCCCAATATGTTTTCCAGCATTCCTCTGTTTACAGGATTTGTTCTTACAGCAGCTCAAGGAGAGGTGAGAAGGGTATGTTCAGAGAGCGTGGGGGAGAGCAGAGGTGGCCCAAGTTAAAGGTTTGTGGGGTGAAGGGCTGGCACTTGAATTCAGAGCATGCTGGCCGACAGGCTGGGGCATTAAAGGGTTGCATACCAAGTGGAATTAAGAAGTGCCAGTTTTTCTAACTCCTATAATTTGTAAAGAACAGAAAGGGAAAAAACCCTTCTCGTGGAATTAATCTATTTCTTATGCTCATTCCAGCTGTGTTTAATTTACCCACTGCTATTTCTCCCCTCTGGTTGAGGAATGCTGTATCCTTACATTCATATTTCCCCTCAAAATCCCTGCGCTGAGCAGAGCTTTTCTTAATTGCTTTAATATGCTGCATTCTGGGACAAGGGAAGCTGGCCCAGAGTGACAACTGCTCCCTTTGCCCCAACACTTCCAAGTCCCCACTCACCAGCCTCACAGGGGTCCTTCACCCACCTGGCAGCCCCTGTTTGCTGCCTGGCCCCACTGTAAGCAGGCTCTGGCTGCAGTCCATGCCACTTCTGCACGTGCAAAGAAGAAACTCCATTTCTGCTTGACATTGTCACACCAAACACCCTGTGGCAAAGCTGGAATATTCCCCTCTGCCTGGCCTGCTTTCATTCATGGATTAAAAGTCAGCCAAGAGGCCTTTGGGCAGTAGGCCAGAGCCAGGCATCTTGGCAAGCCTGCCCACCAGTGACTTAGCATCCAATGTGTCAGATGGACCAAGCCTGGAAGAACAGGGATGGAGGCAACAACAAGTCAACAAAGCAAAGGGATTGCAAACAGAAGAAACCAGTGAAGAGGAGAGAACATTCAGGGCACTTTCTGGGTTTGTGCATGTGTGTTTGCCTCAACTCAGCTTGCAGCAGGTACCCATCTGGAGCCCATCAGTTCACCTGGGCTCTGCACTCACTGTGCTCCTGGACATGCTGAAATGGCTGCTAGTCAGATGCCTCTGCTGCAGCAGTCCTGAGCAGTTGCCACTGATTTTAACGAGACAGGGAGACCTCTCTGCAGGTAGAACGAGATCATTCCACCATTGGGTAGTGTTGGATGGAGAAAGGACACTTGCATCTTACCACAGATCCAGATGAACAAAACATCCTCCACTGCCTTCTCCTGCCAGTTCCCTGCCAACCCACCTTGCAGAAGGGGCATTGCAATTCGGTGGGAGTCCTGCCTACCAAACCACAGCCAGCTGCTCTTCAAGTCAACCAAGAGTTTCCATGAGCTGTCACTCATGGTTTCATTTTTCTTGTGGGTCAGACGTTTGTCCATGTAACAGGATCCTGCCCATACCTCATCCAATATGTTATTCCATTTAGCAGGAGGGGGATGTCCATGCAGGGGGTGCAGACCTCTCCTGAGGTGAACCACAGAGGGGTAATGTACCTAGGCCTTGCTGTAATGACCAGGCTGAGCATAACACAGCTCTTTGCCAAAATAATCACCCCCATGTAGACCACTCTCATGCTCTCTGCAAGTCATTAGGCCTAACTTATGTGGCAGAACTACGCAGCAAAATGGGAAATATACAGCAATTTACAGGAGCTAGGATGCATATTCTGCCCAACAACTTCCTCCTCGTGGAAATTCTCCTGTAGGTGTTTCTTCCTCTGCCCCAACCCTGCTCCCCTGTTGCTGGTGCACTTACCCTGTTCAGCCTTACTCTTGTGCCCCTCGCTAGGAGCCTACAGAGACAGCTCTTCAGGATTCATTGCTTCCCTCTTTGAGAGCTATTCTAGAGATGCCTGGGACAGATCATGTGGAAGGAGTCTCTTTTTTTCCCCTTTTTCCCTTAGTTTCTCATTCTGTCCATTCCAGAGACAGATGAACAGCTGTAAATAGACCAAACTCCTGGAAGGCAGGAAATAGGCATTATATTCCAAAAGTCATGGCAGTCTGGTGCAGTTCCCTCTGACTGGAAAAGGGGAAACATAATTCCCATTTTCAAAAGGGTTGGGAAGCAGGAGCTGGGGAACTACATACCAGTCAGTCTCACCTCTGTGCCCGGTAAGATCATGGGGCAGATCCTCCTGGTGGCATTACTGAGACAGGAGAATAGTGAAGAGGTGATTGGCTACAATCAGCATGGCTTCACCAAGGGCAAATCCTGCCTGACAGACCTGGTGGCCTTCTATGAACAGGTCACAACATTCGTAGATGAGGGGCGAGCAACTGATGGTGTTTACCTGGACCTGAGCAAGGCCTTTGACCCTGTCCTGCATCACATTCTGGTCCCCAAGCTGGTGACACATGGGTTTGAGGGGTGGAGCACGAGATGGATAAAGAACTGGCTTGAGAGTGTCTGTCAACAGGTCTGTGTCCAAGTGTAGGCCAGCGACAAGTGGAGTCCAACAGGGATCGGTCCTGGGACCAGTCTTGTTCAACATCTTTGTCAGTGTCATGGGCAGAGGCATTGAGTGCAGCCTCAGCAAGTCTGCTGATCACACGAAGCTGTGTGATGCAGCAGAGACACTGGAGGGCACGAATCCATCCAGAGGGATCTGGACAGGCTGGAGAGGTGGGCACAAGTCAACCTCATGAGGTTCAACAAGACCAAGTGCAAGGTCTTGCATCTGGGTTGAGGCAATCCCAAGCACAAACCCAGGCTGGGCAGTGACTGGCTGGAGAGCAGCCCTGGGGAGAGGGACTTGGGGGTGCTGGTGGACAAGAAACTCATCATGAGCCAGCAGTGTGCACTTGCAGCCTGCAGGGCCAGCCAGAGCCTGGGCTGCATCAGGAGAAGTGTGGCCAGCAGGGCAAGGGAGTTCATTCTCTCCCTCTACTTCGCTCTGCTGAGACCCCACCTGGAGTACCGCAACCAGTTCTGGAGCCCCTATTAGAAGAGGGATGTGGAGATGCTGGAGTGTGTCCAGAGAAGGGCCATGAGGATGATCAGAGGGCTGCAGCAGCTCTGCTATGAGAGCAGACTGAAAGAAATAGGGCTGTTGAGTCTGGAGAAGAGGAGACTCCCAGGTGACCTTCTTGTGGCCTTCCAGGGTCTGAAGGGGGCCTAGAAGAAAGCTGGGGAGGGACTTTTTAGGCTCTCAGGCAGTGTCAGGACTAGGGGGAATAGAGCAAAGCTGGAGGTGGGGAGATTCAGACTGGATGTGATGAGGAAGTTGTTCAGCATGAGAGCAGTGAGAGCCTGGAATGGGTTGCCCAGGAAGGTGGTTGAGGCCCCATCCCTGGAGGTGTTTAAGGCCAGGCTGGATGAGGCTGTGGCCAGCCTGACCTAGGGTAGGGTGTCCTTGGCCATGACAGGAAGGTTGGAACTAGATGATCCTTGTGGTCCCTTCTAACCCTGACTGATTCTGTGATTCTATTCTATGATTCTAAAAACAAAGCCACAAGGCAGGCAAGTCAGATGCTGACGTGAAGTTAGGCAGTGCCACTGGGAAGCTGACCAAGAGGTAGGTGTGTGACCTTCTGCAGGAGCAGCTAACGGCAGTGTGCACACAGTGTCCTGCCTTCAGCTTTGAAAAGGCTGAGGAGCAGGAGACTCATCGTCTGCAGCCAGGTGGACTGGGCCCTGGATGCCAAGGGACACCAGCACCACCATGTTCATGAACAGGCCAAGCTGGGGTTTCCTCCTCTTGTGGCCACAGCTGTGCTTCGCCACCGTCTGGCTGGCTGCTGCTGTTTGTTGTGTGATTTGCTCAAGCTGTGCCTCAGCCTAGCAGCCCAGACTGCTGGCAACCCCCTTCTTTAATAAAAGTAACAACAGCGAGGTATTGAGGATCACGAGGCGTGCAGAAATATACAGACTCCTTTATGGGCGAAATAATCTAATAGACAAGCTGTTGTTAATTTACAGCCTCAATTTTCAGACACACTTCTTGAGTCAAAAGTACTTCCTGCTCCATAATTCCTACAGGGACACAGGTGGCCCAAATTGCAGCATACATCTACTGTACATTAAAACGCAGTGAGGACTTAGCTTAAACATTTCTGAAATCTCAGGTTTATGTCTAGACTATTTTAATCAGCTAAATGTCATAATAAGCCATATGTTGGGCTTGATAGGTTACATATACCAGCCCTGCTCATAAAGTATCAAAAGGTGTTTTTAAAAAGGAGTCTGTGTTTGTTTTACCAGGAAAATGGTGCTTTTAGGCAGTCCTATCAAACTGACTGGCAAAGTGCACAGGCTCTGACGTAACTACTGGAGAAGAGGGAGGCTGGGGCAGCCGTGGCGTGGGGGAACAGAGATCACTCAGTCCACCCCACTGCCCCACATCAGCTCTGCTGGTGGGGAGTTGCTCTCCTCCCACCACCTGCTCTGGGCAGACAGCCTCACCCATGCCGTGAATGGCTGCCAGCACAGTTGCCTGCGCGCTCTGTGACTTGCTTTTCTTTACGGCGCGTTCCTAGGCTGAAGCAAGTGGATGTTTTCAGCTGGACCCTTCTGGGCTGAGGACCAGCTCACGTCAGGTCTTACCTGCACAGGAGAGGGCTTTTCAGCACGGACAGGCTCTCTGAGTTGCATGAGAGAAAGAGGGAGTTCTCCAATAGAGCTCTACCGCCGCTAAATTAAACATGACACCACAAAATCAGCCATGCCTTTCCCAGAGATTTCACTGCTGTAAAAGAGCAAAAAATCAAAGTCTCTTTCCCAAGCATTGTTAAGCCAAAATGCCCAGCTTGGGAAATGACCCACGACCCAGGGACGCCTCATGCCAGAAGGACAGCTCCCCACCACGTAGGCTGAAAGGGATTCTCTGTTTGCTGCGAGCTGTGGAGGGCCTATGGCACACAGACACGTAGCTTGGACTGCCTCCAGCAGCGAGTGGGGATATACATGCACACAAATTCATCAGGCTGTCATAGGAGATTATTTCCTTATGCAAAGCTGGCTCCCTTCTGGACACAGAAATTCCCCCTCCGCTTCCAGCCACTGCCACGGCGAGTTCTTACTTCCCCTCCTCAGGCGCTCTGACCACTAGAAAGATTTGGCAGCTCTGTGCCAACCCGTGCCCCGTGTCCTCACAGGGCAGCCTGTCTGCCCCTCCTGTCCCATCTCCCCGACAGCCTCAGCTCAGATCAAACCACATATGGCCCTGGAAGAAACACGTGCGTGTGGCCCAGCGGAGGAAATCCTGGGGGGGTTACCGACAGGCACTCGCCTCTGAATGTTCCCCGGGGACTCAAGGTACATACAAGAGAGGTTAAGGAGTATTTTAATTATAGACTTTGCTTGGGAATTACAGCCAATCCAGTGCTAGGATCCCCAGGGGCAACACCTGAATTGTGACTACAAGTGGAGCACTCTTCTGGTTCCCCCATAGTAACTCTGTTGGAGAGACGAATTTGAGATACTAGCTGGAGTAACTGAATCATAGGATCATATCAGAGAATCAGCCAGGCTGGAAGAGACCTCCAAGATCATCCAGTCCAACCCATCACCCAGCCCTGTCCAATCAACTAAACCATGGCACTAAGTGCCTCATCCAGCTTTTCTTTCCACCTCCAGGGATGGCAACTCCACCACCTCCCTGGGCAGCCCATTCCAATGCCAATCACTCTCTCTGGCAAGAACTTCCTCCTAACATCCAGCCTATACCTCCCCCAGCACAACTTGAGACTGTGTCCCCTTGTTATGTTGCTGATAGAATGACAGAATGGTTTAGGTTGGAAGGGACCTCAAATCTCATCTAGTTCCAACCTCCTGACATAGGCAGGGACACCTCCACTAGAACAGGTTGCTCGAGGCCTCATCCAACCTAGAGCTGAACACCTTCAGGGAGGGAGCAGCCACAACCTCCCTGGGCAACCTGTTCCAGTGTCTCACCACCCTCACTGGAAAGAACTTCTTCTTAACATCTAGTTTAAATCTCCCCTCTGCCAGTTTAAACCCATTACTCCTCGTCCTGTCATTACAAGACCTTGCCAACAGTCCCTCCCCAGCCCTCTTGTAAGCCCCTTCAGATACTAGAAGGCCACTTCAAGGTCTCCTGGAAGCTTTCTTTTCTCCAGGCTGAAGAGCCCCAACTCTCATATCCCGTTCTCATAGGAGAGGTGCTCCAGCCCTCTGAGCATCTTCTTGGCTCTCCTCTGGGCCACTCACAAACTGTACTTTGCCCTCTTCTCACATCCCCGGTTCTTCAGCTCCCGGGTAATACAGCCAGTCCTTTTCCAGATGCACTTAACTTTTCTTCCCTTTAACAAGCCTTTAGAGTAGAGGATAAGAGAGAAGTTGTCATGCTCCTATTCTGCAAAGAAAGCATACTGCCTCTCTGCAGGGAATGTCAAGCACACTCCAGCCAGGTGAAACCATGTGAAGAAGTAGAGTCTGCCCATGGTACCCAGTAAGAGCAGTGGCTTTTTAAAAATACATTTCATTCTCAGAGTCTCCACCACAAAATACAAACCCTTATGTGATCCCTTTTTTTCAGGATCCCCCTGTTTGCCAGCAGTAAACATCTGAGAGCTGTTTTCATTCCCACAGCAGTTTATTGCTGTGCAAATACCATAATTTTCAGTGTCTACAAACAGAGAGAGAGATCTTCATCCACCCAGTTTGTTACTCTACTTGATGGGCAGAGCAATACAGTAGAATCTGTCATTGTGTGTTCAGTTTTTCAGTTGAAGAGGGACAGGGATCTGCTGGAGAGGGTCCAGCAGAGGGCTATGAGGATGACTGAGGGACTGGAAGATATGGCTTATGAGGAGAGGCTGAGAGACCTGGGGCTTTTTAGTCTGGAGAAGAGAAAACTTAGAGGGGATTTGATAAATGTTTATAAGTATCTGAAGGCTGCCAGGAGCCGGGGGCCAGGATCTGCTCACTGCTCCCTGGGATAGGACAAGGAGCAATGGGTGTAAGTTGCAGCAAAAGAGTTCCGCCTCAACACAAGGGGGAACTTCTTTACTGTAAGGGTCACAGAGCACTGGAACAGGCTCCCCAGAGAGGTTGTGGGGTCTCCTTCTGTGGAGACTTTCAAGACCTGTCTGGATGTGTTCCTCTGTGATCTGTGTTAGATAGGATTGTCCTGCTCTGGCAGGGGGGTTGGACTCGATGATCTCCTCGGATCGCTTCCAAGCCCCAATTCCTGTGATGCTGTGATTCTCCTGGATGTCCAGAGTAGAATTCTGGGTGTTAAAACTTTCATTGCCCATGCAGATTTAGGGTTATTCTTTCTAATGCTCACTGGCCAATTTGATCTCTGATCTAAAAGTTTTTCTTCCTCTCATGCTGACTACCTGCAGAGGAAGGAACAGCCACACAATTGTTAAGCTGCATCATCAGCCCACAGACAATGGTACGGTTTCACTTGAGGTGCCATGCTGGAGATATGTGACACCAGGGCTTAGGGCCTTAGCTCCAAAACAGCAATCCACACCCATGAACCATGGCTGGTCATTTCACCTTCTAGTCTCCCACCTTTAATTGCATAAATCCAAGGCCTTGTGTCATAGAATCATAGAATCATAGAATCATAGAATCATAGAATCAACCAGGTTGGAAGAGACCTCCAAAATCATCCAGTCCAACCTAGCACCCAGCCCTATCCAGTCAACCAGACCATGGCACTAAGTGCCTCATCCAGGCTTTTCTTGAACACCTGCAGAGATGGTGACTCCACCACCTCCCTGGGCAGCCCATTCCATGAAGAATGATAAGTTCAGGTTACAGAGGTTCAGGTGGAGATAGTTAATATAGCAATCAGCAGCAGAGCCTGGCTGACTTTGTTTATGTTTCTTGGCTTTATATCCCTAAGCAAAACCAATGGGTGATATAGACACCGCTGTAATTTTCTTTTCATAGCCAGTCATCTAATTTCTCTCATTAAAATATTCCAAGTAGCCTCAAACCAGCACACAAGCAAATATCTGAAATCTGCAAATTCAGACGATTGATTCCTAGTCTGGGTGTCCAGGAACCAAAGAAGCAAAACAGGAAGCAACAAGGAATAAGCTGGAAAGAGCAGGTAGTATCAATTGAACTGGTTCTCTCAAAGTCATGGTACAGCTTGTCTGGGGACAACTACTTTTGCATAGAAGATAGTGACTATACCAGATCAAAGAGGAAGATTGGGATATGTATAAAAATGTCATCATTTCATTGATAAATAGAGGCCAAATTCTGCTGTTAAATCAGCATATGTACTGAGGTGGGATGAGATCTACTTAATTAAGGCTCCTCTAATGCTTAGAGCAATGATTCTCCTAAGTCCTTATAGATTCATATGTCTTAGGAGCCCTGGTGGATGGAAGGATGGCCATGAGCCAGCAGTGTGCTCTTGTGGCCAGGAAGGCCAATGTCATTCTGGGGTGTATTAGAAGGGCTGTGGTTAGTAGGTCGAGGGAGGTTCTCCTGCCCCTCTAGTCTGCTCTGGTAAGGCCACATCTGGAATATTGTGTCCAGTTCTGGGGTCCCCAGTTCAAGAAGGACAGGGAGCTGCTTGAAAGAGTCCAGTGCAGAGCCACAAGGAAGTTGAACATCTTCCTCATGAGGAGCGCCTGCGCCCGCTGGGGCTTGTTAGCTTGGAGAGGAAGAAACTAAGGGGTGACCTCATTCACATTTATAAATATATAAGGGGTGAGTGCCAGGAGGCTGGAGCCGGGCTCTGCTTGGTGAATGCCCAGTGACAGGACAAGGGGCAATGGGTGGAGATCGAGGCATAGGAGGTTCCATGTGAACCTGAGGAAGAATTTTTTCACTGTGAGGATGACAGCACTGGAACAGGCTGCCCAGGGAGGTTGTGGAGTCTCTCTCTCTGGAGATATTCAAGAACTGTCTGGATGTGTTCCAGTGTGATCTGCTCTGGGTGATCCTGCTCTGGCAGGGGAGTTGGACCAGATGATCTTTCGAGGTCCCTTCCAGCCCCTGACATTCTATGATTCGTGTTGTAGTTTAACTCTGGCCAGCAATTAAGCACCACACAGCTGCTCATTCATTTCACCAAGGTGGAATGGAGGAGAGAACTGGAAGAGTAAGAGTGAGAAGCTGTAGGATGAGATAAAGACAGTTTAGTAACTAAAGCAAAAGCCACGTGCACAAGCAAACCAAAACAAGAAATTCATTCATCACTTCTCATTGGCAGGCAGCTGCTCAGACATCTCCAGGAGAGCAGGGCTCCATCATGCATAACAGCTACTTGGGAAGACAAACATCACTCCTTACACTCCCACACACTTCCCTCGTCCCCCAGCTTTATACGCTATGATGTCATGTGGTATGGAATATCCCTTTAGTCAACAGGGGACAGCTGTCCCAACTGTGTCTCCTCCCCCACTTGTTATGCACCCCCAACCTTCTCACTGGTGGGGTGATGTGAGAAGCAGAGATAGCGTGACTCTGTGTAAGCAGTGCTCAGCAGTAACTAAAACATCCCCATGCTATCAACACTGTTTCCAGCACAAATCCAAACCACTGCCCCATAACAGATACTCTACAGGAAATCAACTCTACTCCAACCCAAACTGGCCTAATCACTACAGAAACACTCTGCCTTCAGAGTCCTCCAGTCTGGCAGTCCTGGCTCTACTCACAAGGGGAGGCTGAGGAGGAGCCTCCAGGTTCTGGATCCAGATATGTAACCCAGTCACAACCCTTTCTTCCTGCGGGAAGAAAATGCAGTTATGTGGGCTGGAAGGGGGCCAGCAGTGTCCCCACTCCTTCACAGAATTTACAGAATTGACCAGGTTGGAAAAGACCTCTGAGATCATTTAATCCAACCTGCCACCTAACCCTTCTAATTAACTAAACCATGGCACTAAGTGTCTCATCCAGCCTCCTCTTAAGCACCTCCAGGGATAGTGACTCTACCACCTCCCCGGGCAGCCCATTCCAACACCAATCACTGTTTCCGTGTAGAACTTCTTCCTGACGTCCAGCCTAAACCTGTCCTGGTGCAGTTTGAGACTATGTCCTCTTGTTCTGTCACTGGGTGCCTGAGAGAAGAGACCAACTCCTGCCTGGCTACAACCTCCTTTCAGGTAGTTGTAGAGAGCAATGGGGTCTCCCCTGAGCCTCCTCTTCTCCAGGCTGAACACCCCCAGCTCCCTCAGCCTCTCCTCATAGGGCTGTGGTGCCCTTTTCTAGACATATTCAAGCACCTCAATATCTTTCTTAAATTGAAGGGCCCAGAACTGGAAAATAGTGGTTGAAAGGCATCTGCTCTTCCTGCATAAACTCAGCTTTGTGGGGAAATCTGCCTTATCCAAGGAGACCCAGACCCTGTTAGCAAATACATCCAACTTCCCTGACAATTAAATGTACCACTTTGCTCCCATAGCAGAGGAGACGAGCACAGACAGTATCTTGAAGATCAGACTTAGACTTCTGCACTGCACCTGAACAAGCAAAGGACATCTCTTGATGCAGTGCTGCAATTACACTGGGACATCTTCATATAAACATTTAAATGCATTTCTGAGACAGAAAACGTTTTCATTTATGCATACATTTCCTTCATCATTCAAATGCTTTACATGAGCTGTGTGTGGCTTTTTTTTCCAGTTCAAATCCTTGTGTAAAGTGTTCACATTTTTAATCCCTTTCTCATTAAAAGTTTTCTCCAAAAGTAGCTTTGCTTTCTTTTTTATTTTTTTCTGAGGGTCTTCTGAGATTTCCTTTTTTAAACTTTCAACAAAGGTGGTATTTTTAACAAGCACTGATTATAAAACACAATACCCCATAGCTTCCCAGACAGATGGATCACAGGAGAGTCTAATTGGAGGTGGGTAGGAAATTACACCCCTACTATTCACAGGTGCCTCTGTTCCTTAGACAGAGACATTCCTTCTGATCCTTGAGAGGCCTTTAATCTAGCAAGCACAGGGAAAAGAAAATATCCTGCTTATTTCTGCATTGAATGTTGTTGACTACAACTCTGTCAGTCAGTGCAAGCCATTTCAATTAGGTCTTAGACAACAGATTTTGACAAATCACTGCTGTTACAATGAAGCTGCTGCTGGAGGAAGCTGCTAAACAGTGTGATGCACTTTCCATTATTTATCCAGTCTTGACTCAAAGACTCCATCTTTCTAAAACACATGATGCAGTTTCACCATAAACTGTTATACTGGGAGCAGTTTTCATGGGATAAAGTCTATGGTTTAGAATCATAGAATCATAGAATCAGTCAGGGTTGGAAAGGACCACAAGGATCATCTGCTTCCAACCCCCCTGCCATGGGCAGGGACACCCTACCCTAGATCAGGCTGGCCACAGCCTCATCCAGCCTGGCCTTAAACACCTCCAGGGATAGGGCCCCAACATCCAGTTTGAACCTACCAACCCTCAGCTTTGCTCCATTCCCCCCAGTCCTGTCACTGCCTGATAGCCTAAAAAGTCCCTCCCCAGCTTTTTTGTAGGCCCCCTTCAGATACCGGAAGGCCACAAGAAGGTCACCTGGGAGCCAGGGGCTCCAGACTGAGCAGCCCCAACTCTTCCAGTCTGTCCTCATGGGAGAGGTGCTCCAGCCCTCTGAGCATCCTCACTTGTGCAAAGTTAGTCAAAACAGGAGTAAATACTGCTGAGAGAAGCCTCAGCCTCATGTTTGGAAGCATCTCAGGACCACGAACCACAACTGGTTTGTGATGACTTTTATATTCCTCAGTATCAAAGAAGGGCATGAGGCTGCTAAATCCCTCAGGCATTTCTGGATGTGCCTTTGTCTTGGCTGACCCAGGAATAATCTCTAGGGTTTCTGTTTTGGTCCTGCACATGGGCCACAACAGCCCCATGCAATATCACAGGCTTGAGGAAGAGTGGCTGGAAAGCTGCCCGGTGGAAAAGGACCTGAAGGTGTTGGTTGACAGCCAGCTGAACATGAGCTATTGGTGTGCCCAGGTGGCCAAGAAGGTTGACAGCACCCTGGTTTATATTAGAAATAGCATGCCCAGCAGGACTAGGAAAGTGACTGTCCACCTGTACTTGGCAAAGCTGAAGCTGCACCTCAAATACTGTGTTCAGCCTCTCACTACAAGAACACTGAAGTACTGGAGTGAAGGGCAACAAAGATGCTGAGGAGTCTAGAGCACAGGTCCTGGCTGAAAGAACTACAGCTGCTTAGTCTGAAGAAAAGGAGGCTGAGGAGAGACCTTCTCACTCCCTACAACTACCTGAAAGAAGGTTGTAGCTAGGTTTGTGTCAGTTTCTCCTCCCAAGTAATATGTAATAGGACAAGAGGAAATGGCCACAAGTTGTGCCAGGGAAGGTTTAGACTTGATATTAGGAAAGTTTTCTTCACTGAAATAGTTGTCAATCACTGGAACAAGCTGCCTAGGGAAGTGGTGGAATTAGCATTCCTGGAAGTGTTTAGAAATGTGTAAATATGGTCCTCAGGGACATGGTTTAGTGGTGACTTGGTGGTGCTAGATTAAGAGTTGAACTTGATGATCTTAAAGGTCTCTTCCAATCAAAATGATTCTATGGGAATTTCTTGTTTCAGAAATAACCTGCAGAGTTCTATGATGGAAGGCTCACTGTCACAGAAGAGCACAGAGACACTGGGAAAGCCCTGGTCAAAGATGTTTCAGCCCCTTAGGGCTGTTCAAGGAGAGAATCAGCCCCCTGGGGAAGGTGAGACCCAGCATCATGAATCCCTGGAGACAGGTGGCTGAGGCATTCCATAGAGAGAAGGGTCCCTGCCCTGGGAGACAGGACTCATCGTGGGAAGTAGAAGACAATTCTGTTGCCATGTGGGGTGTTTAAGAGAGGAATGAAAGGCTAGAAAAGGGAGGGATTTATAGGCTGGTTGTTAGGAGGAAGCTCTTCACAGAGAGAGTGATTGGCATTGGAATGGGCTGCCCAGGGAGGTGGTGGAGTCACTGTCCCTGGGGGTGTTCAAGCAAAGCCTGGATGAGGCACTTAGTGCCATGGTCTGGTTGACTGGATAGGGCTGGGTGCTAGGTTGGACTGGATGATTTTGGAGGTCTCTTCCAACCTGATTGATTCTATGATTCTATGAAAGAGCCAGCTGTGCATGAAAGGGTGTCTGGCCAATGTATTTGGTCATGCAGCAATCTGCCCTATCTTTTAAACAACCCAATTTCTAATTCTTTTCTGGGACTGGAGATCTCTCTTCTGTGTGCATCTGTGTGTAGAGGGGTCTGAACACAGCAACTGGAGTGGTGCTCTGGCCTTGGAACCTCACGTGGGAGAATGAAAGCCAATCTGAAGCTAGCTGCTGTAAGGATGCACCTTTAGATATGACCATCTCTATATTCCTACCATTGGACCTTCAGAGAAGGGGACAGGATTAGGTCATTTGTACCACCTGTCTTTGCATGTTTCAGTTTGCTTTACTTTGTGTTGCCTGTAGGCAGTGCATGTCGGTGTGTACTCCGTGTGTGTGCCTACTGAGAACACGTGCTCAGCCTTGCTGCTGGCTGGGCTGGGGCTGTGAAGCTGCAGCAGCCTCCCCTCTATGCTGCTATTGGTTTTGGCAACTCTTAACGTAAGCCTTGTGGATATTTTCAGGCAAAGTTTGAAATTAAGAGTCCATTATTCTTAAATGAATTGTCAAACATCAGACTGAAATAAAACATGAGCTGAGATGGCCATTAGAGTAGGGACCGTGGGGAAAGTAAATAACAATACCAGATCCTCTTAATAAAGCCACAATATCTCCATTTTCAGCTCAGTTTTGAGCTCTTCTAGCAGTGAGAGACCCAGTATGGAAAATGAGGAAGCGAGAGCCAAAAAAGCAGGAGAGGGGACATCCTGGGAGGTCTGAAGGCTGTCAGATGTGTCAGGGCAGAGGATAATTAGATTGATGTAAGGCATATTTATAAAAGTGTCCTGAGTGAGCAGATCAGCCTTACGAGGACCTAGCACCCTTCCGAGCTGCTGACACTGGCTGACCCAGCTCAGGGGGAATCAGAGAGGCAGCAGCATGGCCAGCAGGCAAGAAACGCGTATGGAAAAACACAGCCAAGCCCAGAGAAGATCAGCTGATAGCATTTCTCCTGCTTTCTCCCTTCACCAACACCAAACACATCCAAGAACATAAAACATTATTCACAAACTGAGAAGACAAGAGGTAGGAGGAGGAACAGAGGGAGCACTGACAACGTCAGTATGACAGACAGACATGCACAGCACTGCCAGCCCTGATCACAGACTGAGCCAGATGGTCCTTATTTGTTAGGCTGGTTAGTTGGTTGCTTTGTTTGTTTGTCTTAAGAATAACCCTAAGGTTGGTGGTTTTTTTTTCTTGCTCACCTTTTGGGTTTTGATCTTTGAAGTTTTCCTTTCACTCTTCTGTTCAACAAATTTAAAGCACAACTTGGAAAATTACCTTCTTCTAAAACAAAATGAAACCTGAGCTACTTCTGCACCCACAGGAAATACTGCTTAAATAAAATAGTCAGCATCAAGAGCCACACACACAAAAAAAAACCCCAGACCCTGCTACAGCATCATTTTTCAAACTGACTACAGGAGAGTCCCTGTTTTTTCAGGGTAAGTGAGGAGGTTTCCTCTCCCCATCCCCTCCTTTGGACAAAAAAATCCTCGTTGCTCAGCTGGAAAGAAAGATTTAGGTCTCCTTAGCTGCAAAAGAGACAAGGTATGAGGAGAGCACAGAGGTCCAATATCGCTTGCATCAACTCTGCTGCAAGTGATGCACCTGGCCGGACAGAAGGGTATTGCTCTTTGAGCAGATTTGTTGTTGCTATAACCAGGAGCAGGCTGCAAAAGTGCCTGAGGCAAAACACCACCGAGATCCTTCTGTTTTAAGGAATGTGTATATATGCTGAGTATATCACAGAATCACAGGAGACCTCCAGAGATCATCGAGTCTAACCTCTCTGCCAAGGCAGGATCACCCAGGGTAGCTCACACAGGAAGACATCCAGGCAGGCTTTGACTGTCTCCGGAGGAGACTCCACAACCTCTCTGGGCAGCCTGTTATATAAACCAGACCTCACATCCAAAGTGGCAGATAAAATAAAATTAAAAGAATGCTATTTATTACTGGGGGGGGGGGGGAATCCCTTTAAGATTAGGAACAAACAATAGCGAGCCAGAGAGCTGCAGAGTTCTGCTGCTGCGCCTGGTCCGGCGTTCTGAAACACTAACAAAACTGGCCATGACATCAGTGTTTGAAATGCAGCACATGCCCCCCATGTTTTTACAGTGGCTGTTCACAAGCAGGGTTAAGCTCTGCTGCACCCTAGACGGATTTATCACTTCAGCCAGCTCCCCACAGAAGGAGCCGTAGGTACCTGGGAGATGAAATGCTGCAGCCTATCAACCACCGCGGAGAAAACTGGCCTGGCCAAACAGATTAAAAGCTCATCTGCCAAGTGCTAACCTCTTCACTAATTACCCTTTGCACACATCATAATTAATGTACCTTTTCATTACCACTATCATATAATTACCCACCTTCCCTGGGCTACTTCCCCCTCTGCTGCTCTGGGAAACTGCCCCACATGGAGGTGGATGTGGGGAGCGGGCACATGGCACTGCTGCAGGACCAGCAGGTCGAAGGTGGCAGCCACAAGCTCTGCATCACACACAGTGTATGGAGCCCTTTTGAGGCAAGAGCAGCTTTTTCTTAGTGTCTGCCCAAAGCCTCAGCCACCCCCACCCACCAACTGCGCTCGGTGTAGCAATGTAAATGGGCACATCCTGCTCTCTGCCCTGCCCATGTCTCCTGCCAGACCTGCAGTGCATCTGCTGACCTCCTTCAGGGGAAGATGAGACTTGCAGTTTAAGAGGGACAGGGATCTGCTGGAGAGGGTTCAGTGAAGGGCTACAAGGATGATTAGGGGACTGGAGCACTGCCTGAGGAGGAGAGGCTGAGGGACCTGGGGCTGTTCAGTCTGGGGAAGACTGAGAATGGATTTAATACATGTGGTGGAGTCACCATCCCTGCAGGTGTTCAGAAAAAGCCTGGATGAGGCACTTAGTGCCATGGTTTGGTTGATTGGACAGGGCTGGGTGCTAGGTTGGACTGAATGATCTTGGAGGTCTCTTCCAATCTGGTTGATTCTATGAAATATCTGAGGGCTAGGGGTCAGGAGGAGGGGACAGGCTCTGCTCACTTGCTCCCTGTGATAGGACAAGGAGCAATGGATGTAAGCTACAGCACAGGATGTTCCACCTCAACACAACTCTTTGGGTCACTTCCAACCCCTGACATCCTGTGCTCCTGTGATCCTGTGACCACCAACCAACACCTGCTGATTTCAGAGTCCATGGGCTCTCTCTGACTTAGTGCAACAGAAATAAACATCCCTCAGAAGAACCCAAGCTGGCAGGGCTTTGGGGCAATAGCAGTACACAGCATCCCACAAGGGCTAAGTCAGGGAGATGCAATTGCCAGTCTCCTGACAGATTTTCATCCATTCCCTAGGAAACATCTCGTGGTCCCTGTAAAGTAGGGCTCAGAAAGCAGAAGCTCAGAAAGCTAAGATCATGCTGAGCTGACCTTGAAGTCCATCTCCTGAGAAACTTTACGTCCAGATGGGCTAAAGAAAAGAGCATCCACCTTCCAATTTCCTGTCTGCAGCCACATTGAAGAGGCCCCATAATATTTAAGTGTGTTTTTATAATGTTAAATTAAAGAATTCCTTTGTTTGATACAGAAAGGTTATTACAGATTTTAGAAGGTTTCTAATGTTTCATCTGATTAAACTCTTGAATGCAGTGTCTGAGCTAATGCATCTCATAGCAAAGCAATAATTGCTAAGTTTAAGCCTCTGTGAGGAAACCAGTAAAGGTGAATAACTGCAAAACAAGGCCAGGGCTAGATAGGAACACAGATTCTACCTCACTTAATTATCAGTATCAAAGTATTTGAGGCAGAGGTGATTATTTCAGGGAATACAGGCAACAGCACATAAATTCTCTGCCTGTAGTGCCTGCGGTGCAGCCTAAGTTCCTAAGTAATAGTCATCCAGCTCATGTGGGGCCCATGGGCAAGCCCCAATCCATCAGAAGGTGGTCAGCCAATTGATTGCAGAAAAATAATTAAGAAGCTAAAGCAAAACACACACACACATCATCCCACACAGTTGGCAGGTGCTTATGTCAGCTGCTGCCCACAGGCAGCATTCTCTTCCCAGCTGCTGGTGCCCGGATCATAAAGGCCTGTAGGTAGGTCCTGTGATTTTAAAATATTGGGAAATGCTTGTTTAGCTTCCAAGAAACAGGGCAGAGATGACTTTGGCTCCCAAAGCCTGAGCCTTCTCCCATGGCAATCAGAAATGTGTCACCTTCCTTGTGCTTGTCCTTCCATCACACAGAAACCACCAGCAGGATTTTCTCTGGGGAGCAACAGAAGCAGGACCAAGCTGCAAAATCTGCATCTTGAGACAAATTCCCTCAAAACCTTTCCCCACCCTGCTCCTCAGACCACATTAGCAGGATCCTGCTCTGCTGAGATGCCTGATGGACAGCCTTACCACTCTGCTTCATCTGCCTTCACAGAATCACAGACCTTTAGAGGTTGGAAGGGACCTCCAGAGATCATGGAGTCCAAGCCCACAGAATTACAGACCTTTAGAGGTTGGAAGGGACCTCCAGAGATCATGGAGTCCAACCCCACAGAACCACAGACCTTCAGAGGTTGAAAGGGACCTCCAGAGATCATGGAGTCCAACCCCACAGAATCACAGATCTTTAGAGGTTGGAAGGGATCTCCAGAGATCATGGAGTCCAACCCCACAGAACCACAGACCTTTAGAGGTTGGAAGGGACCTCCAGAGATCATCAACTTTCTGTGAACTCAACCCACTCGTGGTCCTCTGACTGCCAGCAAGGCAGCAAATGCCTGCCTCAGAAGGGTCTTCAGTGCTATGGAGTTCAACAATAGCTACAAGCAGAGGGGTGCAGCACATCCAATAGTTAAATAAAAGGCAAAACCACCTTTTAGTTTCATTATTCAATTTATGACTAATAATTCATTAATTTATCTTCTTGGCATCACTACATGAAAACAGAGATGGAGAAATAATAGCACCATGAAAAAATGTATTTTCAGGTAGTACAGACCCCACAGTTTTCCAGTGAGAAGTTAGCATGACCTGCTTGGAGGCCTTCCAGTATATGAAAGGGGCCTACAAAAAGGCTGGGAAGGGACTTTTTAGGCTCTCAGGGAGTGACAGGATAGGGGGAATGGGCTGCCCGGGGAGGTGGTGGAGTCACCGTCCCTGGGGGTGTTCAAGAAAAGCCTGGATGAGGCACTTAGTGCCATGGTCTGGTTGACTGGATAGGGCTGGGTGCTAGGTTGGAGTGGATGAGCTTGGAGGTCTCTTCCAACCTGAAAAATACCAATATCCAAAGCTGAAGGTGGAGAGATTCAGACTGGATGTGATGAGGAAGTTGTTCATCATGAGAGTGGTGAGAGCCTGGAATGGATTGCCCAGGGAGGTGGTTGAGGCCCCATGCCTGGAGGTGTTCAAGGCCAGGCTGGATGAGGCTGTGGCCGGGCTGATCTAGGGTAGGGTGTCCCTGCCCATGGCAGGGGGGTTGGAACTAGATGATCCTTGTCGTCCCTTCCAACCCTGACTGATTCTATGATTTGGCATAAATGTTTAACTGATTGATAGATCTGTTTAGTGAAGCAGGGTTTGGGTTATCACTTATTCTTTTTCCTTCCATTCCATTATTCTTTTTTCCTTTCAGTCTCCAGTTAAGGGCATGAGAACAGTGTTTCTGCCCAATAAAGCAACTAGTATCTTATAATTGCTCAGACAGGAGGGAAAATTGCTCAGGGAGGTTGTTTCTTTTTTATTTTTGTTTTGATTTTTTTAAATTACTCTCTATTTAAAGAAACTATGTTTGGTTGATTGTCTTCCCCCACCACAGCATCACAGACTTAACAAGGTTGGAAAAGATGATCTAAAATCACCAGGGGTTGGACTCGATGATCTCCTTGGGTCCCTTCCAATCCCTAACATCCTGTGATGCTGTGATGCTGTCATGGAGTCCAACCTATCACCTAACCCTTCTAATTAACTAAACCACGGCACTAAGTGCCTCATTCAGGCTTTTCTTAAACACCTCCAGGGATGGTGACTCCACCACCTCCCTGGGAAGCCCATTCTAATGCCAGTCACTCTTTCCATGTAGAACTTCTTCCTACCATTCAGTCTGAACCTGTCCTGGTGCAGGCTGTCTCCCCTTGTTCTGTCACTGGGTGCCTTCCCCAGCATTTGTGCACAGAACCAGGGCCAGCAAGCTCCCTGTTTTCACTTGTTTGGAGCTAAGAACAGGGGAAAAAAAGTTGCTTGACAGTTTTTCTAAGAGCCAGGAAAGTTCAGCTGGTAATCATCTGGGGTTGTGTGGCCAAAGGTACATAAACTGCCTTCACGTGGGACCAGCAGTAGATCAGATTGCATTGAGTGGAATGAAACAGAAAAAGCCCAAACCATCTCAGCAGGCTGGTTTCTCTGGAAAGGTACCAAACCTGCCTCACTGCACCAAGCTGGCACATCGTCCGTAAAAGAGCGTCTGTTTCCTAGCACGGCACATGGGCTGTTTTATAGAGGGCAAAAACGCAGAATGGCCTGGGTTTGACATCCTAAACACAGCGTGCTCCAGTGTCATTCAGACACCAGTTGTTAACCTGCTTGTCCTGAGATTAAATGCTGACACTGAGCACATGGACCGACCTACTGCTTCCCTCTGAGCACAGACACGCTGCAGAAATCTCTTTGCCATACGACCTGGCAATAATTGAGCTCAGTTTTGGGCTCCCCAGTTGAAGAGGGACAGAGATTTGCTTGAAAGAGTTCAAAGGAGGGCTACAAAGATGATGAAGGTGCTAGAGCACTGCCCTGTGAGATGAGAATGAGGGCCACGAGGATGCTCAGAGGGCTGCAGCACCTCTCCTATGAGGACAGACTGAAAGAGTTGGGGCTGTTGAGTCTGGAGAAGAGGAGGCTCCCAGGTGACTTTATTGTGGCCTTCCAGTATCTGAAGGAGGCCTACAAAAAAGTTGGAGAGGGACTTTTTAGGCTCTCAGGCAGTGACAGGACTGGGGGGTATGGAGCAAGGCTGGAGGTGGGGAGAGTCAGACTGGCTGTGAGGAGGAAGTTTTTCACTGTGAGAGTGGTGAGAGCCTGGAATGGGTTGCCCAGGGAGCTGGTTGAGGCCCCATCCCTGGAGGTGCTTAAGAACAGGCTGTGGCCAGGCTGATCTAGGGTAGGGTGTCTCTGGGCATGGCAAGGGGTGTTGGAACTAGATGATCCTTGTGGTCCCTTCTGTAGTGGTTTGGGTGTCCCTTGCCCCCTCACATTTTAGAAACCACCCAGACTAGACTCTGCCAGCTCTGGAAATATGAATGAAGCTTATATTTACAGCTGGCACAATGTACAAGCAGATAGTTACAGTATATACAGTTATAGACAGAAATATACAAGGGAAAAAAGGTAATACAGACACAACTCCCCTCCCAGAAACCTGAGTCCCCAGGAGGGGCTCTCAACCACCCCCTCACCTTCCCCCTACCCCTCTCAACCTTACCCCAGTCCCAAGGAAGAATGGAGGTTCAGCCAGGGGGATTAAGAAGCAAAGGTGAATCAGCCAAAGCAAATGGAGGGTGAGGTTAGAAAGCAAGATGGAGTTCAGCCAGCAGCCTCAGCTCCCCAGCAGGCAAAGAGCCTAGAGCCAAGCCCAGAGTGAAGTGAGCAAGATCCAAGTAGACTTTATCTTTTGTTTTGCTTTTCTTCATTACACATCTCAGCAAGACTGTGAGCAAAGTAGACATCATCATTGTTTTCACTTCACAGCCTATGATCTAGTCCTTCTCACCAAAACATTCTAGCTAGGCTCAAACTAGCACACCTTCCAACCCTGACTGATTCTGTGATTCTATGATTTGCTACAATTATTTTCTCACAGATCAGCTTCTGAACAGCAGAAGGAAACACGATGGCTTCAGCCCTTTAGAGCTATAAACCAAAACACCAGTAGTTAGATCTGATAAGACTTGCTTTAACTCCAGATATTTATCTCTGTAGACATGTAACTAAAACCATTTATTTTAAGTGAGAAAGCATTAGGAATGAACGAGCTCCTAATCAACACAGGACTCAAACCTTGCTGCTTCTGCCCTCCTAGCTTTCAAAGTAACTTTATGTAGCTGCATCCAAGGGAGAGCAATTCAGTCATGCTCATAGAAGAGATGCTCCCCAAGTTACTGGTTAATAGATGCTTATAAAGAAGGTGGCATTCCTTGGGAAAGTGATCCATGTAATGAAGAGTCTAAATTGCTCTTATGAGACTTGTTCCTGAAGTCTAAAGGTATTTCTGAAAATGGGAGTCAGACACAAAGACTTACACTACTTTTTTCCTTTCCTTCCCCCCCCCACCCCCTCCCCGTATGGTTATTAACATGCAGCAATTAACTCTGCTACTTTCTCTGTGCTGCCAGTTATCCCAGCAACTCTAACTGGGTCTCACAGTTTGCTCACCTTGCTGCATTCCTCAGCTGTACCACATGGAACAGGTCCAGAGAAGGGCAACAAAGCTGGTGAGAGGCCTGGAACACAGGAGGAGAGGCTGAGGGAGCTGGGGGTGTGCAGCCTGGAGAAGAGGAGGCTCAGGAGTGACCTCATTGCTGTCTACAACTACCTGAAGGGAGGCTGTAGCCAGATGGGGGTTGGTCTCTTCTGCCAGGCAACCAGCAATAGAACAAGGGGACACAGTCTCAAGTTATGCCAGGGGAGGTCTAGGCTGGATGTTAGGAGGAAGTTCTTCCCAGAGAGAGTGATTGGCATTGGAATGGGCTGCCCAGGGAGGTGGTGGAGTCGCTGTCCCTGCAGGTGTTCAAGAAAAACCTGGATGAGGCACTTAGTGCCATGGTTTGATTGATTGTCTAGGGCTGGGTGCTAGGTTGGCCTGGATGATCTTGGAGGTCTCTTCCAACTTGGTTGATTCTATGATTCTAAGATTCTGTTCTATGTCAGTTTCTTCCTTCCTGAAGGGCTGAAACTGCACTCCAAGAGAAAGTCCATAGCTCTTTCTAACCTCTCTGTGTCTGTCTTGGCATTTTCTTTTTTGTCTCTTGTCATGAAAGAACAGAGCACCGAGGAGCTTAAGCCATCAAAAGGTTAGTCAAGTTATCTGCTTGCCATTAGGCATCACTGTGCAGCACTGAATTATTTATTCCAGCTTCCTAGGCAGGTGTGTGGCAAATTTCCATACAGCTTTAATGGGAATCAGATTGCCAGTTTCAAACTCAAATTCCTCATCTGCACCACAGCATGACTGTGAAGTGTTGCTGAGCAAGGGCGGGGTGAACAGCTATGTAGGAACAGACCACAGAGTCCCAGCTGGAAGAAGTATGTGGGTCTCACTTAATAAAACTTGAGAGAAAATAGTTGTAGCGGTACAAAAATATCGAGAAAGCTGGCAACACGATACACTTGATGTAACCGGCAGAGGATGGGCACATACCACATTTGAAAGCTCGATTATCAGGGGGGGTTTGATTTTCAGAGCATGCAGCAGCACACATGCAAAGCACCTGCTAGACGCAGCTTAGGGGGGCACAGGCTGGCAAGGATGCTCCTTTCACAGTATCACAGTCTCACAGTATCA